>UFQX01000115.1:0-31156 GCA_900497675.1 Arapaima gigas
GAAGCAGGTGCAGGTGATCAGGAATCAGGAGGGGCGGAGTCCGGAGCCGGGGGCGTGACACTTGTATCCCATGTCAAAAGTCCCTGTTTAGGAAAGTTTATGGTACATAGCTATCATACATTTGCAAGGCATTCCATTTTTTGCAAATAAATGTAAACATTTTGGGCTCTGCTCATGGAGAGACTGAACTGCAGTTTTCATGCCTTCCATTGTATGGACTCTGCTGTTATATATTTCCATTTATCCATCCATTATCCTTACTCACTTATCATGGTCAGCGGTGTAGTGATCCTGATCCAGCTTCCATTCACCAATTTTAAACAATGAAAAAATAAATAATGCTATACTTTTCATGCAGAGTAATATGTTACATTGCATTTTTGTATAACATATATGATATATGACAGTTTCAAAGTAAGGCACTTAACTGATGATATGGCATCATATCCTATATATATATATATATATATATATGTGTGTGTGTGTGTGTGTGTGTGTGTGTGTGTGTGTGTGTGTGTGTGTGTGTGTGTGTTGTAAGCATTCCTGTGGTGTCATAGTAATAGAGTTGTTCATATTTATTATGCTCTCAAAACATTTCTTGCTCTTAAACAAACCAGCAAAGGGACATATTATTATGCAGAAAATGAACAAAAAAATAATCAAATACATTAAAATAAATAATAGGCTCCAGACCACTGTGACTCTGCTCAGGATTAAGTACTCAACGTTAATAGATGGATGTATTGAAAAATAAACAAGAAATAGTGGAAGCTTTTAATTTTTTTGTCAGAATGAAAATAGTTCCTCTTATCACAGTCACAAAGGAATTGAAAATACAACCATCCATGTTTTCATGTTTGGTCTGTTTTCAGAAACTCTGTTTCCACTGCAAGACTGCTCCAGGTTACAGTTTTTGGGATTCTGTCTTGGACACATGGTTAAGGGATGCAGACACTAACTGGTATAGGGTTACAGCATAGTGTGTCATGCTCCTCTGCATTTTTTACCACACATTATGCCGTGTATTAATGCATAGACTATAGAAATCATACACATTTTACATGTTAGATTGGATCATCATTAGCAATCATCTTGTCTGCTCATCTGTCATTTTGTTGTAGCTGCATATAAATAGTACATATGGTGATGAAGGTGGGTATATTAAACATGGTTAAAGTTGGCTGACTGAGTAGTCACAGACGTTTATTGCTGATGGGCCCCAGAGGGACTTGGGAGAATCAGTAATTGTGAAGAAGTAATTAAACTTGGCCAGTGAAGGCAGTGCAGTCGAAGTTGGGTCACTGTATCAGCTGCTCTACGTGTCACATAATCAAACTTGGGTATGAATGACAAACCCAACTTACCTGTGACATTTGAGAATTTGCAGAGTAACTCAAAGTCACCTTCAGACCTTCTGCTGTGGCTCCTCCGGGGAGTGTTTTGTGAGATGAAAGAATATGGCTTGAAAAAATGAATCCAACACTCAGTAGGATCCACTGGGGCTGTTTTTTTGGTTCTCATGAAGTGGAAACTTTTTTAAACCCAAGCTTTATGCCACTTACCATGAAAATCAGTAGTGATAAAACTTACAGAAAGATTTTGAAGCAAAGCCATGAATTCTCTTTATATTATTGTGAGGCTCCCCCTTCTTGCTGGACAGGAAACAGCAACAGTTAAAAATTACTGTGAAAATTTTGAAAACTAAAGGACAGTGACACAGTACAAAATGTTTTCCATTTGGTGGGCACTTTATTTGGGCTAAAAGTGCCTGAGAGTAGTGATTAAAATGCAGATGTACATTTTAAAAATATCTGCCATTGTATTATTTTGAGTTGATAGTCTATCTCAATGAACTCTGTTGTGCAATGCAGTGTTAGAAATTGGCAGTACTAGTAAAGAGCGGTAATTGTTTAAATGAATAAAGCTTATTTGAAGAGTATTGTCTTGTGGCTTTTAACCTCAGGTCAACAAAATGAAATATTACATTCAATAGCATTAATGCAGAATTTAATAAAAGCTATATTTTGTACAAGACGGTGCGTGGATGAGTTCTCTGCACCATACTGTAGTGTAAGCCTGCAGCTTGCCGAAAGCCATACTGCTGCTGTTTAGTGTAGGCAAGAAAGCTTCTCAACTTGCCCAGAGATTAAACATGATACATGCTAACCTTTTTAGTGATTTATTTTTTTGATTTTTTTCCTAAACGCCTGCTTCATATCTCAGAGTTACAGAAGGCTGTACCTTTAAACCTACCCACTCACTGACTGATCAGTATAACAGTTTTATCCCCAACACTGCATGTGTGTGTTATGCCTTCTTATTGGCAGCAATGGAACAAATGGAGGCCTGTGTGCAATTCTTCTGGCATCATTTCATAGCCTTGGCTCAGGCAGTGCCTCTTCAGAAAAAGATGGCATTTGCACTGCGTGGCAAGGTTAAGAGCTATGCAAGACATACTTGGATAGCAGGTGGCATAATGGCTCTGGACACTCACTTACAACCTGAGGGTTTGTCAGATCCAGTCTCAGGAGGCACTCTGAAGGAGTACTCTTGAGACAGGTCCTTAATTTGTGTCACACTTATAAGAATATATTATTGGATAAAATGGTAAATTTGCACGACCATCCTCATCCTTTGAGAATTCCTGTTGTTAAGGAGTGATTCCCTTCATTTCCTATTAACACAAGACCTGGGATGAAGCCAAAATCATTACGGGCCCCTAAGACATTCATTCAGACTTGTTAATTTTGAGAGTGGGAAAAATCATGATTCAGCAAAAAATATAAGCTAGAACAAATGTCTTTGACTTGAATTAGCTATAAATCTGGCATACTTGTCATAGTGATGCATGATTAATAATTGTTGGACTCAGTTATTAAATTGATTACTGAAGGGATGGCATTAATAACAAAATACATGGTTTGACAACTATGTAGTCTACAAGTGGCTTAACCACTGCTGTAAAACACTACCTTTCTGCATGTAAGAAGCCAGTTTCTACAATGTTCTCATCAGCAGCCTTTCATCTGAAGCCTGCCTTTGAACCCAGAACATAAACGCAGTATGTCCTAATTTATTCTGACATGTCTGAAGAGATCTTTGCTAAGACCCCTTTGAGACTGAACTTCCTGTAGTTCCATTTAGTGTTGCTGGATAAGGTTTCCCTTGAATGCCCCTCTACCTTTTGCCATTGGCTGTATACTTGGTTTCTTACAGTGTTGGGCTGTTCCAGAGAGTGAGAAGATGTCAGTTTCCAAAGCTTCAAACATATGTATGATATTACTGCAAAATGAATCCCCGTTAATGAATATAAATATGCTGCAAACAGATTTTATTGGAATTTTTTGCTGTTGCTTATCAACATTGTTTAATACACTCATAACATTTGCCCATGCATACAGGCAGATATTATCCTGAACCATATTATGCATGACAGCAGGGCCTCTACTGGAATTTGAAACAGTTATCGTGAAGTTACAAGTTTGTGTCTGTAAACACTGTGCTACTCGTTCCCCTGCTGTCAGAATTTCTAGTTCATCGCCATGGTGTTAACTCCTCCCAGTAAATGTATTAGTCTTATTCAGTTGACACACATTAGAAATGGATGCAAAGACCTCAAGATCTTGGCTTTTGGGAGGTCAAGAGACTGACATGGTTAACAATGGATAATGCATGATCTCAGTGACCTGCAGTAGCATCTAAGAAGCTGGTCAGCTTGTTAAGAAGACTGATGGGGATCCTGCAGATGAGAAGTCACTGGTGCTTTGCAAAAAAGTTGCATCTTTAAAAATCATCCTGGCCTCCCCTTAAGAGATCAGGGTTGGGACATTGGGGTGCTCAATGAAGACATGACCAGTACCACTTCTCCATTTGTACCCAGAATTATTTTCTGGTTGGGGAGCAAACAGCACCCCCTCCTTGTGGGATTTTGCCAGCAGACTTGGGACTGGTCTCTCTCACGCACCCCCCTCTTCTCGGCACTTTCGCTACATGATTTATTCACCAAGTCCTTTAGCAGACAAGCCACTGTTCTGCTTCAGAAGACACAGTGCTCAAAAAACAATATTTTTTTAATCCATACTGTGGATGGAACTTTTTGAAACGTGGCCCTTGTTTTCAGCTAGATGGATATACAGTACTGTGCAAAAGTCTTAGGCACCTGTGGGAAAAATGCTATAAAGTGAGGATGGTTCCAAAAATAAAGCCATGAATACTTATTAATCAATAAACCTTCCAAAAAGTGCAGTAGACAAAAAAAACCTCAATCAAATCAATATTTGGTGTCACCACCCTTTGCCTTTAAAACAGCATCAATTCTCTTATGCAAACTTGCATGCAGTTTAAGGTAGAGGTTGGGAGGTTCTTCCAAACATTTTGAGGAACTGGCCACCGTTCTTCTGCAGACTTTGACTGTCTCTGCATGTCCTCCCAGACTGACTTGATCATGTTGAGATCAGGGCTCTGTGGGGACCATACCATCTGTTGCAGCATTCCTTCTTTTTGCTGAAGATAGTTCTGTATGACTGAGATTGGGTGTTTGAGGTCATTCTCAGGCTGCAGAATGAATTTGGGACCAATCAGAAACCTCCGTGATGGTAGATAAGAATCTACCTGTACTTCTCAACAGACATTGAAGTTGCATGCCTAAGACTTTTGCACAGTACTGTACGTTGTCAAATAATTTCTGTTTTTGGCGCAAAAATCTTGGCTTGACATTGGTGCAGTTCTGCCGTATAATTTTTCAAAGCCTAAATGCAACCATAATATAACACTGTCAAAGCTTAATAATAGAACATACTATGTAATGTAATCAAAACACATGGAACCCCATGTCACACTGTCAAGATATTACATGATGTTCATATGTAGCTGTAAAATATATACAATGATTATAACTTGTACAACATCAGGTACACGTGTTGACTGAAAACAATGATGAACAAAGGAGGTTTTTATGTGGGTTAGTTGATATAAATTGCACCCTACAGTTCTTCAGCTCTTGAGCAGAGAGAACATCATGTGACCGTTCCAGTGCATTAGCAACTAATTGCTACCTCAAATAATCCTTGAAACTAGCATATGGCCTTTCAGTGTGTATAGTCAAACAGAATGTATACAAAGAGACTGAGACTCATCCTACCGGGTCTGCTACATACAGTTCCACCAGTGAGCACACAGTGAGATGTGTAAAAATTTTTATTCCTAAAAAATGGTTTTCTCCTTTTTTTACTTTTCCTGAATATCCATCCATGCTGATTTCACTTCAGTGACAGATACAGTACACTCAAATATAGGGGGGCACTGATCCAGCAGGACAAACTGCCCCCCCCCGATAAAGATGAGCAGAAAAGAAACAATGAAAGTTACAATAAACAATATTAAACCAGAATCAATTAAAAAGAAATAACAACCCCTTGAAAATTAAGGCAGTGAGGGTGGCAGGTTGCAGCATATGATTTAGAATGCACTTCTTTATTGAACAAACATAGTGTGGATTTATTGTCACAAATAAGTATTTAAAACTCAGTTGACTTTGTTTCTTTCACTTGAAGTATCAGTGGTTATACATTTTACTGAAGCCTTATTGGGTTTACTGCAGCTACACCTTTTCTGTGGCTTTGGATGTTCCTGTACAACCTTGGTACTGTAATGTGTTTGATGTTCAGTAAGGTATAGAAAATGTGTCTAATAATGAATATGTTCCAGCATGCTTATCGCATATCATAGGTCATAGATCAAGTGTCCAAAGGAACTGATCATTGTGAAGATGAAGGAGAAATTTGGTCAGAAGAATAAAATGCGGTATCTAATGCAGGAAATTGTAGATAAAACTGTTGATTTTAAGAAGCAAAGTACAGGAAACCATATAGTATGCTTCCCATAGATCTACATTTGGAAATATGGCTCTTTGACCCTTCCATCAGTAAAAATGCTTTCAATTTCAAGCTGGGATTTACTGATAAAAAAAGTATTCAAATTTTCTGGAACATTTTGGGCGGACAAATCAACATTCTGGCATTGAATAGTTTGGCACCTATAAGAACTGAGTTAACACCCGGCACGGAAGTATTTAGGATAATTTTACAGTTCTGCAGAGGCTTTGAAGAGGTGGAAACACTGACTTGTCCTTGTATTCATGCTTTAACTGATTTAATAGTAATTGTTCCTAATTAAAGGAACAGTCAGTCTGGTCCTTTATGTGCATTGAACCACAAACTGTGGCCATAGTGGTTGCAATTTACATTTATCTGGTTATCTTTATTCTTTGCTTATCTTCCTAAAGAGGGTCTTTTCTTATAGATTTAAGATAATGTTTGCAAAACAAATGAATGACTATTCAGATTTCTTGTGGTTTGTAATGAGCTTCTAGCCTCTCTATTCAGTGAGCACTCGTGTTGCATTTCACTGTGCTCACCCACTTACAGTGAGCATTTGTGTGTGTGCTTTTGAAGTGTGTTTTCACTGTGCTAATGTATTTGCGAGTATACTCCTATCAATAGCCCATGGTCCAAGCTTTGTTGACCTCTGCCCAATCCTTTCGTGTCCACTTAGGAAAAACAAGAACAAGCTCATTGCCCTCATGTTTGTTAGTAGCCCAGATCAATGAGGACCATTGGGTGCAGACTAAAAGGACCTTTGGTGTTAGAAAAGCAATACAAATGACTTTTAGAAGAGCAATACAATGTGTCCTGAGAGTTTTTTCATTAGTATTAATTATCTGACTTTGCATTTCATTACAGAACAGTCATGCTTTTAGCCTGGTTAATTTTCCCCTTCTGGGTAAATGAGTTGTATAATTCACAAATCTTCAACCACTCCTGCAAAAGAATTTGTAATCTAAAAGGTATGTCAACACCATGTGTTTAGTTTTCTTTGTAGTTATGTCTGATATCATGAAAGCAAGAAACTGTCATGGTTGAGAAGATGAGCTCAAAGAAACAGTGTTCTTTTCACATCAAGTCTGCAGGCCAACTCTGTCATCTCATGAAAATTATACAGTTCACTCATATTCCTAAATAGTTTTCACTGAGTGCCTGTTCATGTGAGATACCCTGATAGTTAATACACACCATGAAATTTTTACAGATGCTGTTGTCAAAAGAAAGTCACACAACACCCAAACCTGTGAAATCCCAATTAATTTTCTCTTATTGAAGTAAAGTCTCTTTCTCACAAGACTTCTTATTGCGTACATTTTTCAGTGGTCATTTTTTAAATCCCTCAGAAAATGTTGGTTGTCAAATGTTCAAAGGGGCTTTGTGTCAAGAACAGTAAAACATTTTGTCTTCATGCTGCTCACAAAATACAGAATTGCCAACCCACAGGCTGTATCATGTTGCTATGGCAACACAGCACAAACTGTTATAGGTACATGTTTTTTATGGGTTCACATAATGAAAATGGCATTAAAGTAGCTATGGAGGGACTTTTTTCTTCTGAGTGGTGTGTGGTTCTGGAAGCTGAAAAAACTGATCTTACAAACCCTTGATCATCACTAAAGATGAGCAGAGGAAGCAAACTGAGTCAGCAGTTTGAGTTTTCTGCTCCCATGAGCTGTGGATGTGCCATGCTGCAGCCACCTGGGCTCTTTCACACTTTGAAATGTGGCATGTCTGCATACTGTATGAGACCTCGCCTCAAGGTAAGGAGTCATCCTAGTGACTCTGCCAGCACATCTCCGTCTGTGTCCTTGCAGCACATCTACATATATACACGTCAGTGTCATCTATAAAACTTACATAATGCAGCACCTTGTGCCACAGCTTTATCACCACAGAAGGTTTTGAGAGGTTGTTTTTCAGAATGTTAAATATGCAAGTTGCACAAGGTTATTAGAAATTTAGTTGAAAATCTTAATTATTTCTACACAGAAACAACTGTAAATTTATGGCAAGAATTCTAGAGTTTTCTAGAGAAGAGTTTTTTTAAATATTTGAAATTATGTAATGTGGTATAATCATAAGCCCCACATACCCCCATTTTGCTGGCTGCAGTTCTCCTGCTGCTATCTTTCAGCTCAGCCCAAAAAATCTGAGTTAGATCTAAAATGTGAAACTATATTTGTATAAAGTGAGCTAATTGGCTCTAAATACTGATTTTATGTTAGACGACCTGTAGATGAAATGAGCTGGGGGCCATTTTGAAAACACTGGCAACCAGAGGTGGTCCACTTAGCCTTGTAGAAAATGATCAAACTAAATACTCCAGCCAGCCAACCGGCAAGATGCCTCACCTTACAACATAGATTCTTAATCAATTACTTGACCGAAGTAACTCAGGCAACCATGAAGGTGAAAGAGTTTGCCTTAATCCTCTTTGAAAAGTGGTTGTTTGCATTTGAACACCAGCTTTGTTTTTCATTTTATCACCACGTCTGGGAATAAAAATGCTCTTTATTAACCACAGTATGACCTGTAGGCATTATAACTTTATAAATTGGTGAAGCAGCTACACCAGTGTTTTAATTGATGGACTCAATAATGGCACAGTAGTTAAAAGATCTGAAAAGGATAGCTTTTAATTGGCTGAGACATGCTTGTCTAGTTGTATCATGCCTTTCACATTTAACTTGTTTTTTCTTTATCTGTAGTGACATACATAATCACTGGTGAAAATGCAGTGCATGAATTGTACAACAGAACCAACAAAACAAAGATCTGTTCCAGTTTGGTAGGCCCATTTAGCCTGACACTTCCCATTTCAATTCATATTTTAATTCTTTTACATTACTTCAGAGTACACTAGTGACAACACCAAAAGACCATCATTATTACTTGGGTATTTCATTATATATTTTTAAATTTTGCATTTTGATGAGGAAGTGGTGACTGGAAGGTATTAGCCATTTGGGTGTAGAACTCCACCCCCCAACCACCTGCCTTGTCAGTCTTATTCCAAAGCCCCCCCCCCCCAACACTTTCTGCACTGTACCAATATAAAGCATTGCAAGGTGTGCTCAGCTTTACCTGCTGAGCAAGCCTGCTGTAAATGTGTGGTGCCCAACAGCAGCAGCATCCTGTGGGTTCCAGAGTCTACTTCCCACTGTGAGCAATGCCAGAAAAGAAGCTGATTTTGCTGATGGTGGGAACGTGATGCACTTTCTGACACCCACATGCTGTAATTACAGAGGAAAAGGAAAAAGGCCCATGTTACCATCAAAGCCACCTTTAATGTGCTCTATTTTTCATAAGAGCCCTTTGTTTCAAATCACTCTATAATTTTTAAAAAAAACTGATCATTTACTATCATTCATGTTCTCATATTTTCTATATGTTAAAATTATTACAGTGCACAGTAAGTGTTGTATTTTGTATTTTAATTATGTGAATTAATGATGACAAAAATTTTAACTCGCCAGGTGCAATCATTTTACAAATATAGTGATTTATTTTGATCTACTGTATTAAATAAAGCTTTACATTGTTGACAGAAAAATAATCTAAGGGTAAAAAAACATTCCAGTGGTTAAAGGGCTATTGGAGATTATATATTAAAATCTACAGCAATAGAACAAAAAGAAAACAAAAGGGAAAAGGTGTCACAAACTGTTTAATTGTTAATTTGCAAAAGATTGTGTTTTTGGTAGGATCTGTGCTATCTTTTAATATAATCTTATTAATCCTATGACTTTGTAGTAGATGTTGATTACTGTAATGTGCTCTAGCCCTATTTTCCAATTGAAACTCTTATTTTAATTATGCAAGTTGCCAAAATGTGAGGTTTCATAAGAACACAACTATTTCCAAGTAGCAGAACAGACTGTATTTTCATAAATAAATATAATATATGACCACCTTTCAAACACAAGCTATGCACTATGCACTATAGGGTGAAAAGAGTATCATTAATGTTGTTTAATTATTACTATGATGTTTGAAGATTACGGACTATGTTTCAGCTGGGTGGCTGTTAAGCTTTGACCTTTTGATTTGCATACAATCTGATTGAGTGTTTACTATACATGAGTACAGTTCTGGAAGACACGGCCACAATAAGTTCCCCCCGAAGTGAATAATACAATTCCACTTCATTTAGTCTCTTATTATGAGTCCTAAAACAGCTTTACATTTCTATGTTTTTTTTAATTCTCATCAACAGAATCTTGAGTGGCTGACATAATTGAACGAATGATTTAAGAAACAGTAAAGATGGCTATTATTCCAAAATGTGCTGTGTGCAAAGTGTGACATTGGGGGTTATAAATATTTCAATAGGTACAACGTATAAGGTTTTAAGAAAATACTTTATTTTAATGTTATTCTTATAATGTGCAACACATAAACTTTCTGTTACATAAACATGGAGAAAAAGAAATGAAAAAGCAGAAAAGCATGGTTCCTTATCTGAGGAAACTGTAACGGCACTGTGAATGAAACCCCCTGGTTTCTTTATAGTCTATGTTAGGATCAGTTTCTAAAAGAGGTACTGCAATCGATAAGCGGTATCCAAACTTATGACAAGCTGATAGTTTCATGCAAAGATCGTGAGGCAAACCAAAAAGGTTATGAGCAAAAGTAGCCTAGACAGTTATGATGATGTTTGTTGCCTTTGATCTTTGGTCTGGGATGTGCAGGCAAATTTACATCAGAAATAAAGTGTTCAGTTATTTTGCTTTTCCCACATCTTTTCTGGTATAGGAACATAATTGAAGGTTGCATTCCTGACATGATCATGAAAGGCTATAAGTATGTCATGTTGGCTAATCACTTGTTTTGTTATCATGATAAAGGCAGACTCATGTAATAAATTTCACACAATTCATACTAGCTGGAATTATAGCCACATGCTGAATAAAACAAATATCATGACATTAAACATCAATATATCAGGCATCCCAGAACTCTCATTGCCTTTCATGTCCAAAACAAATTATACATATTTTGTAATACATTTTTCTCTGTCCTATGCTTAATTATTTTTGTGAGCTATGGTGTAAAATACTGTGGAGGCATAAATTTCCATTTTGCATTTTGTAGTTCCATTTTGTTTCTGTGTTACTGAGAAAAGGGAGATGTCTGCTAGGAGACTTTTCTGACAGCAGAATTCCAGCTTACAAGATAAAAGACCTTTGAGTCACTTTGATTTATAAAATGTCATCGTCAGCAGCAGTAGGCAATGAAGGAAAGATCATTGTTGCTTCAAGGGTAAGAACTAAGAAAAAATGTATTGTTCTTAAGATAATAAGATCCGCTCTATTTAATGTGTTATATAGCAACTATAATGTGTTATTTAACAACCATACCTTTGACATTGACTCAACATGTGTTGCAGCATACAATGTTAGTTCTAGTAGCAGCATTAAGAGAACCTTGCTAATTGATTATGCATTTAGGTTTACTGCCTTTGGTGTGTGATATCACAGTTCAGTTCATTAACCCTAGCAGACTTGTTTTATTGGCGTTAGACATGGGATATAAACCAGTGTTAACCATAAGGTTTGGTAGGAAGTTCAATTGTATGCTCAGTTTCCCGTGGCAGTGGGTGTAGTTATGATGTAATACTGACCCAGGGAGGTTTCGTAGCTCTTCACGGGAGTGCACAGTGTGGCAATCTTAGAAGCTCTGCAAGAATTCCTGTCCCGCTGGTGAACCAGTTAAGGTCACTGACTTCACACTAAGACATCAGAGCTCTGTTTGTGATACAGGCTGTAAAGTGTAATATTTCACAGTTCATCTGTTCAAAATGCCAGATTTTTTAAGCATACTTCCACTTTCATGATAACCACAATAAGATAATTGTACTGTTGTCAGAAGGAAACATTAATGGTTAAAATTTTCCTTAGTAAAAAACACTACCCATCAGGACATGAAGTACAAGCCATGTAAAATTTTAGTGGCCTGGTTTCAGTTCCATGCTGGTTGAGATGCAGGTTGTTATCCTGGACTGCTGGGTGGGTACTGATGTGATCCAGTAAAACAACACTGCAGTGTCTTCACATCTACAAACACTGAACTGACATGCAATTCACTGGAGTCACACCAGAATGAACTCAAAAAACTTATTTTAACCTTTATTTGTCTTGCAGGAACTCTTCACTGCAGAATGCAAGTTCAAAGAGTCGGTATTTGAAAACTACTATGTGGTCTACTCGTCCATGTTGTATAGACAACAAGAGTCAGGAAGAGCTTGGTTCCTGGGTCTAAATAAGGAAGGCCAAGCCATGAAGGGGAACCGAGTAAAGAAAACCAAACCAGCTGCTCACTTTCTGCCCAAGCCATTAGAAGGTAAAGCCAGACATGGTCCCTTTGAGGTCATACCAAGAAATTACTGGCTTCCATGCCACCCGATCAAGGTGCAAAAATATAGAAGGAACAGGCTTTTGGACAAATTTCAATAAGAAGAGAAAACATATGAAAATTAATTTTTTCATTTACTCCCTAAGGTTTCAGAAAATGTTTCTCCTCATTAGATTAAAATACATTAATTATAATATTTCAGTGAATGCAAGCAATATTAGCAAAACTGAAGTGTTACATCTATAAATATGTTAGCATTAATGCTTTGTGGAATTCTGGTTGATTTATCTGGAATTGGACTTAATCTTCACAGAAGTCTTTTAAAATCCTCAGTAGGCATCCAAACCAGTTTTTTATTTTTCCCCTTAAGCCTGAAAAGAACATTTCAAACTGATTACTCCCTTCTCAGATAACTGTAGTTAGACCTGGTTGATCCTCTAATTTCATATTCCATCTCACCATATGTTTTATTCTTAGGGTTTATTTTTCGTCCATTATTTTAGTATAATGGTAGACTAAGTATAATTTCTTTGCATTTCAGTAGATATCATATTTAATTTACATTTTCTCTTTTAAAACACAGCTAAACAATTAACTTGCTCATGTAAATTATGGAGCTGTATGACTCCATGCCTTCTTGTAGAGAGAAATATATCACTTCTACTTAAATGATGCTGTAAGGTGGTGTTTTGTTCTGTTTCTTGTCTTAAACATTGCTCTCTGTCCTGCTTGTATCTCCACAGTTGCCATGTACAGGGAGCCATCTTTGCATGATGTTGGGGAGACGGTCGCAAAGACTGGGGTTCCTCCCAGCAAAAGCACAAGCGAGCCTATTGTGATGAACGGCGGGAAGCCAGTAAGCAAACCGAGCAAGCCAACATAGCTGGGTCTGTGGGGAACTGGGGTCTCACCCCGCCAGGCTCCAGCGTGTTCGTCTGTGGATCAGGGTCAGGCGATGTTCCCTCCTCACCCTCTCTCCATAGTGTTGTCACTGGTGGATCCATCTGGAAGCTTGGCCCAGAAGGGGCCACGAGGAGATGGCAGGACAGCCAGCTGCACTCTGACCATGGAATGCCCTACCAGATATGGAATGCCTTTTTTGAATCTTTTCTGTAACTGTGACAATCCATGAGAATGATATATTTCACAGCCTCATGTGGTACCTTGCCTGCTGATGGTTACCCATAGTTCCCCTTTTGTGCCCTGTTGCACCAGAGTCCATGTAATTCAGATCTATTTTCTATACCACAGTACACCAGCTATGTTCTGGGTAGATTATGTACAGATATACTTAAATGGACTCATTTATTTTTTACAAGTATCTTCCCTTTCTCTTTCTATCACTCTTCTATCAGACTTTCTCTTTGTCAAATACTTAACAAAAAAAAACTTTTGCAGGGGCAATGTGCGATTTTCTATTACACACATACTCACACATAATCAAAGAAACATACTGATACAATACGAGAAATACTATTCCACAAGTGGCTCAGTTCCAGGGAAGCATTTACAGTGTGACGGCTGTGGACATTTCACAGGCTGCATTCACCAAGAGAACAGAATGTCTCAGGCTTGATGTGGTATTTTATTTCCAGAGTCAAAAGAAAAAAAAAAAACATGCTGTGAGCCACCAACTCGCCCCTGAGGCTGGTGTGAACAAAGCGTTGATTAGGAGCACAGCAATCAGCGGCAAGGAGCTCTTTACGCATGGGGCATACAGTACATATCACACTCCAATTCCACCCGCGGTGACGTTTTGCCTCATCCGGTAAATAGGAAGCTTGATTTCTATTTTCTTTTAGTTTTCTTTTAGAGCACGGCTCTAGGAATATCTATGGGCCTTGTAGGCCTGCAGACGAGGCCAGTGCCTCACACAGCCGCCCCTCTGAATGGCTGGTCACGCCCGTCAAGGCTATGCGGGCCATGCCAGCTTTAGCCATTTTGCAAGAAACCTTTCTTTAGTTGGTGTGAGAAAGGGCTGAGTATCAGTGGATGTCATTGCTGCTTGCCACAGTCCCCATCATGGTCAGTAAAGCATGGGTGAGGTTATGTCAACATTACATTCTTGCAGCAGTGGTGCAAGACATAGCTAATGTCAACATTTTCACTGTATAAACAAACAAAATGTAATTTTAACAGCTAGACATGATATATACATATATATGTACCTGTATATGTATGTATATATTAATGTAAAAGATTTCTTTTCCTAGCTCAGCATGCAGAGTCTGCTACTGCTCATATTACCCTATCATTGCCTGTAAAGACCTCTAACCCAGCATGCAAAAAACATGTACCCGGTCACTGCTGGGTTAAAGGTGCCTCATCATGAGTCTACATTAGTACTAACCTTGTAGCATTTTTGGTTAACAAACCTGACCTTTTTTTTTTTTAATCCATTCTATGGAAAATTGGTCTTTAAATTACCAAAGTGAGTATGTCCATGGCTTCAAATAAAGTTATTCATAGTAATATTGAAGGCAGTAACAAATGTATCTCATTTTTTCTTGCATTCTTTTGTCACTGTGATTCTGCGATTTTACAAAAAGAAATTATGTATATTTTGACCTTTTTATTAACATATGAACACTTCAGTCAAAAACAATTTTAGTTCTCGATTATATCAAAACTCTAGCCAACAGATTTCTGTAACTATCTACATGCATGTTGTTGCTAAAAGGACCAAAGTATGGGGAGACTTGAGAAAAGATCTGCTTTGGAAAGGTGGGTTTTTTTTTGGACTGGCACATGACTGTAAAGAAGGTTTACTCTTTCACTGCACTTTTGTTCGGAGTCATCTAAATGTCTTGTTGCAATTTATCAAGAATGATTTCAATCTGTCAGCATATGACTTACAATGTGTTACTTTTATTATAGTTTTACTCACTAAGAGTTCTAATGTTATTATAAAGTAGACAGAAGGTATGCTGCTCAATTGCAAATATATTGAAAAATTATTTTTCCTATTTTTAACTTCTGGATCTTGTTAGTAACTTTGCTAGGAGCCAGTTTAAGCACATTATGTATAATTCAGTATGTGTCTGTACAAAGCTACGTTAATGCTATTATAAAAATTAAGTACTAGGAGTTCAACTTTTTAATTGTTTAGAGCTGGGGTCCACTGTCTAAAGGATGTCATTCTTTTCAACACTGAACTGTACATGCTGGGCTATAACCCAACTTGCAGACCAGAGAACTGGTGAAATGAAGGCTGAATTTATTTTTGTAATGACTCCTGTGTAAATGTGCATCTAGGATTATGTTCCTCATTCAAGCCATCTCTGCTGCTGTCTGCAACTGTTAAAGGTTGTCTTTCAATACTCGATTTAACCTTATTTCCCAAAATAATCAAACAGCGAAAAAAGGGACGTGTTTTTATCTTCAGTTTCAGCCTTTTAATTAGTCTGTCTCATCCGTTGCATGGGAAGAGGATGGCATTGAAGAACTGCATGTAGTAGGCTGTGTGTACCCAGAACTGTTGGTATCTACTGCTAACTTTACATACATATATGCAAACAGTTTGTCTGCACTGTACAGTTTGTGTTTATTCATTGTATACACAGATACAACATATTGAATAAAATATTTATATAAATGTCTACTGTAATATCAGTAACAGACTTAATGCAATGCAAAGTGCAGTATATTATTGCACTGGTCTTTGGAGTGGTTCAATAAACAGACTGGCTTAAACTACAAAGCATGAAATTCCAACAAAACATTATCAATGACTATCTTTTCAAGGTATGAATATGTACAGGAAATACATATAAAAATACACCAGAAATAGAGCTCTATGCATATGTCTTTGTATCTGTTTACATCTAGAGTATTCTGATTTTGAGTGAAATTTTAAAAAGTACACATTTCTAGTTAGTGATCCATTATTCATGACCTGCAGTGTTAAAATGTCAGATTAATATGACTGAGTGGAGGAAATAATCTTTCTGGATTTTTCTCGTCAAGTTGTTGCTGCAGGCTACAGCATTTTAAAAGACAAAAAAGAGGTACTCATAAATTGTCTGTAACAATTTGTAACATTTTATGCATCAGGCCACTGCATTTTTTTAATCTACATCCAAGGCAGAATTTCTCAATTAATATTACTTTTGATGTTTGCTTCCTTCAAAAGGTAATCAGACTTATACGTTGGGAATAATGAAAGTGTAAAGCTAAAACACTCAAAAATAGTAGACTGGATTTGGCAGAATGTGCATAGCTTTTTAAAACATTTAAGAAACAATTTTCAAACATACAATACCGAAATATCAATGATTCAAAACGTGCTTGTCATAAAAGAAAAATGTCTTTTGTTTTTACTCCATTCACCTGCGCACACTAACATACTTATAATAAAGATCATTTTAAACCAATAAAATGAATGCTGTCATGTAAGTAACACAGAAATCTCAATGGAGGACTCGTGCCTGATTTTTGAGTGCGCCTGTCTATCTGCTCAATGGCTCTTGTGATCCTCTGCTTTCCATTGTGCATCAGAAGTGTTTTGTAACATATTCCTGGTCTCTTAGAGGCTTTGAGTGTCCTCTGCCATTAGTATTCTGCTCCCATCCAGACTTCAGAAGCATGGCAGGCCCACCCTTCCCAGCAGCCACTGTTGCCACAGTTACACGCCATTTCCTGCATGGAGACGCTGGTGAGGAGAAAGAGCCAGCACTCCCAGCTTGTTTGTAATCCTGCTGCAGTGAGACAAAGTTCTAAAATGTCAGGAAACTGGGATAGAATCATGAAATAGCGGTGAAGTGTACTGTTTGAGCAAACAAGTAAATACAAGTGTGAGCAAACAATTGCTTGTATATGTACATCCATATTTCAGAAGAAACATGAAATGTCTATCTTTCATTATAACAAGAAATATAAAGATAACAAATTCTGTTAACAATTATCAAACCACCTTTGAGCTATTTATTTTTTTTACATTTTTCTTATTAGATTATTTTTGGTTAAGGAAGCTAAGGCCCATAGCATGAAAACGATAGTTCAATGCTTTCCTCAGGGGAAAGCTTTATCTCGATAATTGTCAGGGTATAGAAATTACTGCAGCAGAGCTTACAATGTTGGTTAGCATACAAGAGAGCTAGTGAGAAAAAAAAAACTTGCCTGCAGAAGAAAAAAATTACAGGGCATGATTTCAAAAGCATTGTGGAAACTAATGGGAATTATGCAGTGGTAGATATCATGCATTCACACAGTGAAATGATGTGGGGAGAAAACGGTCTGCCTGTCACTGGATTTTTAGTCATGGCTTGAGTGTTTTTCCGGGGGAGTTGATTAGAGAACTGCAGAGAAATGAAATCTATTTTGGATTTTTTTTTTGTCCAATGAAGGATTTTTTTTTTTTTGGTTAAGGCTGATTTTTCTGGTAATCGGACTGGACTCTTCAAAGTAATGTTCTTGGCAGAGCATCCATTAAGGACCTTGCTTCATGTCGCTGTGCAGTAAAGCTAAATGGTGGGTTTTGCTTCTGAAATTGGTAATAAATAAATAAATGGAAGATATGAAATAAAAATAACTTGCTCAATCACTTTTCTATATTTTATTTATAATTCACATTTTGTTGACCATTTTTAATGCCGGAACACATTACCGTGGTCGCTGAAGACAAACAAAAAGAACCAATCAGCGTGAATATATTTTTATAGTATTTTCCAATACCATATTCAAAATCCAGCTTTGCTGAGTGAGCAACTAAGAGGAATTTCCTGATGAAATGGGAAATTGATTTCTATATCAAACCCTAACAACATTTTTCCTGCCTTAAACATTAGATTGAGAATGGGTCTTGAATTCTCTGGAAGAAACTTTTTCATTAAAACTAACCAGCATAAAGATGCTTATAATGTTGCTTGCAGGTGTTTCCTTTTGTTGAGCATGTGTAAAAGAGCATCTCCAGTTGATGTCACGCCCCCGAGTCCGAGCGCCTGACACCTGCCCTGCCTCCTCTGTTCATTGGCTCATCACACCTATTTGTGGTTGACCTAAACCTACTAATACCTGTGCCTTACAACCTGTCATTGCGAAGTATTTCCATGTTCGCCGTGTGCATACCGAGCGTTACTACTTTTTGCTATTCCGACTTTCGACCTGTTTCTGTCTCATGACCTCATTCGTTGCTAACTCCTCATCTGTCTTATCGCCTGTTTTGGATTGATTCCTGGTTTGACCTACGCCAGATTGTTGACTAGGTTTCTGGCGCTACCTCTGTGATTAAACGGATTTCGACCTTGCGATTCTGCACGTGTCTGCGTTCTGATCGACCCGTGACAGTTGAATGGATTACTAATGTTTATTTAGCTAAAACCTTTGTCCACAGCAACTTGTGATATTAGAGTTGCAGGACAACAAGCTTACAGTTATTTAGCCATTTGTACAGTACAGAAATTTTCTGGAGGAATTCTGGGTAAGTATCAGGTTCAAGGGTATAGCAGGAGTGCCATTCAAACTAAGCACTTTCAGACTGCAGGAGAATGGCACTGACCACTATGAAACCTGCTGTACTCACGTCAAGGGTGACACTGTACCACCTAGGAATCATACCTTGGGAGAAGGCCCAAAGCTGTGTGTGTGTGTGTGTGTGTCTGTCAGCCCTCTCCTGTGCCAGACACCTGTTTTTTTCCTCTCCCGATACCTCAGGAAATGAGCTGCTATGTGTTTCCAGTTCATCTACAGAAATTTCCAGAGATTTAGGATACTTCTTGGGTTCTTTGCTTTCACTTTTCTGTCCAGTTCTTCCCGTTTAACTGTTTCCCAAGTTAGTCAGGTGTGCGTTTTTGCTCTCCTACTGTATAAACTGCATTGTGGCCAGTTTAAAGGTGCTAGCCTGCTTCTCAAAAATTTGAACAATGCAGAACACGTTGCATCATGTGCATCATAACTTTCAGTACTACAAAAATGAATAGTGAACTGTGTGGGTGAATACGAGAGACACCTGTGAAAATGTTTGAAACCCACTGTAGATTTACTGTTTAAACTGTTCAAATGACAGTCCTTCAAGCGCGAAATGAACCATTCTTAATACATTCAGTTATATACATCACTGATCAGTGGAACATGCAAACGGAATCACTTTGTCAAATCAATGAAATGCTTAAGCACAAAATATTTATTTTTCAGCTTGGATGACAAATACGTGCGCTATATTTAAAAAAATAAAATGTATCATTGTTAACACTTTGGGCAGAAAATTAATGTTAGCTTGGTTTTATTTTAACAGACTCCACACTTGCATTCTGTTAGATATTTATAAGGCGTGTTTAATAACTGCCCTGCATATTACTTTGTCCTTAACCTAATAATTAATATTATAATGCAGGACATGTAACCAGCCTATTTTAAAGTCCTTTTCTGTTCATTGTTTAATTTTTTCTTGCTTTTTAATGAAGGGAACAGTATAACTCCAAAACACTGTAGTGGAACGCCAAGCAATTGTTTGAGATGCTGGTTCGTGATGAAAGGACATGGAAAATTCTCCACCCCCTGTGGAATTCTTGCCTGTTTGTGTTTTCACATGCAGCCAACGCCATTAAAAGAAAGGAAGCTGAAGGTTTTAGTTGGCTGACAGTGCACCTCTGTCTCTCTAAGTCATTGCTAACATCCTATTTCAGGGTGCAGGAAGAACCACGGGCAGGAGAAAAGGTTGTTGCTGTTGACATAGCACTGTACCTCTCTGCCGTGCTTCATAAACAGGAATTTATGTTAAATACTAGTGTTGCAATCAAATAATTGTCAGTGTAGGTTTGCCAATTTAATCTATGAAAGGCAATTGACCTTTTGAAGGCTTGTTGAAATGTATGCGTTTAACCATGTACATGAGCCCTTGTGTGCCTACAGATGGGGGTTATTTTCTTTGTTGTAGTATTTTCAGACCTTGTGGAGATACTCTTCTCCTTTGTCCAAAAATAAAACCTTTGCTATAATCCACTGTATTTCGTGCTACAGTGTATAAATGGTGTGCACCCTGGATTTTTCAAGTCAACGCCATCAATAATGATGTTTTTTTTCAGTATTATTTACATTTCCACCAGGTTGGTTGAGCTTCTTTGGGTAGATGGTTAACAGTTTACTGCCATCAGAGGTCCAGGAAATGAAATGAGAGCAGAGTCGACTGCTGATTATTCTGCATGTCATTTCTCAGTCTGTTTTCTTCAGCAAGCAACTGCTGAAGACAGCAGCTTTAGCTGTCTGACTCTTGGGGAAATGATAGTGTTTGGCAGTTATATTCAGCATAAATCAGGTTAAACATTTTAAAGTTATGGTCTTACTTTTTCTCCATCAGAACCAGAGCTGGCCATCTAAATCAAAGGTAAAGTACCTAGGCAGCAGTTGCATAACTCTGTCAGCCACTATTTCCTGATATGAAAATTCTGTGAATTTGCTGAAAACTCGGAGTTTGTTTTCTGTTGTTCTTAAGATTTTGTAACACATCTTTCAGCATTGTAAAAGCTCTTGCCCATTTTTATTCAACACCCACATATTAAAGAAATAAATAGGAAGGAATTTACGTTATGTTTCACCAAATATGGAAAACTTAGACAATCCATTGAATTTGTCCTACAATCTTTTTGTTTTTAGACCTAGCTGTGCATTTCATTGTCAATCCTATATCGCCTTACTGCCTCAAAATTATTGTCAGATTTTTTAGTACCCAAAAAAATCAGTTTTTTATTATGTGATTAATGAATTATGTTTTAAATTTAATTTTTCTAGTCAGAGGTTTTCTGGGTATTTCATACTGAAACCATGATGTAAAACATGCAGTGGTGGAAAAAGATTAGTACACGCTTGTTACATATCAACCTTCATTTTTTTAACGAATTGATTTTTCTCTACAAACTTTTCAGTTTGCAGTTTGCAGTGGAGGAATGATGATCAATTTTCTAGCCTATCTGCTCAATGGCACTAAAGTGCACACAAACTGAATGGGCATGTGGGACGTCTTAACTCAACTCACAGTGTGTACAGCTTGTGTCTCAGGTTTGTGGATATTAGTGATTTTAATGATACCTACAAAAAAATCCAGGGTTTTGCTACTGAAGCCAAGGTGACTATAATACAGACAGCTGAAAGTGGTGATATGACAAATATTGTATATGGTAATAGAATTAGTCAGGATGTAGTCAGACAAATTTTTTTCAGTATTTTTGATTTAGTTTTAATATAGCTCAGGGAAAAAAATTAGTTACTTGTTTATTATAGCAACCATCATCTAGCATGCATTGCATGCTACCCACAGATTTCCAAAAAAATTCAAGTCTTAAGGATTCTACTGAGAATCTACTATATTTAAGTAGAAAGGATTCTGAGCAGCAACAAATTCTGAAAGCTAACATCCCTCCAAAATTTCCAGTCGCAGACTTTTAATATTGTTTAAAATCGTGGTGCAGCTCTGAAATATGAAACATGAAGCGTATGCAAGATGACCCATGCATGTTTCTGAACCAGAAGCACTGCAAAGAAGAGTGCGAAAAATCTAAAGCAAGACTAGAATTACTATTAGCTTGCCACAAGAAACATTTGACGACTGTCATTTCTGTTGCAAACAAGTATTTTTAAGTATTAAGTACTGACTGGTAAGGTGCTCAAACTTTTGCACACACCTGATTTTTGCATTAGTTACGGCAATCCATTATCATTCCCTGCTTTAATCTGATCAGCGCTGTGGTGTTTGAGAGCCTATCCCAGGATCACTGGGCACTAGACTAGGAAATTACATTGTGAATATGATTACAGTCTATCATACTAGACATACTAGACATGCATGGACAGTTTATAGTTGCCAGTTAAGCTGAAATGCATGGCTTTGGACTATGGGAGGAAGCCAGCACACTTGGAGGAACGTCATGTGTGAGGAGAACATTTAAACTCCACACTGAGCTGGATCCAAATCCATCCCCAAACAGCCCAGGCACTGGGAGGTGACAGCACCTACTTACGACTGACAACGGGCAATCATTAATCATACACTAAGGGGAAGAAAAACAACTTTTTCCCCTCATAATCCATAGCCTCCCTGAAATAAACATCACAATTCCACTGTCAGCATACAGCAATAAGTTAAAATATACCAAGGATGCCATAGCGTAGAATCTGAAATAATATATTTAGTGTGTTAAATTCAGCTGCTACTCCTGTTTATATTTAATCTTGGTGTTATTTTCTGTATCCATATTACAGTACTTATAAAAGTTCAGACATGCCCCTATAACTAAATGCATTGTACAACAGTCTTCATCTTACAAATGTAATGCAGTGAAAAACCCACAGCAAAATGAATTCTCATAATTCAAAACATAATTACCATTAGTCTGAACAGTAAACATTTTTATGTGCTCCTCAGAACTCATTTATACAAAAATATCACCAAATCCCATCAAAACGGACACAATTACTGCACTAGTTAACATTAGTAACCATACAACGACAGCGCAGTTTCCCTGCATTAGCTGGTCTGTATTGCTGAAGGCTTCCGGAATGTGCTTGTTCAGCTCTCACAGACAAAACATTCATACATATACTTGTTGTGTATATATTTACAGTTTGGACAGTTGCAGCTTTTTGTATTTAATTTAAAAAAAACAAACCGAAAGGTGAAAATAGAAGAATCCAGTGAAAACAATGCAAATGAGTTCACATTCACTAAACTGACATGGTATCTCACAGCAACTGGGAGGTGCATTTCTACATAGGCTCGCTCCCTGCCACCTATGTGTAGTTTCCCTCTATTCAAGTAGGTTTCTTCTTAAATAAATGTGTTCTGTTCAGTTTCTTGCGTCATTTTATTCTTGAGGATTGTGGTAGGACGTGGCTTGAAAGACCGGTCCAGACCCGCCTATTCCCTGCAGTGGTCTTCAGCACTTTCTGGGACTCCTTTTCAGGGCAGCTTAGAGATGAAAATGTCCTGTGTTTTCCCTAGGGTGTTGTTCCAGGGGGATGTGCCTGGTGCAGCTCCCAAAGGAATTAACCAGGGGGCATCCTCAAAACATGCCCGAACCATTTCAACTCACCCTTAAGTTGAAGGTGTAGGCTGTAGTCAGACTCACCAAGCTTCGCCCTCTCTTGGTGAGTGAACCTACCAGTCTTGCATACAATCCTCATTTAGGTCACTTGGCTCTGCAATGTCATTGTTTTGGTCATTAACCAAAGCTCATGATCATGTGAGGATGGAGCAGTAAACTGAGCTTCTCTTCTGAAAACTCAGATTCTGCTTCATCACCACAAATCAGTACAGCGCCCACTAAATTGATGATTCTTCACCAGCCTGTTTTTAAATCTCCTGCCCTCTCTTCTGCCATCACTTGTGAAAAACACCGCAACAAACTTGAGCTCCTCGATTAGGGGCAGCTGCCTCTCCCCTTACCTTGATGGAGCAATCCACTTTTTGTCTGGGAAAGGACTCTGACCTCGATTTAGAGGGTTCCAGGTTTCCAATAAGCCACTTCACCATTCCAAATTGTGTTGGTTTTAGATGACACCAAAGAACATCACCATCAAAAAGCAAAAATGCCACCCCCCCCGGAACTAAACATCCTTGAACCTTCAGCTGTATTTTGATATCCTATTCATGAAAATTAGAAACAGGAGTGAGGACAAAATACAGTCTTGTTGGAGACAGATGCCCACACAATAGATTGGACTTTATGCTGAGAATATGGGCACAGCTCAGTCTGCTTGTACAGAAAGCAGATAGCACTCATCTACCAAGCCAGATGTACCTTATCTCCCTTCTATGCAACAGTGAGTTACACAACCCCACTTTCTTCAGTCCCTTTAACATCTCTAGCTGAATCACTCCCAATCCTGCAGCCCTACTGCTATTTAAGTAATATACTAGTATGACTGCTGGAACAGTGACTGAGTGTAATCCATTAGGGGTGTTAAACACTCCCTCCTGGTAAGAGGCCATGTCCACCAGGTTAAGAAATTCCTCAGAATGTTTCTTCCACTGCTCTGCATTCCCTCCAGAAGTGGTCAGTTCTTCTTTGCTCCTGCTTTACAGAGCCTATGGAGGATCACACATTCCAATCCCAGGGTGACCAATGTGGTCAATTCAGATTTCATGTCTCCAGCTTCATTGTAGACAAGTGAGAATTTTTCATAACGGTGGGAGTTTGATCACACACTGAGCTGTCTGGAAAATTTTCTCAGAAAATCCTCAAACAGCAAACCAGTTTCACCAAAAAAGTGGTGGTCAGTTGATAGCTCTACCTCACATTTTCCATGACTGTCCAGAACATACAGACTTGTCAGAAGATATAAGCACGGAGTTTATAATCAACTTTTTGCCCAAGGTGTTGTTTCCTAAACATATAAACATATAAATGTATCAAGTCACTTAGCTGTTAAGAAGTTATGTAAGAAGGAAATCCCTTGTAAGTCAAACTAGAGATATTAAATTCTTTGCAAAGTCCCACATCTGAGATGCACATATCTCAGGTAATTTGTATAGTTATTCATTCCATTGCCTTCAAAATTTGTTACTGTATGATTATCCTAGCATTTTGATGTTCTTTGTGGTGAATGTGTCTGACTGAGCATCCACCTTGTTAAAATTCTTTGGATGTGCAAACACACACGGGTCATTAAATCTTATTTTAAGCTGTCAGTCGACAATAAACAAGATAGGTAGAAAACACACACGGCAGCGTTATAATCCATACAAATGTATAGATAATATCTGAATAGAAATTCTGCTGCAGTACCCTTTAAGTCTTAAATGGTACAACAACAAAACAAATGTTCTGAGCAAGATTTGGAAGGTCACAGACTTCAGTGATTTGTGGAACTGTACATCTTCCATGGTATACGTAATTCTGCAGAATGGAAATTCAGCTACTTTGACAGCAATATAAAAATGATTGTTCGGTAGTAATACCATGATGACAGCTACTCAGTTCTATTGTTGGTTTATTCAATAGCATTCGTTTTGTATTGCTTTTAGGTCAATAATCAGTAAAACAATGCATCTGTCAATCATATCATTTTAGACTGCCAAGTTAGTAATGCTCACATACAGAAATCACTTCCATTTTTTTAATCACTTGGAAAAAGCAGTCTTTTATGTAGCATTTGATCGTTGTCATGTGAATAGATTTGTGGCTGTGATAAGACATCAGCGGGAATAAATATTAGGTACTTTATATAGGGAATTTTGAAACCCAAACAAATTCATTTTCGTTACTGATCTAAAGCTCTTGGTATGGATTTTTGTCAGATTTACTGTACAGAAAATTGCAGTATAAAGGATGACTAATTTGTAGCATAACCATTATGGTATGGTGGGAAAGTAGCTTATGCTACAAATTAGTCATCCTTTATACTGCAATTTTCTGTACAGTAAATCTGACAAAAATCCATACCAACAGCTTTAGATCAGTAACGAAAATGAATTTGTTTGGGTTTCAAAATTCCCTATATAAAGGGATAATATAAATATTCCCTTATTATTCACAAAGATTCTTATTCTGCTCTTGTTACAGTTGCAGGAAGTCTCCCAGACCGTCCATCACCCCAGATCAAGCAAACACATCGGCTCCAGTGACGTTCTGGAGACAAGAAGGAAAAAGGGGCTATGCACAGTCTCCAGCTCTCTTTCCTTTAGGTGTGTATTTGTATTAAGGATGGGCAAAAGAAAATGGAGAGTGATTCATGCAGACTACTTTGGTATCAGTCCCTGGGTCTTTTTGCCACTCAGGAGCAAAAACCTTTGATGAGCTGTGATAGAAAAAACAAGTCCAAGAAATAATTAAGCCTTTAAAAAAAAAGATGATTGCACTCTGGTAAAAAATATCATGTGAGAAGGAAGTCTGTGCATTTTTCTGCAAAGTTGAAAATAGGAATATTGGATACTGACCTCCATGTTATCTGCAGGTTGTTGAACTGTGGTAACATACGCTTGTGCTTTTGCAGGATAAATTCTGTAACAACTATTGAAACTAATTACATTGCTGCAGATACTGCTTCAAAAAACTATTTTGAATAAAGTGACACATGTTTACACACTTCTATCAGACATAACAAATAAACCCCAGTTTTAATATAGGTATACCAAAACACATGCGCTTGTCAAACCAAACTGTGTTAAATGCCATTATATCCATTAATAATAATTAAAATCAACTCAACTGTCATGTCTTGGAATTTATTTCAACCATCACTGCTGAATTTCCACATTTATTTGCTCCTGAAACTAGAAATTGCTTCACCTATCAGTTTTAGAACCTCTGCGATTAAATTTACTCGCCCAAAATTCCTTTTATCATATTACTATATACTGGAATGGCATTTGTGTTTTTAAAATAATTTCTCTTTCAGTTATATTCATGCTGTTTTTTTATTATGATAACAGTGTGTTAGAAGATATGAAGGCACATTTTCTTTTGCACATTACAGACATTTTATTAAAAGAAATCTATTTTTAGGACACTGAGATGGAGGTAAAAAAATATTAAACTGATTTTTCCCCAGTTACAAACATGCAATTTTGGCTTGGTTTCCAAAAGCATTATTCAGAGCAGCCTGTCCAATAATGGGTCACAGCAGGCTGGTATCTAACTCAGAAGCATATGGCACTAGGATCGTCAAACACACAGTCCAAGACCGTTGACTTTACCCTGCCTATTCCATCACCAACATAAGAACGCAGGTACTTTCTTCTGGCAATGCAAGAGGAGAAGCAATGAGGTGAAAGCTGAAGCGATATGGTGTGTGTCATAATATTATTCAGCAGCTATGGCAGACAGGTGGCAGAGATGAATGGGCCAGCAGCAGGTTATGTTTCTACCTGCTTCCAGTCAGTATGGAACTGGTTCACATACTGAAGAACTGACCATGAGTTATTTTATATGCACTCTGGTTGTGGCCTTCACTGCTGGTGTAGATACATTGCAATAATTCAGGCTAAAGTGCAACTGACATTTTCTAGAAGATGAATTAAGTTTTTGAATCAGTAGCTAAGTGATCTGACCCTGGCTTTTCATCAGTGCCATTCATTACTCATATGTTGCTTAAAATGTCACAAAAATGCATCCTGGGAGGGGGTTTGGAAAAAATATATATATTATATATATATACACACACACACACACACACACACACACACACACACACACACACACACACACACACACACACATATATAGGCAAAATTTATAGTGGACACCTATTAACTAGGTTGCCTTGTCAGAAGTAGAGACATCCCTTGTGTTAAATCATGAACAGCCTTCAGTAAGCTCTCTGTTACTATGTAGGCAGACAAGCATGTAACATGTTTCAGCTGAAAAATTTTCTAACGCCTTTTTCTATAATTTTAAGGCTCTTACCATCATAAATAGCTCACACTTTCCCTTAAGAATTATGATTATATGCATTATAACAAAGTGAAAGAACATGTCTCGCAACTGCCTGCTTACTCATTGTTTTTGCCAAGAAAGGGCACACTAGTTGCTCGACTTTACTCTAAATAGGTCATTGTTAATTTCCATTAGTAAAATTTTACTACGTGATGCAACATTGTTTTATTAATAATAAGCAGATATCTACAGGGTAATGGTGATTTTGAAAAAGGGGAAAGCTGTATTGCCTTTGTTGTAAGTGTGCTTCACTTACCTGTTTTTAGCAAATAATCATTACAAAACCTCACTTTACCAAAAACAATGTTTTTGCATCTGCATTATAAAACACAACAAAGTTTGAAGGCAATTGCAACTGCTGCTTACCTGGGGGTCTAAACAGTTAAAGAGATAAAGTGTATCAGAAAACTAGGATGATATCTGTGTTGTGTAATAAAAGCATAGGTCCTGACAGTGAAGCAGAGGAATCACTCTGGGGAGGGCGAATGGGCAAATTCCACCCACAGAAATGGCAATGCATATAAGCTTTCCTGTACATGGTGTTTTTCACACTCCTCATCGCAGCATTATGGAGGCATGCGCATGCTGTGCTGCTTAGTGATAGCATTGCAGGCACCTGTCCAGTCGGTAACACATACATTACAGCAATGTAACATTGAACACAGCAGTTCATCACAGCCCTCTCCAAGTGCAGCTATTGCTGCCTCTATACTACACCATCTCCTATTGATCCAAAGATATTCTCACCACTCTCCTGAGACAGAAAATGATAAAAACCCCAGGATGATTAAACCATTCCAGTTATATTAGTAAATGATTATTTTGTTTTACATATCTCGGCACTTTCAAACATCATATCTGTAACATTGTTCACGACTGTACAGTGTAATAATACATATTACTAATCAGAGAATTAACGTGACAAGCATTCAAGGTTTTTTTAAATTCTTACTGAAATTATGTCAGTCAGGTCTGGTCACAGAAACCACAGCATTCATATCAGTGACTTTTTTTTCCTTAAATACAAAATGGAACTACTGGGGTTCACTCCAAATTATGAAAAAATCATGACTGGGGAAATATTAATTTAAATGTATTTATAATTTGTAAACTATGCTCAATTTTACATGAATTGTAATTAATGTGATTGGCATTGGAAATAGTCTATTATGTCTGTAATATCTTTTATGACAGATAGATACTAAATGTTATATGGTACAGTGTCCTAAGCATAGTTAAACATACACATAACAATGTAGAACATTTTCATTAACAATGCATACAAAAACAGTTGGAATGGATATTTTACCTAAAAACAATAAATGTTTCCATATTCTGTTAAAAGCAGGAAGCATTTTTATTTACATTATTTCACATATTTGTGGAAATCAAAATGGAGAGGGAATACACTTTTCTGGAGTGGCAGTGCTGTGTAATAAATGTGTGACCATACTGTTCACAAAGCAAGAACCACAGACTAGACTCTTGCTGTCCTTTGATGCATAAACCTCTACTGGAACTGTTAGAAATGCTTGAGACTGAGGGAAATATACAGTTCAGAAAGAAAGAAAGCCTAGCTGCATAGAAATGCTAAATATATAATATGTTTTTGACTGTTTTTGACTATGTTGGGTTTTTGCACATTTCAAAAGACGAACGATAATCTTAGTTTCAACTAGGCATGTATTTTGACTGACAAAAAGGCCTCTGCATAAATACAAAGATGTTTCTCAAAATAAATTTCAGCAGAATAGTAGGAACTCCCTAATCCCTGGCTGTTGCAAAGGGGTCTGGAGTAAACACCCAACAGATATTCAAATGATCATTATTTTTATAAGGAACAAAGTTATCACCCATGTGTCACCTCCTTAGTAACAATCAACTGACCAAATTTAATTGATCATGTAATCTCAGTTGAACTGTGTACACCTGGTTATCAAGGCAGTTATTTATTGTTTAATTCTGTCGCTTGCACACTATCAATGCAGAACCTTAACAGCAATTCTACAATGAATGGGGCTAAAATTCCAGACTGAAAGACATAATGCTGGTTTGTTTATGTTTGAAAAGGAAAATAATAGGTTTTTTTTTTTTTACTGACAATTGTTGCTGCTCCCTTTTCATCTCTAAAAAGATTAACTCTGAACCATATGCTCTCTTTACAGTCATGTCCTTTGTTAACCACACCATTTGGTTGAAACCTTCAATCAGCCCAGGAAATGAAAGGTCAGCAGAAAAAAATGAGTCATGTTTGTTTAGATGGTATTTGGGGCCAACTTAGTTGCTCTAGGAAAAAGGTGGGACCATAACCAAAGCAGAAAACCAGTAGGTAATTAAGCACAGCTAAGTTGTGCATATGTACAATAGGCATGGGTTTTGATATACTGCATGCATGGGTTGTACATACTTCAGGAACTGCTGACATTAATCTTTGACATGTTGGTTGGTCGTTCAGAATCCTGGGATAGACTCTACTATTCTACCCTTGACCCAGAATATTCTGTCCCTCCCTACATGTTGCAACCTGCTACTAGGTGCTGGATTGTCTCAGGGGCTTATTTGCACAGTCTGCCATTGGGGTCTTTCCTGATATGGTATACCTCTGTTTTGATTGACCTGGTGCTGAGTGCTTGTTCTTGTATTTCCATGTTCAATGTCTATCCTTACGTTCAGTCCATCCTTTTCCAGCCAATGATAGGATCTGCTGATCAAACAGAATCAAAAGNGTATACCTCTGTTTTGATTGACCTGGTGCTGAGTGCTTGTTCTTGTATTTCCATGTTCAATGTCTATCCTTACGTTCAGTCCATCCTTTTCCAGCCAATGATAGGATCTGCTGATCAAAAGTTTCAAAGATTGTACAAACAAAAACCTCAGTGTCACAGCCAGAGAGGTTACTGAGTGCTAATTCATTGGTATCTTGGTTCCAAAATATAATGCTGTAATACTGGTCTGGGCTCCAATGGAAGCAAGGAGGATACTGACATCAGTCTATATTAACATCAGGCAAGGCCACAAGGTAACAGCCAGGAAGGGCAGACAGAAAAGCTGTTTCCCCACCCTGACTTCACACATACTGGACCAGTAGAAACCTTCTTATCAAACAAAGAACTAAGTCTGTGACTGGACAGGCCACTGTTGTAGGCTGAGTTCACTGACACCATAGCCCTGATGTAATAAATGATGTCAGCTGCTCAACAATGTACAGATATGTGACATTGACTCATACCAAGTGTCTGTGTAGGTGCTGCAAAAAATATTCCCCAAATGCTCACACCATGTCTGCCTTTGTAATGGTTGCCAGGATGGAGCCATGGGCCTGTGATTGTACCATATTCTAGTCATGAAATAGCAGGAAATGAAATTTGTCAGTATGAACCTTTCACAGCAGGGAACTCTCAGATCTGGCAATATTTGCCTCCAGCATCTAGTTTTTGCATTCTTCAGGTCACTGTCACCGACATTTGTTTTTTCAATGATAAGGCCAATGTGGTTAGGTAATCAGCTGACAGGACCCCCCCCCCCCCCCCCCCCCCCCCCCCCCCCCCTTTTTTT
>UFQX01000115.1:31213-64204 GCA_900497675.1 Arapaima gigas
CCCCCCCCCCCCCCCCGCTAACAAGGTATGTGAACTTGTGAATTCTAATATGAATATTTTCCACAATGATTTTTTTTTAAGCGGACTGTAATCTATATTGTACAAATAAGCTGACATATGTCAGCTTAAATTTTTGTCTCTGATTAATGAGCTGATTCCAATCACAGGGCTTTTTTTTACAGTGGTGAGCATTCTTGATACACCACTAACTGACTGTTGCGAGTCAATCCCACAGCAAAGTTGTTTCTGACAATTTTATAGATATAGCATATCTAGAATTTAGCTCAATTTAGCTCAAAGNTGCGAGTCAATCCCACAGCAAAGTTGTTTCTGACAATTTTATAGATATAGCATATCTAGAATTTAGCTCAATTTAGCTCAAAGGCCCTTAAATCTTACTTCTTCCAGCTGTACCATAGTTGTACGCTGCAGCTGACTATGAGCCTGATATCGTTTAAGGTCATTTATTGAACTACTTTGGGTTAGGTAAAATGTAGACAACAGAATTTAAACACAGCTATAACTGAGAAGCTGGCAGTAAAGCAACTTGCCATAGAGTCTACTATGCTTGTTGTAAATGAATGAATTTGATATTGCTATCTAAAAATTGCTTTGAGAATCTTGTGTTTCTATTTTAGTATGTCTAACCTCCAATATACCTCCAATATATTTGTAAACACGCCAGTGCTGGTGTTTGGCACTAACCCCATGTTGGTTTGTGAGAGCAGATTAAAATCCCTGAATTTGGGGATCTCATGCAATGCCAGCAAGCCCTAAAGCGGTCCGATAGCTTGCATTTCCATTCTCTTTGTAGTCCTTGCCAACAGATCAGAGCTTGGAAACAGTTCATACAGCTGACTAGTCTGCAATGATTGCAATGCAGTTGAAACTGTGCTATTTGCATAGCAACTGACGTCCACAGTTTATTCACATCACATCTAATGAAAACTTCTCGTGTAAACAGTTAAACTGACAGCTAATTAATTTCCACAGTTATGGAAGAGTTAGGACAGATAAATTTTCTTTGTATTTTACAATATTGTATGGAAAAGGTTTTTTTTACAATGATGTGTACAAAAAAAACAGGAAAACTTAATTCCCTTTCATAATGTAGGCTGTGAAAGTGCAAATGCAATTAAATCTGAAAGTTTTGATTCTGGTGTGTCCTTCATAGTTGAATTATTATCCTGTGACAAATCAGCCATGATTTCCCCCTCCTCCCACTGCCTGACATTATTAGTGTTTCACGGCAGGGCCTGACTTCCTACAACAATGATTAATCACATTAGAATTCCAAAAATCGCTTTCTAAAAAATTTGCTCAATTTTTCAGAATTGAAAGGCAAACAAGGTCACAACCACTTCCTATTGATTCCATCAGAAGGGAGCATGCCATGAAATTTAGCAAGGCTCATAAATGACTATTTAAAGAATATCGTTTATGCTGAATATCGATTTGAGATGCTTAAAGGCAGTGGCAAGTGTTTACTGTGTTTGCCAAGTCCTGTGCAGTTGTCTGAAATATAGGACTGGTTTAGAGCACAAGTCCAGTTTGCTACTGGAATGCTGGCATGTATGGATCAAAGCAGTCACATTATTCATGTGTACGTACAGTAAATAGGGAAAGGAGAAGCAACTGTTAGCATGCCAATGTCGTTCTTGCAGCCGCACATAATGACTCCAGTAGCTGTCGGAACTCGGAAATCAACCTGAACTGAATTGTCCAACAGGGCTGATTTAGTGTATAAAATGCAAAACATTTTGAGTAGTTTTTTTTTTGTTCTTCTCCATAAGCAGCTGTTCTCAATGCAAGCCATTATTAAAGTCATGTTCCTGTGAACCCAGAGATCATGAGGATAAACAAGGCCGTATTGCTCGCTTTGAAAACAGTTTACTTTTGTGCTAGACTCTGGCTATACTATATCTATTGATTATTAGCACTTTAATCCTCATACAGCAGTAGTAAGACACACTTCTGCTGAGTTTAAAAGAGGAAGCACAGGTGCCTCAAAATGTTTGTGGCAGTATGATAAAGTAAAGCTGTGATTGAGTTCATGAAAGGGAAATGTGAGGCTACTGTGGTTGTTCACAGTCACACTCCACACAGCTGGCCTGCCTTTGACTTTCATGCAAACCATCAGAGGAGTGACGTGTTTGAGCAGTTCTTGGGGATCTTAATGGGTACATTAAACACTGATCCACAGCTCCCCCACATATGCTCCCATTACTGGAGCAGAAATAATGTATCCATCTTTCTTATCATACATACAGGGGTTTTCTCTGTGTCTCCCCTCTCCCTAGTGGGGGCTGGTGGGAGGGGGGGGGGTGTCTGCTATCGCACGTGCACTACCGCAGGAGCTGGTCTCCATGGAGACATATTGCTAGTGAAGAGCAGCTTCTTTACAAATGATGTATTTCACCACATTCCCAACTTCCTGCATCCCCCTCCTCAAATGCAGGTCTTGCATCGAGAGATGGGAAAGGAGGGTAGTTTAATTTTAAACAGGAATATTCTTACACTCTGCCTTGGTTCAAAATATTGTATGTTTGCAAAATGTTACTGGATGCTTCAGAAGGACAGACATCAGATTTTGAAAACTACATATAATTCTTATAGTATAGCTACACAAGAAGTTTAGCTGTTGAACAAAAAAGGTAGCTCAACATAGTGGGCATTGAAGTAAGGTACACTTTTGCATTTTTTTTGACAGGGCAGCTAAGGCAACAGAGGTCATTGTAGCTTCAGGGGCAGCAGCCATATTAGCGTTGCCATCCTCAATGGCCTGTGCTGAGCTAGGCACAAGCAGTTGATAGATGACGAGCTGAAGGCTCAGTCAGCTGGACAGTGAAACCACTGAAGTGAAGATGGATGTGACGGCACATCAGAAGATGGTCCCCGGAGCATGCTGGAAAGGGCTGCAGGGCTGAATGGGCAAGAGCTATTTTCATTTAAATAAAAGTTTTCTTTTCAGGGCTTTGGTGATTCTTTGTACTCCAGTGTGTGCCCAGAGGAATAAGAGCTAATAGTGTAAAAAGCCAAAAATTATCCAAAGGAATACAGCAGTCCAACCATAGGAGGCATTTACAGAGAGGCACTTCTGTTGTAATCCACTGTTGTACACAGCCACATGCAATACCTGTGAGAGGAGCCAGGAACATGCCGGCAATGGTGTCGTCCTCCAGCCAATGCCAGAGTAATGTTTGGATGAGCACTATCAGAGATAGCTCTGCTGTTTCTTGTCTTCCCCAGCCAGGGAAAGCCCAAGTAAAGCTTGGCCAGCCAGTTAGGTCCCAGGGTGTCCCTGTGCCCTGGGAGCCACAAGGCTTGCTAGAATCCGCTGTAATTGGTAGTGCTTAGGAGATTCATAAACAAGTAAATAGCATACTGTTGGTTTCTCTGCTTTTTAAGATCTTTATTTAATGCTATCTTCCATATCAGGCAAAGCAATTCATTTTTTTTGTTTGTAAATTTCATACATTTCCAAAAAAAGTAGACATTTGGATTTGTAACAGGTGTTCTATTTCATTGTAGCTTACATCGCTATAATAAGGGAATTAGTTTTCATCATCAATTCAATCATCTCTACCATCTCAACATTCCTTCCTTAGTTACAGCATTACACATTAATGTGTACACAGAAAGATAAGCCAACTGTATAGATCAGGTAGACGCAAAGAACGGTATCTGTTTGTTCTATATGAGAGACAGGGTTGTTGGCTTTGTGTCTCCTTAATGGAAGTCCTGCTGTAACTCAAGTACTACGTGCTCCACCATATTTAGAACACCTTAATCAAAATGTAAATGCAGTATAGCTGTCAAGCTTACCACCAAATACAGTATTGCTATCTCCTTGGCCAAATTACTTGCATTTAATGTTGGTTTGATTTTGATAACCTTCACGTACAATTTCTGTGGTTGGTTGTTGTGGTTTTTCAAGTGTTGATTTACATAAGTAGATGTTTTTTTTGACATTCCTCCCCTTCCTGGACTCCCTGTAATAGTATAGGTACACCATACTCATTTGCACCTGTCAGTTACAATAATGTCCCACTGCTGCAGATTTGTGGTTTCATCTCTCTTGTTTGGACAATGTTTCCTAACAATTTTTTTAAAATTTTCTGTAAAATTTACTGTCAGTTCTACACTGTTACAAAATCCAGATAGCAGAGTTAAGGGTAACGGTACTTCTATAATTGATTAAGACATTAGCAAACGTGATGTTTAGTAGCGACATCTTTTTTGTACTCACGAGAGTCTGAATTTAGAATTCTTCTGGACCTCTGCAAATCTTATCTGGCAACATCTTCCTTTGCTCTTCTATGGGCTGAGGTCACACTGGAATTCACATTTATCTCCATGCCAACCATCCCCACAGGAGCAGTTTCCACAGTAACACTTGCCACAGATTAAAAACAGGCTACTAAAAGAGAATAGATGACGACCAATTCTTATGACCTTTCAGCAAAGCTAATCCCCCCCCCCCCCCCCCCCCCCCCCCCCCCCCCCCCCCCAGTTATGGGGTATGAAGAGAAGTAGACTGATATATGAACAGCAACCCTAGCAGATAAAGACAACATTTTGCTCTTTGGCATTCATTCAACTGAAAACATTTATATTAAACATAAAAAAAAGAAAATAATCTTGCAATGGAAAAAACATTGCAGCAACTCCATCATGCCACCCAGTATTCTGATTAAAACAAGGTACAAGCCAATGACTTTTGCGCCTGCCCATGAAAATGCTTTACACCATTACATGTAACACTGTTTTGGTTTGCAAACACAGCAACGTCTCACAATGGGCAGCCTTGTCATTGACTGCAACACTTAGTCATATCCAGTTACTTCATTTACTTTTTTCTTACACACACAATAGTTTTTAAATTTCTAAAAGACCGTCTTTTTTAGCTTTTTATTTCACCAAGGCTTTGGACTGTCATGACCAAGACAAGTGGTTAATGATGGCTGGCTGGATAGATGGATTAGAAACTCAACATATAAAACTTCTTAACTCAGGTTACTTTGAACATGAAGTATGTCTTTCAAGCACCCTAAAATGTTATTTTGTGCTAAGCATTATGCAATTACCTGCGCACCATTCTATATATTAGCTTGCTTGTATTTACATGTTGTCTGAAGCCCAAGACTTTCAATGTAAACCTTATTTGAAATGAAACTGAAATATGTTAGACATGTTTCCACTGCCTCAGTACTTACTGGGTACCCCATCTATATATAGCCATATTTTGTTTCAAGGAATTGATTATATTCAGACTCTTTTTGTAAAATCATTTATTCCTTAGGCGTCAGGAAAATAGAATTGGTGTTAGTGTTTCCAGAGCTGCAATTGCTTGGTGGTTGACAGAGCACATATATATTTGTGTTTCTGATGTAGAATAGTGACACTTCAGCATTGCTAGGATTGTCTTTATGGCTCAAGTATCTAAACTGAGCAAAAGTCCATCAGGACCACTTACACTATTGGAATAGCTGACACAACAAGCATATGGTATAATTATACTGTAAAATATGCATTATTAATTTACTGAGGTTACAGATTAAAAGAGTTACTCTTTGTACTAAGTTATGAGCTTTGACTCAATCACATGAATAAAAGGGATACAAGACAGATGCAAACATGAATACAAGAAGGAAATACTAAGTTTAAACAAATTATTTTGAGCAGGAACCTATGTGGTAACAGTTGTTTTGTCAATATCTAGAGGAGTAGAAAATTTGACTCCACAACTGCAAAAGTCTTATTGATTCAATGAAAGCATCAGATTATGTTTCTGAAAACAGATTTTAGAGTTGTGATGGCATTTTTTTCAGAATGAATCTCAAGCAGATTGCTTTACTTTTAATCGTGTCTGCTTCAGTGAATGAAACTTAAAGGAGATGTAAAGTCAGTAACATGTTTAATTGCAATAAACACTGAAGTAGACTTTGTGTCATTTTTAACCTTTATGTCTCCTTAAGTCTGTGTATCAAACAAAGGAATGTGAATGAAACAAAGTTTCGTTATTGTTTTTATTACCAAAGGTAGTAACTTAAAGCAAATTAGGTTGCATCATTTGAACACTGAATTCTAATCAGGGATAAACTAGTGTTTTAAGTTTCTGACCTCACAATGTCTTACCTGGCAGATTTTTGCACATTTTCAACATTGGTGGTCCAGTTTCCTTTTTTCCCTTTAATCTGACACATATATATTCCTCTGCATCCATGCCAAGTGAAGTTTTGGACGGAAACAAGCATATAGACAGACTAGCTGAACACACGGCTGATATTTCCAGTCACACTTGTTAAGAACAGATGCCACGAATCAGGTATGACTCCAACAAAACATAGAGAATATGTTTTTATGTACTGGCACAGTAAACAAGGTATCCCTTCCAGCCTTATACTTTGTATGAGAGCCAGGGAACCTTGTTAGTATCTATTAGCCTGTTTTGGCATGACCAAAGCTATCACGCCTACATACGGTATGTCCAGTCAAAATTCCATTATTACACACGAAGGGACTTTGAAAAGGAATGGATTTGGGTTGGTAAAAGAATGCGTATACATGGAATAGCAAATATCTGCACAGAAAGCTTATAAACGATTGCATGTGCAAGGTACAGTTAAAACAAGCCTATTAAAATGGGTATTAAAGTTATTGATCAAGGTGGTTGTATAGAAGGCATAACATCGGTCCTCACAAAATGCATTATTCAAGTATTTTTAAGCATTTTAAGTTAAAGCCATGTTAAAAATTTTATCGCAACAATTGGATTTTTTTAATCCTTAAACAAAATGGTATCTTCATGGTGTATATCGCTGCCACCATACAGGAAGCCTTTAGCAAACAGCCTTGATAAATGCAGAGCTGACGAATGGTGATAGACATTTGACAACTTAATTGGGTGTCTTCAGTCTTGGCGGAAAAGCGAGTGTCCATGCTGTCCAAAAATTACTTGGTTATGTGCCTGCCAGGCTGTAATTCACAGCACTGCAGGGGCACCCAGCCCTCCTTTGCATTGCTTTGATGTGAAAAGGCAGCAAATGGGCCCGGAGAGGTATGAATCATGCCAAAAAAGCAGCAGACAGCATTAATAGGTGCTGCACATCTTGACCAGGTGATTTGATGCTAAAGGGGGGTGGGGAGACAGCATTGAATCATTTTAGGATGCTAATTTGCGATTTTCGTGAACCCTGTCAAACCACTTTTCTTGCTTACTGATGTTTTTTATATTCTTATGAATGAATCAATTTAAACTATGCTTGAAATAAACTGTCCAGAAGAAATGATAGGAAACTTCAATATACATGCAAAGCCTTACATACAGCCCCTGAATACCAGTCCATGGCACGTTTCCAGAAATGCGTCGAAAGGTGTACACAAAATATTTGACTACATGTTTTCCCCCTTCTTCGTATTTCTGAAACAAAAATTTTATGGAGGCATGAAACAGGAAATTGTACTCTCCATTGTTTTGAAGCAAATGCAGCTTCATGAATGTTCTTTAACACCATAACCAAAAGTTCTAAATTAAAATCAGAAGTGGTAAGCGGTGTGTGTGTGTGTGTGTGTGTGTGTGTGTGTGTGTGTGTGTGTGTGTGTGTGTGTGTGTGTGTGTGTGTGTGTGTGTGTGTGTGTGTGTGTGTGTACACACACACATTTAGAATTCACAGTTACTGTTTGAATGCACTGAAGCAAGTGCCTTACTTGGGAAAATGGCTGGCACCCTCTAACTCTCCCAAATGCCACTGGTCTCAATTAACCGGTGTTTATTAAGGTGACAAGATAAAAGACAAAGAAACACTAGGATTCCAGAATATAGAAGATGCGTCTTAAGGCTCTTAGGTTTCTAGAGGAAGAAGCAGAAAAGAGTTTAATTTAATTTCCAAAATGACTAAAAAGGGATAGTTTCAGTATAGATATACAAACCAGCTTAAACTTTCATCGAGATTATTATAAAATAAACTGTAAAGTTATCCATTTTCCAATGATTTCCTAAAGCATGCATCACTGTTAACAGTTCTACATGACTGTAGTGGGTGCAGGGTTTCCAAATCTTTTTTGATAGAAAACTAATACTTAGTGCTTAAAGCTGTTAATACATGAATTGGCTTACAGAATTAGTTCAGTCAAACGATGGAGAGAAAAAAAATCTAGCATGGTCGTTCAGAAGTAAAGACCTCTTGTTCAGCAACAATTTTCTTGGACCAGTTTTTTTTAGTTTCACGATTCTTCTTGTGAATGATGGAGAAAAAAAATCAAAAATCAAAACTGTTTTTTGACAGAATTCCACCATGGCCATCAATCCATATGGTACAGCCTGACTGAATCATTTCTCCAAAAACACTCCTGTTTAAGAGAATCTCAGTACTTCACAAAAAAAAACACAGAAACTAAGCAAATGCTATATGGGCTGAAGCGTAATCCTAGATCTCATGAAGTCCTGTACAATCTTATGGGTTGTTCTGATTGATCATTATGCTTCAGGATTCTTAATTGATAATTTTGATTTTAACAGGAAAGCGAAACTAAAATCTATTTTTATATGCTGTCACCCATCACAGGGCACATTGTTAGACGTACTGTACTGAAAATGCGGCAGGAATGTCAATAAATAGCTTCTCTGCGGAAAGGCAAATATCCCTGAAGTTTGCAGGTCAAAGGGTTTTTGAGCCATGGATTCAGCAGTCATGGTCTTACTGGGATTCAGTTGTGATTGGCTACTGTGGGAACCTGCAACCCTCATTGCAAGATCTAATATTTTATATTAATGTTTAATATAAAACAGACGGCAACATATAATATAGTACAACTACTTTTGATGAATGAATATTATATTCATATACTTAAACTCTAAGATACTGCAGTTTGCCATAGGTTTACTCACAGGTTGACCTTGACCTGGAAGGTCCAGGAACGCAGTGCTGAGGAAAAGAAAATGCTCAAGAAGTGGCCAGGGAGTATGATATATTTGTGAAGCCAGGCAGTGAGGTGGCGGAAACCTTACAGTCACTGCCACAACAGGCAAGTCTCCCATTTGCTGGTAATAAGCTTTTTCTCACTGTTGAATACACAGCTGCTACTAGGGAGGCACATCTGGAGCGAGACTTTATTAGCTGTCAGATCTATTTAGTACTTTTCTCAAGAAAAAATAACCCTCATTACTGACTTGAACTACAGCAATCAATTGACTGCACGAGGGGACAAAAATAAGGATTTATTGCTCCCGCTGTTGGGTCTGTAGATGGCCTGCAATTAAGAACATGGACTTTGTGACCTAAAGATTTACCGGTCTGAAAAAATGAAGCCCAGCTGTTAAAACCTTGAGGAAAGTACTTGACTCAAACTTTTCATAACAGCTGTCACTGGCAGAAGTTTACTATTGCAAGCTGTGCATGTTAGTTTGTGTAGAGGAAACTCCAAAAAAAATCCTAAGTTTATTCTGACACTGATGCACAATTTATTAATAATTTTTTCAGTTATTGTTCTAATCCTTACTTGAGTATCCGTTTATATTTTGACAAGTCACTATTAGTGACTTTGTTGCAGGTAATTTTGACACAGCATTGTTTTTTTAATCTTATCCTGTCATCCTTGACTTTCTGTCTCCATTTCAGGAATATTTATAGTTCAATGATGTACACTATTAAATGCTATATATGTCACTTGTTCTGATATCTTTCCAGTTACATTGTTGTCATAATTTTCAATGCAACTCGTAATCACTAACAACTATTCGTCATGTAATCATTTTGTTGCCTGACAGAGGCATTATACTAGCCAAGCAATATAATTTGTCAAAATATATTGCCATGTTTTAATTTTCAGTGATGTTTTGAAAACCATGCCTTGGTTTAGTTTTAATATCAGCCTAATTCCTGTAGATTTTGATGACAGGATACCGTAAAATCACTATTTGAGTAGCTGAATGCACATTGTTTTTTTGTACCTAATTTTGTGAGTGCCATCGAGTTGAACACTACCCTGAGTAGCATGGTTTCCAATGCAAAGAAGAGGAGAATTGGTTTTGCACCTATTTTACACCCTATCAAACTCCCCACATTAAGTAGGAGCCTTTTAACACAGCTATCTTCAGAAATATCCTGTAAAGATATATTTGGAGTAAGGTGATTTCTGTAAATGAACATGGACTACAATACATTCATATTAATTAAAAGACAAGATTGAGCTACTATTGTTAAAAGAGGTATTTTGCATTTGCGGAGTTGGTTTGTGTTATGTTTAGAATGCTGTAACGGACAATGACAAGCCACAAAAGTCTACCTGTAGTTACTGTGCTAAGTAGAATTCCATTCATAGCAAAGCCTGTAATACATCTAAAAGTTTTTGACAACAAAATGCTTTTTAAATACCATATACCTAAACTCTTCCTTCTACAGGAAATTAAAAATAAGGTTCTGTGAATTTTTTTTCCAGATACATTTTAGCCATTACAGACAATTTTACAGTACTCTAAAGAATTTGCGCTTTTCTTGATTTCCACTATTATTGCATATTTTTCACACCAAATGGTTTTACATCTTTAGACAAAATGCAATACTAGACAAATGGAACCTCAGTAAATACATCACAGTTTTTAAATTCATTTATTTAAGGAACAAAGTTATCCAAGACCCATGTGAAAATAACTGCCCTCTTAATTAACCAGATTTAATTGATCACATTTAATTATAAGGTACTCAGGAAGGGGCAAATACTTTTTCACGCTACTGTATTTCTCAATGAAATGCTTGCAATACTGTGCAGAAATTTTTCAGCCTTGTTTTGAATTCTTTTGAATTTTATTTGGTTAAGCATAGGTAAAAGCAGATCAAGATTTATGCAAATATGATATAGTTTTAATTTAGACTGGCTAAAACTAAATTGCAGTCCAGTTTTAGTCATGAGTCTTGGCACTGGTGTCATTGCTGCTTTTTTTCTTTATTTTATTGTAGCAGTTCCCATTAACAGTAACAAACTGGATAACTCTGATTTGGAGGTAATCAACAGAGACTGACATTTTTAACCTTTCTGCCTAATGTTCATTGTTCATTGAAAAAAGCCCTACCTGCTCCTCATTGAAATGGCAAACATCATACTGCACTCTAAATCCTCAGTCACAGTAGTCCAAGTTAGATGGTGTAGAAAGAGTCAAACTCATTGCTGTTTGCAGAAAGAAATGCTTTTTTTTCAGTAGAAATAAGAATTACGTAGAGGCTGAAATGGCATTCACAAAAGCCTATGATTCTATGATTAAGTTTTAAAACCACCTAGCAGGTAGCCTCTAAGAATATCTGTTGTGTTATGACATCTGGACATCTGTCCGATAAATGTGTTTTTCCCAGACATATAAAAATTGTCTATAATTTTTTAAAATACAAAATAAAACAAAAGTTTATGGTTTTTTTATACATGTGATCTTATAAGGCATTTTTGTAGGGTCTAAAAAGTCCTGCAACTACTGTTTAATGATATACAAAGGCAAATATCTGATATAAATAGAAAAATATCTCATATGTTTAATTGCCAAATGTCTTTGGACTGCGCCAACATCATAGTATGTAATTTATGCTGTAGTAGTAGCTAGCAGAATAAGGTAACATTTTGAAGAACAATTGCAGGGGTCAGCTTTGATTAGGTTACATTATATTTGATTCCTAGCTGTTATCCAAAAAAAAATATCAGTGATTGATATTATTTGGCACTGTGCTCTGTCTCAACTACAATTTCTGATAAATGCAATATTAGTCTAAAAACATTCCATTTTTATGATGTAACAATAAGCCTTTGATTTTAGTTTAATTTTAATTGTTTAATTTAGTTTAATTTTCAGCAAAGATGACTGGTTATTGTATCAATTTCTTTATCAATGTCCTGTAGAGAGTGTGTGCCCTATACTCACAGGTAATGATAAAAAACAGATACTAAATTAAACAATAATCTATGTTTATTAAGCATAGCCTCTGTTTCTGTGATTTTCTGCCTCACTGTTGACAATGTATTGTGTGAATTCTGGATCATTCTCTGGAAATGTTTTTTTAAGAAAGTTCAAAACACAAAAACCGTCCAGTTAAAAGCAGATACTGAGATACAGGAGCACAATTTTGAATTCTAAACTTTTAGAAGCTTCAATTTAAACTTTATTTTAATTTCTTTTATATTAGCAAACATTTGTTTCATGTCTGATCTGTCCAGAGTGTGGATGAATTCCCCATGGATGATTTTATGTGAGTAAATGAAGATATCTGAGGTGTTCTGTTTGTAGAAATTACACATATCAAATCCATAAAATTAATCTGCCAAGTGATCATATCTGACTATTAAAAAACAAACTTTCTAAAAATGCAAACCTAATAGCAGACCCCCACATTATACTGCTTACTCAGTACCTTGTAATTCTGCTTTCAGCTATTCTCAACTCTCCACTGAAACGTTTTATATAGATAGCTCTTTTCAAAAACTTTCTTTAGTATTACTACTAGTGCATAATACAATTACCAACAGATGTTCGTTTCCCTTGACATTTTGTTGAGAATTGCCCACAGAAGTGAACCAAATGATGAAATTCCCAGAAAAAAAATCTCTACTCAAATGGAAAGTCTTCTATAATATGACCTCCTAGTTGTCCTAACCTCTTCACACCATCAAAGAAATGCATATTCATTTGAGGGCTTATTTTTCAGTACTACATTTATTAATAAAATGAACATGTGAAATTTTTCAACAGAACAAAAGCATTCAAATCGTTCTCTGTGTTCACAACTTAAACCTGAATAATAATGAACATAATGATCATAGAGTTGCCTAAAGTACCTAACTAAAAATAAAAGAATGGCCACCTATGTACTCATACAGGTTGATTCCACAATGGAACAAGCAATTAATGATGAGATCGATATTAGAAAATCGAACTGGTTTTTGTGTTTTCAGTGTTGTTGCTCATAGACTGAATGCTGTGCCATGAATATAATGCTGAAAGATTTTAGTTACTAGTAGAATGAATGTAGACAGCTTAATTGGCAAATAAAAAACAAGACCAGGGAATGGCAGCATGGGATGAATCACTGCTTGTGGAGCAACTTACCCTACGATTTGAGCAAGAGCATTTCCATCAGTTTGGCAGTTTTGTCCGTAGGCAGCCATCACATTCCTTCTCCTTGCATGCGGTAAAAGAACAATGATTGTCCGTTAGAAACACATTTGTTTGGGATAATTTCACTGTCTCAGAGAATAAAATTTCAGCTGAAGCCAATAAAAAGTCACTGTATGAAGATGGAGACCCCGTATAAAGTAGGCCAAAATAATTAAATACAAGCAATTTACTGGGCGAGTTGGGAGTTGGTGCATACTTTGATTTTCTGTAGTAAGAGGGGTATTAGGTTAGCTACTCTATGTGCAGACTAAAGGCTAAGTTTTGCATCTGGTCAAAAAAGAGGTGTAATTTATGGTTTTAGTGAAAATATAGTTTGCTACTGGAAGAGTAAAGAATTGTAGGAACAGCTCATAGTAGATTTTCAGAAAGTAAGTGCATTGCATCACTATTTTTTTTAATCTTATTTTGTTCATTTCCAATGCAAAGAAGAGGAGAATTGGTTTTGCACCTATTTTACACCCTATCAAACTTCCACATTAAGTAGGAGCCTTTTAACACAGCTATCTTCAGAAATATCCTGTAAAGATATATTTGGAGTAAGGTGATTTCTGTAAATGAACATGGATTGTTTTGTAAACAAAATCCATCCATTATCAGTAACCTCTGTCACGCCCCCCTGTTCCGGACTCCACCCTCCCTGATTAATCGCTTGCACCGGTTCCTTGTTTACCACCTGTATATATACCTGTGTCTCCTAGCAACCAGTGCGAAGTATTGCCCATGATCTTTCTGAGCGTACTGAACGTTTTTCTTGTCAGCCTTTCTAGTTACTGACTTGTGTTTTTGACCGACTACCCTTTGAGCTTCATCCCTTTTTGCTACATCGTTTGTACTGTACCGATATTTGGTTTTGACCCACGCTTGTCTCTCAACCATGATTCTGGAACGGATTTTGGCAATAAATCAAGTTCTTCTGGTTACGCCTGCACGCGTCTGCGCCTTGACTACAACATTACAACCTCGTCCAGTGCAGGGGTGTAGTGGGTTCAGAATGAGCTCAGAACCATAGACAGTAAGGCAGGGTACATCCTAAACAATGTTTGTCAATCTCAGGGCATTCACACGCACACAGAAAAAGTAATTTGGCATCACAAGTTGACCTGAAACATGATTTTGGCTGTGGGAGGACGCCGGATCCAGAAACTTACGCAAATGTCATTACCCACCACCTGGCCACAAAATCCTGGTAACTTCCATAACCATGCACTGCTTTTAATTCTTTGAGTTTATTTGTCAGTCCTGGAAAAAAAAAATCACTGTTAGATGGTGAGCAATATTATGATATAAGCTGTTGCTTCTTTATTTTGCCATGATAATCTATTTTTTCTAGTCATGACAGTAATTCACTTGAGCGTAGCAAAAATCTATTTTGCATTAATATGTAATGTAGATTTTTTTAAAAAGGTACATAATAGGTAATTATGTACCTATTTCCCGTCTAATTATATAAAATTCGGCGATGCTAAAAACTCTACCTAAGGCTTAAAGTTATAAACGAAAATAAAGTATTCAGGTACTTAAAAAAACAGGTCTCCTGTAGAAAATTTTATGACACACTGTCAAAGGAAATGGAGTAGAAATGGAATTAAAGCTATGGAAAGGTAAAATAATCAACCCATTTGAGTTTTATTACATCAGTAATGCTACTCATGCTGTACATACATTTTCAGAGAGGGTTATCTTTGGCAGGTTTAATTACGGATCAATTTTAGGATTATATCTGTCTAATCAGATTCAATTCCAACCTTTTATCAATCTCCTTTTATCGTTAGCAGTAGCAAATTTGACTAATATGTGTTTTGATAAATGAAACAGCTGAAAAATATCTAGAATTATCCATTATATTTTACTGTGTCTTAATGGAAACAAAATGGTAATGAGCTACAATCAATATTGCCTGCGGTCACTAAACAAACAGGAGATAACCTAAGCTGTTTTCATTCAGACACTATGTTGCTGTCATACTGTTTTTTTTTTTTTCCTTAGTGAATGTATGGAGAAAACTATAGAAGATGGTGGCACGCTAGGATGCAGCAGCCTCTCTGACATCGGTCATTTTCATTCTCGTTTCTTTTTTTGTAGCTGGTTTTTTTTTCCTCCATTTTGGCATTTTTTTTACAGTTTTTCTGTGTTTTCACATTAAGCCAACAATAATGAATTGTACAAAGATGCGAATGGAAAATGGCAGTATGTTAAGAGGCAGAAGCTTCTCCGACATGCCTTTGATTTTACTTTTTTCCGTTGTTCACATTCTATGTGTGCCTGCAAACTTTTCTGCTGATGGGTAGAGCTTCTGGCTCTTTGCTCAAGAGGCAGGAGTCCAATGGCTCAGCTACCTGCTTGTATTGCAGCTATGTAAGCTCAGATCTTGCATCACAGAACTCAAGACCCCTGCAGTGACACATGTCTCTGACAGTCTCAGCTCACTATGGAGACTTCAGAGAGGCGTTCAGGAGCTATGTTTATGACCAAATACTTGGGCAACCTGGTACAGCTTGTGGGAAAAGATGCTACATATTGCGCACTAGAAAGGTGGTGTCGCTCAGAGCCCAGAAGCTGAAGTATTGAAAATCATGCTGTACAAAGCAAAAGGAAATATATTTCAACGACTACACAGTCAGGAGGGATCCCCTGAAAATCAGAGTGCATACTTTTATCTAGCCTTACCTAATCTGTCTGTCTTTTTATGCTGTGTGTGTTGTGTGTGTCTAATAAGTGTATTGTGGACCAGATCTACGAGAAATGACATTTTCTTCTCATTCTCCATCTGTACAAATGCAGAATGATAATAAATTCACATTGAACCTTGATTATTATGAAAGATCTTATTTGGATTCAGATCTTCTGAAAGCAAATGTTTCCACATCCTAGCAGCATGCATTTTTGTTGGTATGAGAATAGTTGCTAATGTAGTTCAATTAGTGCCGCATTTTGATGATTAGAGCCATAATACATCCACCTTTCCCAAGCACAATTGTATAATTTTTTTCCTTTGGATAAGAAAACTTGATCATGGATCTTTTTTATTGCATTTCACTGACTCTGGAGAGAAAGCTTTTGTAGTGAGTACCATTTTTCTGACAAGTAACTGCAAGGTTATGTATTTTTTTCAATTTGCGCATACACAGTACAACCAGTCTGTGGGTATAATAAATCCATACAGTATGCCTGCGTCACTTGTTGTGGTTAGTGTTTCGGCAGTCTGGAGACTATCACAGAAGCACTAGGTCCTAGTCTTGGAAACTACATACCGAAGAGAACGTCAGTCTATCCCACGGTAACCAGACATGCACATATTCACACATACACAAGCATACAGCACGGCTAGTGCAGTCTGCAAACGTGTGTCTGTGCTAGAACCCAGAGCACCTAGAGAACCCACACAGACTGGGGTAGAAGGTACAACTCCATATTGACAGTTGCAGTCCACACTCTCTGTCACCCATAAATAAGCCAAAATCTATAAATACAAATTTATTGGTCTCACTGTCATTAACTGAATGTTTAGTATCACTTGTGCCCAAAACTTGTACACAACATTGAAATTAAGATTAAAACATTATTTAAATGCCCTGAGATAGACATGTCGACTGGTAAATACCCTGCAGACCTGATTTAACAGGTCTTTGATCTTGTTTTGCCATGTTAGCAAATATCCCCTCTTCACCATCCCTTTCCAAAAAAAGTGTTTTTGACAATATTTATTTGTGCTTCACAACATGGTGCATTTCTGTCAAAGAATTTGTGACATAGTCAAACAAAAAGGAATTACATGACACTATTCTCAAAACCACCATGAAAACAAAACTTAAAGAAAGGTTACAATATAATGTTAGCCAAGAAGTAGCTTTGTACTGCTGGACTCAAAGGCCTTACAGTTTTTTTTTTTTTTTAATCTTCATACCTCAGGGCCTGTGTATGTGATGCTGAAATAAGCATTCACCTGCAAAAACAATATGTGTCAAGTTATGGAAGGAAAATGCCACGTTTTAAAAACGTCATCAAATTTGCCATCGTAAATTCATCAAGAAAACCTAACTTTACTTCTGCAAATTGTTGTAAAGTGTAATACTTCACTGTTAACAGTGATATGGGCCCAAAAACCTATAAGATACAGAGGTTACGGGGAAATAAAACTATGAAAAATAGCCAGATCATGGTCACTACTGTGATTCTGATTATTCGCAGAGAACTTGATAGACTGACACTGTTGCAGAGATAAAACAGAAATGAGTTATGCAGTTTGTAGCAGCAATGTTGATAACGTGAAATCCAAAAAATTATCCATAAGACATCTGCTACTTTGTCCTTTTGTTAATGATTTTTTTTTTTTTTTTTTTATTAGTGGGACAACGTTTTATTCGATGAACCACTGATCATTCCTTCATCTTTTGTCAGAACAGTGTCATTTTCATATAGGGAAGAAATAAAACAATTTTCAGTTACTTCCATAACAGTAAAAAAATTACCAACCTTTCAAGACGCTCTGATAAAACAATGACAGCTAAATTAAGAGCGCCGCAAGCTTTAACAACTAAAAGATATTGAGACCCAAAGGTAAATGAATAGCTAATGGTTTAAATTAATCCAAATATATACAGCAATCCTTCGATATCCAAATTTTCACTATAAAAGAAAATTAATAACCCATATATGTTCCATCCGAATGGAAACTTCTGCTATAGTGAATTTTATCCAAAACATGCGTAATTAAAAAAATGAAACGTAAAATAAACGTTAAAAAAATCTGCAACTATAACATTCACTCATTCATTCAGCGTTGTGCAATAACACAGTACTGTATGTACTGCGAAACTATAATGCTGTGTAATACTATAATGCAATGTTATAAACCCTACTGTGTACTGTTATGAATTTATCCCAAGTCAGACGTGGATATGCACAGGCGTTATCAGCTGTTTCCACTTGTATCTGCATATATTTACGCAGTGGAACTGCAATCACTGCTGATTTCATTTTTTAAATAAATCTAAATTCCGGTTGCGTCAAACAGAGAAGCGGATGCACTGCGTTACTCTGACACAGTTAGTTTAATGTTTGCAGAACCTTTATAACTGTGATTTTTATAAATAAGATTAAATTTTAATGACTTTTTGCAGGTGTGGCTCTTGTGTTTTAAGGGCTCATATCAAAAACTGTGTTAGGAATTCCTATGACAACTCCCCCGTGGGCCATGTCAGACAAGGATTGCTACCAGCTTTTCCAACAATTGTTCTATGGTTTTCTGTTCTCCCACAGAGCACAACACATGACCACTGCCTGTTCTGAACCGCTTTTGGCAGACTGTCAGGAAAGGTGCCCAGACAGTGTCTAAATGAGAGCGGGCAGCTGGCAGACAGAAGAAGTGAGTCACAGCAGAGCAGACACAGGGGAGGGAACTAGGAGCCACCGGGAGTAGTGGGAAGGGTGTGATGCTCTGCCAGCTTGTCGGGCAGTGCTCTGGGTTTCACTCGTCCAGTACAGTCTTCTCTCCTCCTGGGCTGGGGAGAGGTATCTAAAAATGTAAACTGCTCTATAAAGCTGAGTACGAATCTGCTATGAAAACAACTTTCTGAGAACACACAGTAAAGTAACTCTTATAGCGTCTACATTGGTGACTTTGGCCTGCAGGTACTGATACAGTCCAGGGTGTTTTTTTTGCATTCTTTAATGTAACAAATATGTATATTTCAGTCTTTTGGCATTCAGAAGGACAGCTATACATTTGATATATTGTTAGGGACACAAAACAAGTTTTTGCAACGAACTATTGGACGAAACTCATACATATATAAAAAAAAACACACAGTACTATTACTGCCACCCTACCACTGTTGGTCTTCCTAAACCTATCAACACCCCACCCCTACCTCTAGTCTGTTCATGGAATCCCAGCTGTGTAAGGCTTGCAGCAAACTTGCTTGACAGCAGGTGCTAGCCCTCCAGCAGACTCCGAGCTCCAATGGACAGCACTCCAAGCCTCCATCTGAACACACTAAATCTAATGCTGTCAACTAACTTCATGAAAGTTCACTAGTAATAATTTATATCTATATAGCTATTTAATTGCTGTGGGTTACCTTTGTGACGCTACAGATAAAGAAATATGTGCAGCTTTTTTAATTTTACTCATCTTAATGAGACAACTACAGTTTACATCAGAATAAATCATTTTGTGATATCTCACTAGCAGTTGGGAGAGCATAAAGTATCTGGCCAAATTTTCAATATAATAAATAAAAAAATGCTGTGGAAGCAAATCTTTTGAGGGTTTGTGGTTTACACATAAGGAAAGTGCCAAAGCAAACTCTTTCACAGTCTGAGTTACTGGCTATTCACCCATCATCAGTTTCGCTATCAAGCTACTCGGTCTTCAGGGCAGCTGGTTTGATTCTGAGCAAAATTCCAGCCAGGGATAGCCAGGTTTGCTTGGTTCTGAAATATTTTACTTTTGTCATAAAGACCTTTCCAGCCTCTCCCACATGGAGAAACTTTTTTCCAAAGGTTTAAACCCATTTGTATTGAACCAATGTTTATTGGCTGTAGCAGTATCTTATTTATAGTTTGAAAACAAAGATGTACTGTGATTATCATTTTAACTGGAAGTATATTAAATTTTAGACTTTAGAAGACGCATGAAGAATTCGGTTTTCAAAAAGTTTGATTTCAAGTTTTTCTCACAAAATGATTCATAATATGCAAATGCTTTTGGTTATTGTGCAGTTTGAAAACTAGAATAAGCAAAAAGGTTTTGTCTCAGTGATGTAACAATTAAGTGCAAACACTTTCATTGTACAGAAATGATACCTGTATGTCAAGATTAATTAGGTTGGATTTTGTACGTCTGGGGACATAGGATGTTTTTCTTCATACTGTTCTGCGTAATTAAGGCATGGTTTGCTTTTATATTTAACTAACAAATTTATTTTTAAAAATTGTGTACTCAGTTTTCAATCGCCATGTGTTGCTTGTGAACTGGCATCTTAAATGCATTACCTAACTGAATGAATGAAAATGTAAAATATATGTTTCCTTGTATGAAGTTTAGAATTTTTCTGTTGTTTTAATTCCTTTTAGAACTACATCGTGCATGATTTGCACAACAGAGAAGACATTTTGAATATTAGTTTCTTGGTACCAGTTCCAGTGCCCCCTGGCACTGCACAGTGTTGTGACCTAGAAATCAGGTAGGATGTCTGTGTCTTATGGGTTTAATTATAATCACCCCGAGATGTCCAAGGCTTCCATTAGAAAAGTCATTAAAGCAATGCACAGTCATTCAGTGAGCGATATTAAATGGCGAGACCCAGGTTTTTGTGAACTGACCTCACTAAAGAAAGAAATGTTTAAGATAATTTGGAGGGAATAGGCTGAAACCTGACTGGCAGCTGTCTTTTAGTGCTCTGTTTCAACATATTATTAAATTGCTGAGTCTGGAGAAGATTATTGGATAATTGACATGTTCATTATACCATGACAATGCAAGCAGGGTTCTTGCTGTTTTAAATTTGTCCTTTTTTTTAGATTTTATTTTTTAAGGAATCTGACTGCTTTTTCAGACCTGAACAGCGAGCATAATCTTAATGCCAGCACAGTATTGTTGGTTTCTTTCAGTCATTAAAATGTTTTTTTTATCAATTACATTCAAAGCTGTGACGCCAAAGATGTGTGGTATGGATACGCTCCGATTTCCTCATATTTTGGTAAAAGTGATTACAAAGAACCATGGCCGATAGTAATTATTTAAGGCCTCCTGGTGTTAGCATGTTCTATTAAAAACCAGCACTGTGCTGTCAAGAGGAGGCATTGAGAAAAATAGCTGTTAGCTGTATCCCTGTGAGGCGTGAGGAAAGAATGCATCCTTTCAGTTCCCTTAGTGTGAAGCATAATTAACAATGTCTTTGGCTGCTCCCTCAGAACAAAAGTGAATGAGAACAAAAGGGAGAGGAAGCAGAGCTGTATCAGGGAGCTGACCTCAACTCCCACTTCTCTGAGGAACCTCTGGGTGGTGTGCGCAAATAACACTGTGCCTTGACTCTAAAGAGTGACATTTAAATGACATTTGTGAAAGCAGGTGGGTTTCAAATCATCCTCTTCAGGAAGAGAAACTTTAGAGTTGCCTCTGTAACAACAAATCTTTCTTCAATCAGGATCATTTTGTGCTCAGTTGCACAAAATTGCACAAAAGCAGCAGCATGCAATCTGTGATAGAGCAGCAAAGACATAACTGTTTGCGGCTCAGGAAAAAAAGTTTCCTAATTTTGAATTAATAATTTAACAAATCTTTTTCTTTAAAGTTTATTTACATTGTGACAATACAAGCATCCCTCAAGATGTGTTTGGTTTACGTTTTTCCGTATACAAGTAAAATTAATACCATCTACGTACTATAGCAAGCAAATATCTGCCTTTCTTTTGGTATAGACATTTACGAGTAACAAGAGCCTAATGTAAATCTATTGACTTATGAGCTTTATACAATAATAAAATATTTCATATGTTATATTCTCCTAAAGAGTGGGATGCAGATATATAATCTGGGTGTTCTGGTCATCATAACCAAGATTTTCTCAGTTCTAGCAATTTGGTGCAATTTGAAAAATGTGTTTCCTCGTTAAATTAATTCATTTAATGGATGTTTAGTTTAACTGCTTGAATACCTGCATAAAAATTGGCCATGAAGCCAATTTTGCATTTACATTTGAGCATTTCTCAGACAAATTTTTCCAAAATGATGTATAGTTCAGAATATACCAGACCAAAAAATTTGGTATGATATATTTTTTGTTAAATGCATTGACAGAACTATTGACTTAATGTCATTGTAATCTAACTCTGCTTAAAATATTTTTGAACACAAGCATCTAAACACTTGCAATAGTTTGAGTTTGAAATTCATAGTTGAGGTGTTTGAAATTCATAATGATTATTTGGTGTAGATACATACTGGTTTTCTTTTCAGCTTCAACTGATACTTTGATTCATTAAACATACCAAAATAAATATGAGGGGTGCTACTAATAAAATTATCAGCTTTATCGTGATTAAGCTGTTGGATGCTCTCCATTGTGTTACTAGAGATGCTAACTTTTTTTTTCTATATGTAAATTGGGTTTAGTTTTGTTTGTTGCTAGCTGGATTCTAGCACCCATTGTTTTTGCGAACTGTCAGATGTTCATGTGGAATGTTTTGGACCTGTCACATGCCTTATGTTGCATTAGGTCATCATAACTGTTCATTGCTAGAAATATAACAAATAAAGAGCAAAAGAGCGCATCAATGCTATTTTCAAAGATGTTAGGGTTTAATTTTTTTCAACATCAAAAGTAGCATCAGCATTATACTTCCTGATTTTGCTTTGTTTAGTAAAACATTTCCATTGAGATGCACACAATACGGAAACCACCTGACCTATATATAATTATCTATAGGAACATTTTACCTTGAAAGCTGGAGCATCATATGCAGGCGGATTTGTGGTACTGTAAATGACAATGGACATGAATTAAAACAATTAGCACTGAATCTTAAAGTCATACGTTGATGAATTGTAGCCAGCTCTCAGTCTCAATGGAAATACTGGGACACAAGCCCACTGTAGGTTTGCCAGAATTTTCAAAATATAAATTATGGAGATATTTTGCATAGACAGACCATAAAACTGCCTTTATGCATCAAGTTGTGTAACTACTTATTTAGCTGATTAGTTTACTCTGACTGGAACGTGCACATTGCACATGCAAAGACACACCAGCATAAATAAAACAGCGGTTTCAACATACTTAGACTGTGAATTGCACAAAAGACAGCCATAACTTTGTCAAATTAATTTGCATCATAAAAATGTGTGGTGCATTGTTCTGATTTTTTTTCCCCCACGATGCTGCTTTGCAGATCCTTTAAAACCAGGGTCGTCCTAACACATAATTAGTATTCGAAGTGCTGCTTGAGTAAATGTAATGTAAAAGTGGTTTAAGCTTTTTCATTTTTTTTAGATTCATCATATGGTTAAGCTTAATAAGACTTCCTGTTCCTCTTCTCCCGAGACCACACAATGTTAATTAGATATTTGCATCTTCTATATATATATATATATGTGAATGTGTGTGTGTGTGTGTGTGTGTATATATGTGTGTGTGTATATTTATATAATATATTAATTACACTTGAGATATTCTAATACATTCTAAATGAAATTGTCAACTAAGGTCTTTGGTCGTTTATCATGGATTGAAAACTACTGTGATCGTAATGAACTTTGGCAGTCACACTGTAAATGTAACTTATTGGCTTTACTCTGCATGCCACTGAAACTACTAGTTACTGTATTAGATGGATTGCTTCTATTTAAGTGCATGTATTGCAAAGTGTGGTGTGTAATAAGGATTTATAGAAATTCACTGTAGCTACAAAGATTATAGACTATAGATGAATAATCCACTTGGAGCAATTCTGGTGCAGCACCTTGTTAAAGGGTACAAGCAAGGCCACTTGACATTTAAATCGCTGACCTCAGCCAATTATTTCAACATTAACCTACCTGCTGCAAAATAAGATTGATGCCTGGACATCTGGTGTGAAGCACTCAGAAGCATGAAACATGTTGAGTATTGAATTGCTTTCAACTCTTTCACGGAACAAAGAAAACCACATCGCCTTGTTTTTAATGCCAATTAAGCGCATTGTCTTTCGTCGTTGGAAAACCTGAAAGCAGATCCCTGACCAAACCCATGAGACATGGAGAGCAGCCTGATTAGAGGTTGTGAGGCCAGGACCTTTGTCTGAGCTTTTTCATTGCTGTGTGACACTAAGAGCTGAAAGTCAGTCAAAGCCAAGACCCCTGAAAAAATATAGTCATCTGCTGGTTTCTTTCAGCCAAAACACCCTTGAGGGGACCGTCTGGAAGCTGAAAATAACTGCTTCATCCTGTTAAATCTTAGAGAGATTGCCCTAAGAGCAATGAGCTGTGATACAGTAGTGTAACAGCCAGCCTGTTTTTTAATCACTGTAGGGGAGTTGCATATGTTTCCTCGCAGTTTCTTACTTGTTCGGCTGTTTCTGTAAAATCTGAGCTGTGATGTTGGAAAGTTTACGTTCAAAAATGTTGTACAAAGACCAAATTATTAGAAAGCTATAACGGAAGGGATTCCCCCTAGAATGTGTGAACTAATGACCTGGCTTTAAAAGCCAATTAGTGGTTACTGTTGCATAACGTGTCTATATACTTTAGACTGTACTGACTCTAAATAATAAACACTTTAGATTCCATCTTGGGTAAGTGGTGTCATTTTCCAAGTCAACTGGATTTATTCTGTTTGCACAACATCCAGGTGAAAGGACATGTTCCTGAAGCCCCCGTGACTAATAATTTATTTACTTAGAAGTCTTCCGGCTGCAGTGCAGTTTCAGCTCAGACCTGGGATCTAAACATATTTTATCTCTTCACATGGGTGTCCTTTTGTTATTTGTACTGCAGCAACATCTTGTTCACTAAAGGGCACCAGGTCTTTCAGGACCAGTTTTGCTCAGACAAATAGTTTTAAAATCCGAAACCAGTCTACTGTATTGTGCCCAATCATGTATTGATGCTATAGTTATATTAATCTATGTTTTTGAATGTGTTCTATATTTTGTACAATAATCTGCAATATCCATGTTTCATTTGGATGTAAGGTACTATATTTGCTCTTCAGCTATGGGAGACCTTTAATTCTCCATTAAGAGAATACCAAAGTCTCTCCTTTTTGTGCAAAATGTGAAGAAACTGCAATGATGACTCCCCAGTCTTTATTTTTGATTATTCCACTGTCAAAAGTCTGCTCTTCTCTCTATCTCACTGTGAATGAATTCAAAAGATTAAGCAAGTTGCACTGAAACATGTTACAAGCTGTCCTGTGTAGCCTTCCCTTTATCATCAGTAGTCTTCTAAACTCCTTCAAACCGGATATGTCACCCCCAATCTAACATCATGTAAACATGTTAGAGTTCGCACGTTCATTCTCACTTTTAGTACCACCAGGTTTCCATTCATAAAATTGTCAACTGTTAAAAATGTTCCATCTTTCCCTCTTTTAGTCTAATACTCACAAACTTCAGGAAATGAACTTCCTTATGAGATGAACCATTAATGAAGCTGATTGGTTCAGCAAATTAACAGTAACGGTTTTGTCTATTTGCACAACTCAAAGGTCATGTGCCTGAATACGCATAATATGTATATTACTTGATAGAAATAAGGCCTTCTCAGAGATGCACAGTATAATCGAAATCAATTTTTTTCATTGAAACAAATTGCCAAATACAATGGGCTGCTCTATACACAAAATGATGGAAATGTCTTTTGTTTCGTCATAATTACTTTTCTCAGACGGACAGATGTCCAGTAAAGCTGCCCATGTCTGCCCTATATATATATCATCAATGTGGCGTCATTTGGCGCTGAAGAATGCAGAGAAATCTGCAACGCTGTTCTACATTACATTATATATAACGTATTGCATTACATTATATCACATTACACTAAAAAATTTAATTCAAAAATACTTTTTCTGTTTTTTATGTTTCCAAATGAATTACCCTTTGTCTGACTATTCTTTTTATGTAGTCTCGCTCATTAAACCCATTGCAACGTGCAATGAAGCCTCTGAAAAGATCATGAGGCAGCAGACACAATCAAGTGGTAGAGACATTTTAGACCATTCCACCTTCCAAAACAGCTTCAACTCTGCTATGTTGGTGGGATTCCTCCCATGAACTGCTCGCTTCAGGTCCTTCCACATTTCTGTTGGATTAAGGTCACGACCAGATCAAAACCTTAACTTTGTTCTTTACCATTCATTGGTAGAACAACTACTGTCCTTAGAGTCTGTCTTGCTACATGACCCATGTTCTCTTGAGATTCAGCACATGGACAGATGTCCTGATGTTTTCCTTTAGAATTTGCTGGTCTAATTCAGAATTTAGTGTTCCATCAATGATGGCAAGCCGTCCTGGTCCAGATGTAGCAAAACAAAGCCCAAACCATGATACTGCTACCATCATGTTTCACAGATGGTATGAGGTTTTTACGTTGGGATGCAATGTTTTCCTATCTCCAAAAATAACGCTTCTCATTTAAACCAAAAAGCTCTAGTTTGGTCTCATCTGTCAACAAACCATTGTTCCAATAGCCTTCTGGCTTTTCCAGGTGATCGTCAGCAAACTGCAGACGGGTAGCAATGGTCTTTTTGGAGAGCAGTGGCTTTCTCCTTGTAATCCTGCCATCCACACAGTTTTTGCTCAGTGTCCTCCTGATGGTGGACTCGAGACCATTAACATTAGCTAATGTCAATGTAAAGGTCTTCAGTTGCTTAGAGGTTACCTTCGGTTCCTTTGTGAGCTTGCAAATTATTATAGGACTTGTTATAAATCTGATGTAGTTTTTAGGTCAAATTTATGCAAAAATATAGAAAGTTCTGAAATGTTCACAGACTTTTCAGTACCACTGTGTGTGTGTGTGTGTGTGTGTGTGTGTGTGTGTGTGTGTGTGTGTATAAAAACCATGTTTGCAGTCTAATATAGACGTACACTACACTTTTTGCAACTTTGGTTGTGCAATTATTTCATGTGCATGTTAGGAACAAAAAAATTGGCAGTGAATTTTGTTGTAAAGACATTCATTTAATTTTCCTTTAATCTGTATCAATAAAAGTCCAGGACTATAAACATAACACACAATGATAACAGAAACCAGAGTGTCTAACCTTTTATTAATCCAGATAGCTATATTTGCTTTTGTTCACCTTTTGACGTCTTTTTTCTTAACACTGGGTTGTATGCATGCATGCTTGCCTGGGAGTATGCACCTGGTGCCAGGTATATTTTCCTGTCTCAGAGACTAGGACAGTGTACACAAGCCAGTTCTACATTTCTGTATTGCCATTAATAATTTCTGAGGTTCCTGAGATCTTGTGAAGAAAGTGTTGAATAACATCAGAGGTATACATACCTGACAATTGAAAAGGCACATTAAAATATTTTAGCCGTTTATTCTAATTCAGTATCAACAATACATGAAGTTTGAGGCGAAGTTATTTTCCACTTCAATGCAAATTTTTCAGTTATAAATGTTTTCTACTCAGTATTTTCAGGGGTAACTGATCATGTTAATCAGATCTGCATGTCTGGCATATTTTGTAAAGTACATTTTAACACGTAGTTGGACACACTGTCTACAAAGAAGATGTTAAATATAACTGTGCAGGCTGTTCTATAGAATCTCTGAAGCGAGGAATGTCCTCAGTCATAAGTACTTCAGATAGATTGAAAAAAAAATGCCACTAAATTTTACTCTGATGTTTTTATACACATATACTACTTTTTGAATGTTGGAAGTGTAGATGCAAACTTGTATATTGAATGATTAATGTGTGACTAAACCTACATTAGTTATTATATGATTTACGTGTTGCAATGCATTCACAACACTATTTCCTTTTTTCCCTGACTAACCTGCTATTATAAACTTAGTTATGGATGTTTATTAACAAAGCCCTCGAAGGGTTTTTGGCAGTGAAGAATCCAAGGTGGAGGAGAGCAGCAGAGCCACCTACTGTGGAGCAGGACTGGGGGGGGGGGTTAGAACTCTGCAGTGCTGCTCAACTAATACCCTCTGTTATGTTCAAGGTTTACAAAAAAAGGGTTAGCTGTGATTAGAGACGGCAAGGACGGCTTATAGTATCCAGACTACTGTACGACACTCAGCAAGGTGATCCCCAGGAGGAGGGCGTTGCACTTGCCCTAGATGCCCTACTGGCTTGCTTGTGCAGGCTGCATGATCAGTATGCAGGTGGCAGCACTCAAACAGTGAGAAGTGCAGCGACCCCCCCCCCCCCTCTCAGCTGAATTCAGGAGATAAACAGAAGAAGGCCCGCAGAATATTAGCAAAGGACCTTCAATCCACTGCATCACCTATTGATATCTGGGTTTCATTTTTAATAGCAAGGTTTTTGAACATCTTGTTTTATTCTACGCTTTTTTTTCCCGGACAAACCCCTTCCTTTGTGCATGCTTGTGATGAATGTGTTTATTTTTTATTCTGAATTATTAACATATGAAACTATGCAAGATGTTTTTTTAATTCCAGACCATTTACTTGTAACATTTCCTGGATGGGCGTGAATGTTTTATGGCTTTATAGCTTATTAATCATACCGTGTGCCTAACGAAGTTTGTAGATCATGCTGATATTATGAACAAAGAGTGGCAAGAAACTGGGACAAATTAAATAAATTTTGGGGCTTCTCACTTTTTTAGGAGAAATCTTTTGGTCAAGTACAGTTCTTGGAGGACCATTAGGCTATGCATCTGCTGTGTAGAAAAAAATACTTTTTTCTGAAATTATTTTGAAAAGCAGGCTATGTTTGTTTGTGTTGTATTATATGTTACACTGAAAAAAAATCAATGCTGGCTTAAAAATAAAATCTGGTATAACTTGTTGCTTTTGTACTGTGCTTTATAGAACATATTTGTTTAAACACAGCTGGAGCAAATTATGCATATTAAAGCTAAATAAGCATAAGAAAAATACGTTTAATGTAGACATCATTTTAGTGGCTGTCCTTTTCTGTCTATAGCTTGTCTCAGGGCCACATAGCTGACAACAGAAGCTGCTGTAGGCAGGAAAAATGGCATATTTCCAGGCTGAGCTGATGTGGAAACAGCTTCATGAACCATCTGTGTTCTCAAGCCCTCGAGGTGTTGGACACCCAATGTAGCATGATAGTATGAAGAGCTGTCAGTGTAGTTTAGCTTAATGACTATGTATTGGGATTTATTACTGTTTTAAACGAAATGGCGTGGTGTATGGTAAAGGCATAATCATTATTTTTATTCAGAAGTACTCTATACATACTGTATATAAAACTATGTATCTATGTTTGAGTATTGATCTTTGGACAAAGTGATGAAGACTGAAGAATTCTCAGAAACCTGCATATGTGGGACTGTGAAGGCTAGTGGACATGTCTATGAATACATAGCTGTTCCAAGGATTTGATTTAATACTTTCCTCTTATATTTTTGTTTTTACAAAACTCCTTTTAGTTTTACTTTTAAGCATTAACGAAAGTTAACTTTATTTCACAATGGCAGACTACTTTTGAATAATTAATGAATTAATAATTGTTTTCCTTCACTGTTTTCCTTATCAAACTCCACAATCACGAGTCAGTATTATTTAGGTAAGGAAGCGTTTTGCTGTTGAGAATGTACAATACACTTTGTGTTTAGCTAAAAAGTTTTTAGGTATGAAAATGAGAAAACCAGAAATAGAAAAATTCTGTGCTGCAAAACAGTATTAATATTTTGAATAAAAATATTGCATGGAAAGCAAAATTAAAACATTAATTTGTTAGCCAGTAAAATGTGTAATTTGCTCAAAGGTCTGAATACTTTTATAACGCACTGTATGACAATGAGAGTCATAATAGATGAATAATTTAGCTATGAAAAAAAAACAGCAGTTGAACACTAATGATGGTTAGTGAGATGTTATTTATAGTTAGTGATTCTTAGACCAGTAATTAGCTGTACAAGTAGGCCTGGTGAAAGATAATAATCCCTCAAAAGGGCAGAACCTGGAGTCATGCCGAAGTAACATGTACTAACGTCATTTTTGAAGCGATTAATCCCATTGTGCTCTGTTTTTAGCCATGTCATGTCTCTAGCACCTTAATATGGTCCAGCTAGGCCTGACGTTCTATCTTACTAGCTATACTAGCTTAAGTACTATATTTAGTACCTGAGTACTTAAGGGTGCTCGCTTGGCCATCCCCTCTCAAGTAAGCCAAAACTAATGCTTAAAAAGATGGATCTGCACATCTTTAAAAAAACTTGTCCTGGTTTCATTATAATTTTGTGTGCTACTGTGTACCGCTGTGTAGAAATTTTATTTTAAAGTATACAGCATAGTTATCTGATTGCACTTCAGATCCAGACAATGGCCTTCAGGGTTTCTGCTCTTGTTATAGGCACATTAGCATTTCGGAAAATTATATATAAACACATGTTTTTTTCAGGGGATGTTGAGAACCAGCTTACCAGCCAGCAAAAAAAGCTGTATAATGAATGATAGAGAATAACATTTTGTCTCTATATATAATGTGACATGAAGGTAAAAATATAGTTTTTTTTTTTTTTTTTTTTTTTTTTTAAATATAAGCTTTTTTCTACATGACTACAACTAGCATTCAAATCAGTCTGTGTCATCCACCTGTTTGACCCCAGGGCAGCATTGAGAAACTCAGAAAGTTGATTATGAAATCAGATTCAACGTATCACAAAAATTATACTCTCTAAACAAAATGATCACAGTCAAAAGGGAAACAGGAACATGGAATGTTCACTGTGTTTATAAGTTGCATTGTAGAAAAACCATATTGGGAATTTCTGCTTATTTATTTATATTCAGACACAAACAAAATCATTCGGCATCATAAATACAATTTTCTTTCCTGCAACAGATACTCTTTGTAGCATGGTAAGCATGTCACATTTTCAGAAGGAAAGTTATAACCCTAGCTATAGAAATTGCCCAACAAAATGTACTGAAACATAAAAGTCAGTGTCTGTGCTGATTCTAGCAAAAAGCCATTTTCTTTTACAGCCTGAAATTCCATCTTTATGGTAGTCCTGAGCCTTTGCAGTGACTAAGGTAGTATGTTGACAGTACTGTAATGCCTCTACTAATCTCTGTTTTGCTGATAGCAAAAACCTGTAGCTTTAAATTGTTCTCCTTTTTAGGTTTTTTTATAGCAATATAAATCAAAGTTTGGACCCAATATTTTGCTCAGAGCCACACTGTCTAGTGCTGTTCTGTGTTGCTGCGGGTTCAAATATTTTAATTGGGAAAACACAAACCACATCTTATGCCCTTCCAAATTTGAACTCACTCACAAAAGTTAAACATTTTTCTGATTGTCCATAATAGTTTTGTCAAATAGTTTTGTTTATTCTTTTTGTATATGACTGCAGGGCATGTTCAGGTTGCTTTGCTCAGGTGTTTTGAAGCAGACAGATCATTTTAGAGCCTCCGTATTCTAGATATTTGATGTGAACACCAATTCATTATGGAAAGTATGTTGTCAATTGTAAATGATAGCTTGAATCTTTGTTTCACCATGTGCAATTAGCAGACAGACAATGGCCTGGGGAGTGCAGGCAAGTCAAAAATCAATGAGTACAAGTAACCCCCAAAAACAGGACCATAAAGGGACTGAAATCAATTTGGAAAGAGCTAATGGAGATGGTGCAAGCACAGAAAGGACCTCACTCTCAGCACTGTCATAACGTCTGGAACCCCAGGTTAACACTGCTGTGAAAAAAATTGATTCAGAGATCTAAGAGACAGGGTTTGAAATATTGTGCTGGTAGCACACCTCATGATTCTTGATATAGGCTATAGGCTCAGTTGGAGGGCACATGTCGTGCAAATATATAGAAAACTATATATATGAGTTTTCATCCTACAGAATTGGCAGGCTGATAGGACTGGTAGTAGTAAAGTTGTGGCTGGTGTTGGCTGAAGTTTCACATTTTCACAGCTGCAGTATCATTTTCCTTAAACATTTCATTTTAGTGTGTGCTGGATATTCTGTGAACCAGACAGCTTTCCATATTAAAATAAAGAATAATTAAGTAATATGCAGATCTCTATATAAAGTTGTCTGTACTGTCAGTAAATAGCAGCTAGTAAGTAGTAGAATGTTTTAACACGGAATATCTGAGTCAAGATAATTTCACTGCATGAACGCATGTTTATACATTTTTCTTAACAATCACAGTTTTTCCTTGGCAGAACAGACGTTTTTGCAAAAAGTAAACTTTCCAAAAAACTGTCCATTTTTAGGGTACTCTACATAGATTTGGTTAAAAACAAAAATGAATTCTTGAGTATTCAATGTGATGCAAGCAAATTTTAGTCAAGGAATCAATCCATCTACTTAAACCCCCCCCCCCCACTAATTTACCCAATTAAGAAATTAAGGCAGACATGCCATTAACTTTTCCATTCAAGGAAACCACAGATTTAATCAAAACATTTTAATTCAGTCAAGTTCCTTTAACTTGGCAGGAAAAGTTTTTCCCATGTATTCAGAAGGCAATTCTATTTGATACTCATTTAATAGTAGTAATCACTGGTGCAAAAAAGGTTGACAACTGTATATATTATACAGTGTTGTATATGACTATACAAATCATGGCGATGCAAGTCACCAGGACTGGTCCAAAGGTTTTTTTTTTTTGAATGGTAAATTTTGAGATTTATATTTACAGTTTTCGGTTTCACAGCAGCGAGCAGCGGATTTGATTAGCAACGCCATAAACAGAACTAATTATATCCACCCTTCAGAAAAATAAATTAAATCTGCCTGATCTTCAAAGATTTTATGTTGGAAATGCAGTGAAACAGAAGAAGAGGTTATACAGATCTGCAAATGAAACCACAAGTCGCTTTGTTTATCATTTAGAGAGATAAAACTAAAGGAGTATCTCTGCTGTGCGCAATATAAATGCTTAAGACCATTCCGTCTTCAAATATAGCGTTATGACTGCAGGGCTGTCCAGGGGTATGGTGGGAATTTAAGACAAACTATACTCTTATTTCGGTAAGAACAGACAGGACACAGCATGCAGCAAACAGTGGCTGACAAATATGATGGTGCAATATCGTTTAAATGAAACCCAGAAGTCACAATAAAATAAATCAAAAGGAACCATAAGTACTCTAGTCCTTTTACGTTACTCAAAATAATTTCAAAAGCCAAAAAGGGTGTTAAACACCCCCCCCCCCCCCC
>UFQX01000115.1:64226-114226 GCA_900497675.1 Arapaima gigas
CCAAAAAGGTTGTTAAACCCCCCCCCCCCCCCCCAAACAAAGGCTTGTACAACCTGACACCACACTGCTCTATACTAAGAAAAGCAAATAAACTATACAAAGAGGCTATTTGCAAGGCAAAGGTAAGGTCAAGACATCAAGGTTATAGACTCCTCTCTTTTTCCCTTAATAAGACGGTTTTTAACTGGAGGATAATCATGCCACCCTGGTCCGTTTCCAGTCATCCAGAAAAGATGGGCATGTGAATTTTTAAAAAATTTTTACATAAGGTAAAACACAAAATGGTTTTATGCAGAAACATTTGTCCTCAATAATATAATCCTGTATATTTTTTTTAAAGTCCAAGTTTAAATTCTATTATTATAATACTATATCTATAATTATATTAACATTAAAGCAGTGGAGATACAATGAAACTAAAAGTTCTTCAGGAGTTTTGTCTGCATCTTTTACATGTGATTCCCGTCTGTGATGTTTAGCATATTACTGTTCACAGGCTGAATATATGAAACACATAGTTGAGCGATTGCATCATGTAGTTTTACTTTGATGTGAATTTAGAATTATAGTTGCTGTTGTTGGTATTGTTCACTGGCCTTATCCAGCAACTGTGCCTTAATTTAACCTAAAATTTATTTCATCTGTAAATGTCATTACCTCCCTAGCTTGGCTAATGTGTACGTTGCATACTTCCTTTTTCCATGGATCCCCTCTGTTGAAAGCTGTGCTATGCAATCATGTTTATGATGATCTATTGAGAACTGGCAACAGCAGTAGCTTCTGAGCAATGATGCACTGAAACACAAATGAAACAAACTTTAATATATGTAAACTATAGGCTTGAATATGTTTTGACATACATCTTCCCGGCTAAATTCATACATGATACTCTTTTCATAGACATAGGAAGCCTAGATATTTCATAATCAACCCAAACTTTTTAGAAAAAAAAGTAGTACCAGTGAGATTTGTCATTTTTAATTCTTTTTCCAATGAGCGAAAAGAGCTGCACTTAGCTTGAACAGATGGTTTACCTTAGACAGGTTTTTTTCATTATATAAATCTGAACACTAAACTGACACAAGCCAGGAGGCCAATTCCCACAGCAGGAGCTTTTCATATATGCCATTTCAATTCTGTTTTACGTATATGAAATTTTTTTTAAAGCTTTGTCAAACTTCAGGACGTTAATGGTATCTGTACAGTTTCTTGTGACTGTAAAAGACACCTGTGTATCGAGCTACACATATTCCTCCGTCTTCCAAACTGACCAACTTTTTAAAGGGTTTCCACTGGGTTTTTTTTTCTTTGCTAAATACACCTTTATACCATTTTCCAATCATAGTTTATCTTTGAGACGTGTTAGGCTGCTGTTGCAGATGGTCATATAGGATATACCACTGTTATATAGTGTCTTTTTTTTAATCACAGAATTATATCTAGCCACAGAAATTTTGGTGTGATTTTTTTTTTTTTTTGGTGGTGTTTGATAAATGAAATTCAAGGTTTATTCGTCACATTTATGGGTTCCAAAATGTTGATGTGACACGTTTAAAGGAAATGGACTTGTAGAAGTTAATGTATGATGTATGGATCATTGCATTAGCTTTTCCTATAGGCAAACTACCAAAATGCATTATTAAAAGAACGTGCAGATTCAAGCCTCAATCAAGGAAAAGACAGATTTTGGGCAAAGACTTCCAAACATGCTTCCAAATCCACGTGTCAGCACATAAGACCTAGGACAATTATAGTTTTTCCCTAGTGGGAATATTGGACATTTCTATGGAAAGACGTATATATACAGTGGGTGATGGTTTCATTCTAAACCAGTGATAAAAATGTTGTTTTAGCCGCAGATTTATTTACAAAACGTGGGAGATTTCTTCATTTATGAATGCTCTATTGTAATCTTGTTCTTTTAATTTATCTTATCTTTTATTATAAGTTTAATTTAGCATTATATAGAAATATTATCTACAGAACTTAGTAAGAATCACTCAAAAATCTCAAAGCAGTGTGGTGGCGTCTTATAAGCAAAAATAAGACTGGAAATGCACTTCAGCTGATTGCTTTTGGCATCCAAAGCTGCTTCGATTTCTATGTCAGAAACAGAAAAATGTTAATAATGCAGCTTAATTTGCTCTGAATCCACCAGAAGGTAGCTATCACTTGTGTGAAATATAATTAATAAAAATATTTTGTAGGACTTTTTTTGTGATAATATTTTTGCTGGATATATTGACAGAATTAAAATGCATTGTCTCCACAAGGTCCATGTGCCTGTTGACTGGTTCATCACATACATATATGCAACTTTTAATTGATCAGACGCACCACACACCAGCGGTAAACACCACTAAAATGAGGTGAATTAAATTGGTCACGCTATTCCACTGTTCCACTGTCCATTTCAGTGATATCAACCTGTTTGCTACACAAATAAATCTATTTGTTCTGCTGCAAACAAAAATTTAAGACAATAGATGTGTCGGTGAATGTACTTGTGTGACAGTCTTGTGATTCCTATCTCATTATCAAGGTATTGCCCTGCCTTGTGCCTTTGCCTGTAGTATGTCCTCTGGACCACTACATCCCTGCTTTGACAAGCAATTACTGATTTAAAGAAGGAATAGTAAGTGCAGAAAATGAAATTAAATATGAATGTGTACATATCTAAAAAAGTACAAAGAGTTAGTAAATAAAGCTTTCTGCTTGGATAATTCACACATTAGATATGGAACATACAGTTGTCTATATACTGGGGTTATTCACACCCGGTGACAGCCCACAGGAGTCAGGTCTGTGTTTCTTGACATCTCCAAAGGCTTTCATACAGCCAGTTACTCCAGTTGAGGGACAACCTCATCAAAATGACTGTGGATTGCACCAATGGTGTCCTGGATTTTGGAATAGGCAGAACACACTTTACCAGTCTTTGGGACTTCATCTCTGACACAGTGCTGAACAACAGTGGTATACCACAATAAACGGTACTGTCTTGATTCTTGTTCACCCTCTACACCTCTTACTCCAAATACAAGTGTGGGAGGTGTCAAATGGAACAGTTTTCTGATGACTGCAATAGTGGTGTGTGTGTTTGTGTGTGTGTATATATATATATATATATATATATATATATATATATATAGAGAGAGAGAGAGAGAGAGAGCGAGCGAGAGAGAGAGAGAGCGCGAGCGAGATGCGATGAAGTTGGCGTGCACATATGAGATTGGGAACTGTATTTTATATTGTACGTCAATCTCCAGCTCAACATAAACAGATTGAAGGTGGATGATCTTAGTAGAAATAATGGCAGATTCCAAGATGATAAGGAAGTTACAATGCATTATAGACAATGACTCAAATCCCCTAAATGGAGTGATGGCTCTTTTAGTCATTGGGTTATCCTAGCCTATCCTGTACGATGCCTATGTACAGTTTAACTTTCGGGTTTTAGGTTTAGTGTTTATAAAATGTTATACATGAATCTATTGTTGTCTCATGAATAACCTTGGGGAACTGCTGGGTCATCCGACCTGAATCTGGGATTCAAATGAAGTCATCCTGTGGCAATGAGCGTTTAAATTGTTCAGTGATGAGGTGATGTATCGGTTTGCTCTGGGTGCCTTATTGGTGCCCCATCCTGTTATGTTGCTGTTATGTGTCACACATGCCACGTATATTTTTAATATTAAAAAATGCTCTTTTTAGCTCTAAACCCAGAGGTCACAGAGTGAAAAACAATTTCCTCACTCGTTGAGCTTTGGCAAAATTAATCGAGAAACCGGCTCAATACTATGTATTGATTTTGAAATTACAAGTTTTTTTCTAATTTTAGTAGGGAAATCATTACCATGACTTTCACCAGACGTTTTTCATTGAATGAAAGGGCTGACAGTTGCTGATACACTCAGCTATGAGTTTCACACAATCGGGGGACATATCACGTGATGCATGGTCTTGTTCCTAGATTTATTCAAGCCTTAGAGATTCAGTTGGTCTTTACATTCTGTCTTATAAGATGTCATAAGACAACCCAGCATCCTTAACAAAGACCAGTTATGGAGTATAAGTCCAGATGTCAACCGCTGGAAGACAACGTGAGTTTGCCCTATTTCTGTCATTTAAAGTAGCCACAATTGATGTCTTTCAGTCAGTGCCCATTTTTTGCCAGAGAGAAGAGGCCTGCAGCATTAAGAGAAGGTGTGATCATTCTCTCTCATTCAACCCCTCAGCCCTCATGGCCACTAGTCAATAAACCATGAGCGGAGCGTGATGAATCATTCCGGATAAAGCGGTTTCTCCAATTAAAAGGTTTCTGGTCAGGGGCAACCACTGCAGCGCTGGGGCCAAAGAGCAGGAATACAAAATCACTGGATACCAAAGCACTTGTCGTGGTTTTTCCTATTAATAAATCATATAGTTGAACGTTAAGTGTAGTGGTTTTGGAGACTGGCTCTTGGCCCATTATACTGTCTGCCTAGATAATAGGCAAGCAGGGGATGCTTTTTGTCTTCACTGTTATCCCCAGCAGTATCAGGCATTCATTGTCAGCCTGCTATAAAGCACTATGCTCATATTTCTGGCTGACTTTTTAATAGCATCTGATGAGGATGGGTACTCCTCAATAATTCTGTAATGTAGACATGCACAAGAGTATGTTAGTTCATTCAGACTTGCTCACGTGTCTTATTGCAGCCTTTTGTAGCTTCCAGTGAATCTTTCTGCAAGCTCCAAAATTTATTGTTATACAGGAAACAATGCAACTTTAAAAGTCAGCTTAAAGGGGCCCGTTCTATAAACCTAGTGATGTAAAGAGTTCTTACAAGCGGCACATTTGATACGGTCGGTCATTTAGTTGATGGATTTCACCACAGACACATGAGAGTTTTCCCTTAATCCTTAAATCTGGCTTGGACTTGAATTCAATAGAGATCGAGGAAAGAAGGAGACATGGCCAGTAAATAACCTGAAATAATCCTGAGAGTGGTTCTAGAAGATCACATGTATGTAGAAGGCCATTTTATAATGCCAGTGTGGCTAGGTTTTGAATAACAAAAAAATTTATGGCATTCATAAAAATGTGAAACAAAAGAAAAATATATCTTTTTTATGAATACCAATCTAATTTCAGAAAATGGATGCAGAAGAGAAACTTATTTAAAAGAAGCCTGCCATTTTACTATGTTCTTTGCAAACTCCATAGATATCTCTTTTTAAACTGTCTGGCCAAATGCAGCTCTGAGAACTCCACAGACAGTGAAATGTGCTAGAAATTCACTTCTTCAGCATATTTTGTGTAGAACAGAAAGAAAACACATTCTCTTAAAATGAAGTATAAAAAGTAAATATCTTGATATTTGAACTTTTGATTAATAGGTATAATATGACAGAAAATCAAAACAACTGTTATTTTTAAGCAGTAGTCAGTATGAAATTACTGTGACTGGCAAAAAAAAACATGCATGTTTATGACTTTAGCGTATGATTTAGTACACAATTTATCCAGGCAAGAAAAAATGAGGGAAAAACTATAAGAAAGAGGCAGAATGCATAATTTCAATGTCCTTAAAAACCAAAACATGTGTCTTACCTCTGTTTCCATGGGTGACCTGGTAATTAGCATGTCTGCTTTATCAGAGAGCTTTGAGCCTGGCAAATTTTCCATCCCTGCAACCTATTCCACACTCATTATTCCAGTAATCTGCTTAGCATTCAGTTTGCCATATTGGCATTGACCTGTGTCAGCTCTGATTAGTGTCTAATACAATATTTATCAGCTTTCAGTGTTAACCCAACATACACCACACTGAAGATGCAGCAATATATTATGACACCTTGTTTAATTAATTTATTAAATTTCGCATCTTTCTCCCATTTTAGTTGTTTCTGAAGCATTATTGTGATCATCACAAACTCAGATGTGCACTTATTTCTCATTAAGGACTGTAGGCTTCGTGAGGTGATTATACCATATTTGGAGGAGTGTGCTGTTGGTCCAGTTTCACTCACAGCCCTGTGTTTCTAAGAACAGCATGAAGGAGAGGACCTCAGCCATCTTACCCACCCTAGGGAACAGTGTTTTTTGGGTTTCCTTACTGCAGATGGCCAGCACGACACAACAATTTACACTAGCTCCACTGGGAAGGTACCATGAGCCATATTTATAATTTAAAGCACAGTTTTGTACCAATTTTCCACTGATATTCTGCCGCTGCAGATATGTATTGCCTTGTTCTAAACTATACAACATCCAGATGTTATTTGAACATGTTTATACTGTGAAAAAGTACTTTCCGGTCACGGAGTTTAAAGCCATTGCTAGGGTTTTTAGTGAGAGTGTCAGTGGCCTTCTTACAGTTGAACACGAAGTTACAATAACGTCATTCCAATTTAAAAAGCTGTGAAGAAAAAGATCGGAAACACAATTTATATACACAATGAATAATCATAATATACTCTGAGTTTGAAATGCCTCGATGAATGTACAAGCAAAATGTTCACAAATTTCAGTTAAATCTATTTAAACCAGTATTAGTTATTGCTGTTCTGCTTTACTGCATACAGCTCACTCAGCTATAAGTAAACAGCTATGAGAGTGTGGAGGATTACCATAATTTTTCCCCCACTTAATAACGTTACCTTTCCTGATATTAGGTTGCTTACAATTACATGTTCACTTTTTTAGACTCTGTTTTTAGACAACAGAATGAGCCAATCAGACAACAGTGCAGGTCAGAGCAGTGAGCCTTTCAGTTTTGCTCCTGTGCAGAAATACACAGGAGCTTGAGAGATTTCAGGCCGCCCAAATGCAGCACAGATACGAGTTGACCACTTTTGTTTGAGGAAGTTTCTTTGGTTAAAGAGGTAGAGACGGATTTCAGACCTGCTCCAAAAACAAAAAACAAAACAACATACAGGAAACATACAATAAACTACTTTTTCACTTGAAGGTTTTTGATTCAAGTCCCTGCCTTCACACCCCTAGTAAAGTACTCCACTCAGTTCATCAGTTCAACAAAATGTGCAACAAACTGCTTTGAATAAAAGAATGTTACGCAACGAAATAACCAATAACAAATACAGCAACTGTAATAATAGTAACAATAATAATAATCATCAGCATCATATGATATGGAGCAGCTTTTGTATCAAACTCAAACTTCATCTTTGAAGCTGCTTTGGAGAAAAGAGTCCAGTTAAGGAATAAATGCAAATGCCTTATGTACTATTCGTTATCCTCACACTTGGCCGAGGATTCAAACTGTGTTCTCTGTGGGCTCTTCTGAGATGTCCCTGCAGAAGGCCAAGCAGTTTCCCCCTGAGCCCAAACAGTCTTGTCACATCCTTTCTGCCCTGCATTAGCACTTGTGACAAGCAACCAACTGGTTTCCCTGTACACTCCCTGTAAAAGCTCTGTGCACTGTGGCCCTGCCTGGAGCTTAACACCCAGCCCCTTAGCAATGGCAAAATAAAGCTGTATAAAAAAATTTGTAAATATCCAGCAAATAAAGGCTTTAATTTGATCTCTTTAACAACTGAAGCTCATATTTTTAATAACCTTTGGCATCGGAACACTGCGCTGTCCCTCCCTCATATCCTTTAGCCCGTCTGCGAAAAGGGCACAACTAAAGAATGGAGACAGTAGACAGATTAGCACCATCTCTTTTCACAGCCTTCTCTCCCCAGCGTGTCCGACAATCTGTGAGCAGACAAGCGTCTCTGTGACTTGTGTGCATGTTTCAGATGATAAGAATTCAGCAGCAAAAAGCCTAGTTATGGTGGCTTTCACTTCCAATCAGCCACACATCACATTCATCTCCCAGTTTTCCAACACAGCCTTTTTTTAAACCTAATCGCAAAAAGTTGTTCTTCTATGTAATTAAATTGGTATAACTCACACTTTCATTTGATTCTTTTGCTTGTGTGTAACCAGGTTTCTGTGCGCATGTAAAATTACAGTATGCTGACATGCACTTGTCTACTTTATGTGATGGCTAGACAAACAGAAAAGATTTAAAAAAAAAAATTGTCCTCATTCCATCTTGACATTTGTTCCCCAAATGTGAGTAACGAGCTTTTTTAGAAGCTGCTGTCTTTATGGATAGGAGCCGAAGAGTTGAGATTTGACGTGATACTGCCCCCTATATGCAATTCCCCAGAAAACATTTCAGAATGCCTATCCATTTATCTGCTCACAGTCCTTTCACCAGTTGTGAACTCCTCTTTAATTGTCTTCCAATGCTTTGTTCAGATTTTAAGGTGCAATAGTACAACTATGAATTCTGAGTTTTTAACTAAACATTAATTTACTTCAAAGCATACTGCTCCTTTTGAAATAATAGTGGCAAAACAGTGAAAGATGTAGAAATACAGTACTGTGCAAGGCACAGTCTTAGGCACCTGTGGAAAAAAATGCTATAAACTTATTAACCAATAAACCTTCCAAAAAGTGCAGTAGACAAAAAAAACCTCAATCAAATCAATATTTGGTGTCACCACCCTTTGACTTTAAACAGCATCAATTCTCTTATGCAAACTTGCATGCAGTTTAAGGTAGAGGTTGAGAGGTTCTTCCAAACATTTTGAGGAACCGGCCATAGTTCTTCTGCTGACTTTGACTGTTTCTGCATGTCCTCCCAGACTGACTTGATCATGTTGGGATCAGGACTCTGTAGGGACCATACCATCTATTGCAGGATTCCTTCTTTTTTGCTGAAGATAGTTGTGCATAACTGAGATTGGGTGTTTGAGGTCATTGTCAGGCTGCAGAATGAATTTGGGGAGCAATCAGAAACCTCCCTGATGGTAGGTAAGAATCTACCTGCACTTCTCAACAGACACTGAAGTTGCATGTCAGACTTTTGCACAGTACTATATGTCTTTAACAGTTAACCCCAGAGAGCACAAGCAATTAAAAAACAAGTTAATTAAATTAAACCAGAAGTGCCTACCCTTCAAAACAGTTTAAAAAAACTCAGTGGATGACATTGCTTTTTTGTTGCTCCCATATGTAATCATTTACATAGTACTTATTGATGGAGGAAAACAGAACTGTCAGACTTGTATGTATATATTTTTAAATTCTTGCCCACTTTTATATCTTCCATGCATACGTGGTTTGAATACATAGTTGAATGCTTCACCACCTGTAACATAATGATATAGTATGTTGTCAATAATTCCTCAGAACTGATTTAAGTAAAATGTGTATCTCCCTTCATGTCCCCTCATATATTAGGATTAATGTCAGAATAAAGTTCCCAGAGTTTAATATGTCCTTCAACCAGCTAGTTGTCATGTGTGCTCTACATTTATTTCTGCATCCTCAGTCTCAGATACGTACAGCATTCAGATGTAAGATGCACAATGTTTTTAAAATATTATGCCCACCCTTTAGCAAAAAGTAATTTGTATAATGTTCCCTTTACAGAACAGCAGATGGTCAGAGGTGTCTGAAACCAGTGGCTACCTGGCAGAAGCCTCTGAAGTGCAATAACCTGAGCATACTATACAGAAGCAGAGGGATTATGTTATATCACTGTTTCTTTAAGGTTTATATCAGTCACATAGTAAAACAAAATCATAAAATTCATATCCAAGAAGCATTAGCTGTATATATGTATGTTAAATTCTCTTAATCGCAGCACACATTACTAGTTATTCCTCAATTCTGAAAGATAAGCTGTGCTGTCTGTATTTATATAAAGTGACCAATTTATTTTTAGGGATTGTCATTGCAGTACCAGATTTTCTCAGCTGTCAGATATTATTACATTTTTTTTTTTGCCAGAGGGTTTGGTTGAAACTATTTGACATCTTCTTTTACAACTGCTGTGCAGTCTCTGTGTGTCTGCACCTGCCTACCTGTCACCTCGGAGCCACTAAACACGGTTGCATTGTGACACACAGTTACTGAGCCATTACTGCCTTTGTGTCCATCTTACAAATTCCCACTGACTCCTGAATGCTACACTAAATCTACAAACTCATTTAAAGTCATTTAAACTGCTCTAAATTTTTAATTAGTTGATCGGTTTCACAGATGAGGCAACTTAAATCTGTACATTTGTTTGCAAATGAGTTGTACTGTTGTTTAATTATTACTTAGCTGATATCTTTGTCTGACGTATCTTACAAAATAAAGTTTGTATAAGTAAGTTCTACAATTCATTTTTACAGGTGGGTGCTTTTCTCTGTAATAGGTTAAATACCACGGTACTTAAAGAAGAAATGGTGCTGCAGTGTGAGCAGGGTTTCAGAGCTGGGTTTTCCAACGTCAAGATGAAAAAACTGTAATCACTATTATAACCACAACCTCTGCAGATTTACACTTACATTGAATTATTCGGCAGGCGCTTTTCACCAAACTTATGTACAAGTTTTATCAACTAGTAGTGGACACATAAAGCCTCTTATACAGCAGAGACATGTAGTACACAATAACTCACACTGAGTGATTTAGAGTGACCAGTGTGAACAATTGAACATCTCATATCCAAACTTGCTTGTGTCACTGTGCCAATAAAAGTGTACATTGTACATTAGCGTACAATGAGGAACACCAGACAGCCCTGATCACAATGGAGAAAGGTTGGTAGGTGAAAAGAAGGGGGTTGAGGGGAGGTGCTGTGAATTTTACCAACATATTTGTTTATCCTAGGGTCTGTTATCTCCAATTGGCAGTATAATGGAAGCAGAAATAGGTCCATAAACACCAGAAAATGTTCCAGGAAAATGTAAGGTCTTCTCTATTAAAGGGAATATTGTGATCAATGAGTGCTGCGTTAGAAGTTGCTCTACTGTCATAAAGCCCTGCACTGACAGAACAGAGAAGGGCTGATGTGTTCTGCAAAACAGTGTAAGTTGTTCACATGTTCCTCCTCAAGGCCCTCAATGTTTCTAAGTCCACAGGTCACAGCAGGAGCATTAACTCTAGTAAGTGGAAAAATACAGGGTTGCATTTATTATTGTTTCCAGTGGCCATAATTTTATTTGGCTGACAAGAATTGAGGTAAGTGCTTGTTATCCAGTGGTGTTGCTGGTGGTGTTACAGTGGCTGCAGCATGTTCCTAGAATGATCATGGTAGCAGCAATGTGTGAAACTTGAAGTTACATAATTATGAAATTATAAAAGCATACATCGATTAAAAATAAGTAATGTAATGTACTGAGCCACATACAGTAATAGAAAAGTAGAATGCAGAACAAACCAGACTCAGCACTACACCTGAGTCACAAACCTTAAAACTTTGTACTTGTGAAGTAGATGACGATTGTGTAGCATAATTGGGAAGTGTTCCCATAATGTTCAACCAAGTCAAATGTGCCCACCTCCCCCTGTATTTTTTTTACAACTCCTTTAAGTACAATAACATTTTGTGTCTCTTCCAAAAGAAGCATTTTAGTGGTGATAGTCTTCAGGCATGTTTTCCCCTACAGTAACTTCCCAAAGCTTTAAAATGGAGTTTCATTCAATGTCTTTATCTTCATTTTCTTTTTACAAAAGTGCTTATTAGAGTACTGAATTTGCTTTTACACCAATGACTGACTTACACACCCCTTTTCCTATAATTGAACCAATGCTGGTTTCTCCTAAATATAAACTTTGGTTTTCAAATGTCGGTTACAACATTTCAGTGTGTGGTGAGCCGCAGGTCATGAAATGAATTTGAGCAAGCCATGGTTTTCTGCAAAGTTTCAGCAGCTGCAGGCACATGACTCTTTGCAGCCATTTTCTCCACGGGCTCTTTGTGATGATTAAAAGACCTTTCGCTGGAGGACACCACACATTAACTATTCAAGATCTGTGCAGTGCTCCTCCATTTAAATTATGCATTTCTCTGCACAAATCTCAGAATGGTCAATTGTCATCTTAAAATATTTTAACATATTGATTGCTTCTTACATATTTAAACAGCAGCATCCTTTATTCATTGTTTATTCATTTTTCATATTGCAGAATGCAATGATTTGTATGGTAAAATAATGGCACAAAAATACAACAGAAGTGAATTTAGCCTTTTACTTATGTTACAATTTAGGATGTGGACAAGTTATTTAATATAAGCTGCAATTTCACTAAAAAATGTTTTACAAAATGAATTGTACTGGATTTATGGCTATGGTCATCTCATTTGTATGCAAGAAGAGACAGAATAATGGTGTGCATTATATGACACTCTTGTACAGCCAGGGGGTACAGCAATTTTAAAGAAATAGGTCAAGCACAGCAGCACAATATGGATAAAAATTTTGAAAAGCCCTGATCACAGGATAAAGGTGAAAAGGCTGAGCAAAGGCAGCATAGCAAAGAGCCTGACAATGAGCCATCTCACTCGGCTCACAGTNAAAGCCCTGATCACAGGATAAAGGTGAAAAGGCTGAGCAAAGGCAGCATAGCAAAGAGCCTGACAATGAGCCATCTCACAGTACAAGCTTCGTCTCTATAGCTTTCCTGGGCCAGAAGCCACAAAAACATCCAAATTGCCTCTAGAATACATAACACTTAGACTTCCACAAACTCTGAATATGTCAATCAAAATAAATCCCTGTGGCCTGTCTGCAGCTCTGTATTTGCCCAAGACACTCTTGCACTGCACAGGCCCGTAGCACACAATAGTTCCTGTGTCCTGCAGATCCACAAAGTGCAGTTAGAGGCGACTTTGCAAACTGCAGTATTGTCACTGTTGTTATACAAGTACAAACAAAGCTTTTGTACAAGCTGTGCCATTTCACTCACTGGTAGGTGGCAAATAGACATAGTTTATTTCCCACTGTAACTCAGAGTTGACCTCCTTGTTGCATTCATACCACTTTTTACTGTTGACAGCAATGCCAGCGGGATGTCAGCAGAGCTGTTTTGGATGAGCAGCAGAATAAGGTTTTTGATCAGTTATTCCACCCAGAGCTACATTCCAAAGCCTGTTAATTTGCATGGACTGTGAGTAGTTTTCATTACACTGTGCAACTGTGACTGTAAATTGCAGAGGCTTGCAGTTTGTAAGTCCCTGAGGTCTAAGCTGAACAAGGAGGTTCTGCTATATGGCGCTCTACTTCTGTTTGTCTGTGTATGTGTCTCCATACACATTAAGAAAATATCTTTTTAGTCATTGTCAACTATATACCTGTTTCATTATATGAGTTTCACAAATATCCAGTGAACACTATTTACCTTTTAGACATGTTAGTCTTGCTAAACAAACCTATCTGCATGCTCAGTAGAGGCTATGGCTTATAAAATAATACTTTGAAAACTGTATGCATTATTCCTACAGACCAATATTTAACATGTTTTGCTTTGATATTAAAAGTAATTTTCTTGATTTTATTAATTTTGAACATTTGTAGTGTCGCCACCATGAGAATTAATTTCTCCTGTAGCTAAGATGCATGTTGGAAATGAAAGTGAGTGTGTTTAGACTGATTGTTCTTTTCACTCTGTGCTGCATGCAGTTTTTTTGAACTTTAGATACTAACAAGCACCCATCTTGTTCTATCCCATCTTTATCTATAATAGGATAGCATCTAATGGGATGGATGGGATAAAACGTCATTAATCCATATAGCAAAATTTACAGATAAACAGAAATACACAAATACTACAGGTTTATTTAAACTCATCCCTTAAATATTTGTGAAATACAATGTTGCAATATAGTTATTTACTCCTTCTCTAATAAAAGTGTTCTTTCTCTTCCATTAAGTTAAGTTCATCTAAGCAAAGACTTTTTAGACATCATGGTTTAATGATTAGGCTTGCAGTCAGTTTTGTTTGGAAGATGCTGCTGTGTTGCATTTATGACCTTGGCGGGGGACCAGTGAAAGAGCCCTGGTAAACTGTAACATTCAGGCCACCTGAGACTGGTTTTCAGTGAGAGCTTCCGCAGTGTCTGTGAGATGAGATGTTACATGTCAAAGCTTCTGCCTCGACAGCAAAGGGAAGGTCCAGTCTCTGCCCAACAGAATAAGCATCACATAGCTTCTCTACCATATTTCTAACACCCACTTTGATTATTAAAAATAACTATAAAAATATTTCTTCTTCACACATTTAGCTCTACAGATTTTTTTTGCACTAGACAGGAATATTATTTCTGATGTGAATGCACTCATAACAAAACCTGCTGGTGATATTTACTGAACAGTTTAATTTTATAAACTAAAACCTGTAATGAATATATAAGACGTACGTATACATTTTAGCAGACTGTAAATTGATGCAAGGCGATATGACAGAAAGCACCAGGTATTTTGAACTATTGTGTCTTTGAGGACAGCGCCACCTCTTGGATTGGTTTGTAAAAGTATACAGTCGCGCCGCTGTAAAGAGCCATGCAGTTGAAAGGTGTGGGGGTAGCTGTTCCATCTTATCTCTTCTCCTGTGGGTTTCATCTTCATGATGTGATGAGCCTTATTCGCTGTGCTCCTCACTAGATGATCACTATAGACAACTACAGTTACCTGCATGCCTTGAAAGTGTGCACTTTTCAGCAACAAGGTTTAATACATTAGAGGGTTTTAATTGTATCACAGGCTATTTCTCAGTATCTTGATATGTAATTAAGTTTTTTTTAAATCTTTGTCGCTCTGTCTTCAGCAAATTTGCACAATTTAACACAGGCAGTATACTGGTAAAAGTTAGGTGTGATAAGGACACTGAATTACCCATCAAATTGTACACATTTCAGTGCTCACTTTTGTTCTGAAAGGGTAATCCAAGAATTCTTCTTCCAATAAAGAAGAAAAACAAGTAATATATTAAAATAACGGATCTGATTTCAAATGTTTATTCCCCTAGTAAGTAGATCTGCAGCTGCTGGTAGCACACAAACTGGTTTGCTGTGACCTGAGGGGGTGGAAGTGTTTTGTTGAACTGCAGGGGGCACTAAAATCACACTAATACACACTTCAGGAAAAGAAAAGGGCTGATAAATTTTGTGGAGACATTCCCTTCATGCATGTACGCTCTGCAGATATATTACAAGGATTTTACAATATGGAAACAGTAATAAAATATATTAATTGAACAACAATTGATAATAATTGATTAAAGAATTGTTATTGTCAGTTATTTGTTTGATCTTTTACAATCATTTTTCATTGTATGTTGTATGTTGAAATTTGTAATAGGATCAGAATCAAGAAAAATTCCAAACAGAAATCATTAAAGAAGGACAAAAAATTTGTTCATATTGCATAGTTTATTGTATAGTTTATATATTTTCTGCCAGATTTTTTCTTTCTAAAATGTTAATGCAAAATGTTTTTTCAAAGTGCAACATAACTGAGACAGATGGCAAAACATCACAGCAATAAATGTAATAAAGCATTAGAGTGCACACTGAGTGGTATAAAATGGGACATTACAGCAGCTTCAGCTGATGTACTTTAGATCTGATTCAATGGCTCATGATCAATAGGCACTATCACTAACATATGGGGAATTAAACTTTAACTAACAGCAATCATCCCCATTGTTCCAGTACTAAAATCATTTATATTTAAAGTCTACATCATATTTTACAACTGGGAGGTGGATGGGCAGCAAACTCTTTGAAGCGATGTACAGCGTAAATCACTTACAATTTGGGCTTCTGGTAATTTCTTGACTTGCTCATCCATGCAGGACCTTTATTTGCAGTGCAGTCAATACAGGTCCCACGGCCCGGCTAAGTGGAGTTTCTTTGCATGTCTCTCAGCACGAGAGTGATCAACTTGGGCCACTTGCAGGGGCCCCAAAGGAGCTGTAATAATGGGATTTAAAACAATGACCCCACTTAGCACACCAGAAACCAAACTGGTCTCAAAAATCAGCAACCTGAATCACTACTGAGACTCACGCAGACACTAATGACACTTTGCTGCAGTAATTCAAATTACGCACCGCATTTATGCTGCAGAATGTTATAGCAAACATTCATGCAGCTGCAATGCAAATTTAAGCAATAACTGGAATACTGCACATCTTTAAAAATCAATTTTTTCATATGGGATGCATAGCTCCTGTAGGATGATTTTTAAATGGATTATCTGCACAGTTTACAATAATACTGCAGACATAACTTGTGGATGGTGCACAGCTGACTAACATCTTCCACTACTTCACAGCCACACCTGTCATTTTCAAAAAGCACAAATTGTTCATCACAGCTGATACTCAGAAAAGTGCTGTAACACTTTTTGCACCTAGCCTGGACATATTTTAATGAAGACTTTCTGAAGAGTGACAGTTCTGGAGTTCCTGTTCTGATGTAAAATTGTGCACCATGGGCACCCTCACCAGACCATCCTCAGGGCTTCACGTAGAGAACAAAGGAGACTTTTCACTACCAGCTGAGTCTAATAATAAGCAGGGGGGCATATTCCTCTCTTGCACCTGAAATGATACACGATCTCTAGAACAAGAAACTCTGGCACCACAAGAAATGTAATAACTAAAATAACCAACAAATTTCAGTCACACAGTGTCAGCTGGAGGCTAATATCTTCACATGTGTTTTCATAAGATGTGTGCATTATTTAGGTGAAACCCTACCTAGAGCTATCAAAACATAGTTTATCAATAACGGCAGTGATCTCGTAACACTTGGAACTGCTGGCATCTCCTATTGTTTACATTTTTGTGCATCTGAAAAAACAAGCCTGGTCAGTGGTTTCTACTGGACTGGAGACACCCGCTGAGTGCTGCATTCTTCTGCTCTAAGCAAACGCTGCTCTCATAATAAGCACCATCCAGTGTTTGCAGGTAAGACAAGTTGGTTGTTGTGATGCTCAGAAAACCAAAATTGCACTTTTCAATGGAACTTCACATCTCCATCATCCATAAAGCTGAATCTTTGTTTCTTTGTTTTTTATGCATAGCTTTGTTTTTCAAGAAACAGACTTGAAATTTGGCTCACAGGTACTTCTCACCCCAAGTTGGTTTTTTGTCCAGTGAAGTTCATTAAACACTAATAGGGTTGCTAAGTAGTTTGGAATTCTATAATTCAGGCTCTCTGATTCTGGGAGTAAAGGCATCACCACGCAGCACATAGTATCATCACAGGCAGAGTTCGTACTCATGCAGGCAGATTTTCTTGACCCCCCCCCCCCCCCCCCCCCCCCCCCCCCCCCCCCCCCCCCCCCCCCCCCCCCCCCCCCCCCCCCCCCCCCCCCCCCCNTCCCCCCCCCCCCCCCCCCGAAACACACATGCAGACATTTTCTCACTTCATAACCACACTCTGACACACACACGAGCATGCACACAAACACACACTCTTTCTCTTTCCCTGTCACATACACACCAACAAATTTTCTCACACCTCACACACACAGGGCGGACACAACACTTACTGTACACAGATGAATTTTTCGTTATAGGTACGCAAATAAAAAATTAAAGTTAATATATGTGGCACACACAGTGCTGCAGACATTAGTGATTTACAGGTAGTAAAGTTTGGGTGATTTTTAAAGCCAGTGGTGTGTTGGTTGTTTGTTCGTCAGCACAATGAGCCTCAGTCCTGCGTTCGGTGTGCAAACTTTCAGGCTATTGTGGAGCTTTCAGCGGTACACCATAATGAAGGGCATCACGGCAGGAGTCTCAGGTTAGACAGGCTACTGGGCCTGTTTATACACTCACACACGTTACTGAAGCAGAGGCCCAGCTATGTTGTGCCCTCTACCAAAAACACCCACGACACAAAAAGGAGGTGTGGTGAAAGGCCACATCTCACACTACAAACAGCTGCCACACCACAGGCCACATGGAGAGGTGCTGAATGATGACTCCACTGATTGAGTCTGTTCACAAGACAATGCCTAGTGCCATGGTTAAGGCCTTTTCAGCTCCGTTTGGGGATTGGTTTGAATCCCACTCCTGCTGTTGCACCCATGATCAAGGCACTGGCCATAAATGGATACAGTAAGAATACACTGATACATAAATTGGTACGTTAGTATAAAATTTATTTTCTGTCATTGTAAATCACCCCAAAGGAGCCATCTAAATGAAGGTTAGTAATTCCTACTCAATGTAATGATCTCGCCTTAATTTTAGAAGGAATTGCAATTATCCCAACTCCTGTACGTATAATTTTCATAAACGTTACTGAGTAAAAGAAGGCTTGTTAACAGGCTATGTCGGCCTGACATGTACCACTGTGACCGATTATTATAAAGTGAATTTACCATTTTTTTTCACACGGGTCCACCCGCGCTCCTCTCCTCCCGGCCCACGCAAACTGCTGTCGCTACTACACGCGCTTCCGCGCACAGAAGGCAGAATCCGGCAGTCACGTGACCAGCTCCAGCTCTGCGCGACCGCAGGGGTCCTGTGCTGGAAGGGGGGAGTTACGGCTGTGCTCGGCTAACAGAGGCGGGCGGTGAGCGTGAGTTACCCCGACAGCTGCGCGGCTGCTCGGCGCTGTAGCTCTAGCTGCACGCTTCTTTGCGCGGGACGTTAAAAGGCAACCTGGGCTCTACCGCAGCGGGGCTCGTGAGCATACAGCTGTTGTTATGGTGTTGTGCTAGGCCTGCTCCTTTCTTTAGAGGTTCAGTTTCGATGTTTGTGTTTATGTCTGTGCGGTGCTTTTATTCCATTCGGATGTGTTATTTATGCTCATTCACAAGCGTTGCCTTGTCGGTGTCATTGCGTACAGGGGAAGCGAGTGTGCAGCGTGGGAGGTCCAGCTTGGCCAGTCCCGTATATCGTGGTAAAATGGCGAGGTATTGCATCCCCGTCTCCCATTGTTTCATTGTCTAAACGAACACCCGTGCAGGACTAACAAATGTACAGCACCGGGGAAAATTATAGAACAGTAACTGGAAACCATTTTCCAACTAATTGACAATATTTAAGTGTATATCTTCTAATAACTACTTTAAAAAACTCAGAGTTGTCTGTAAACTTTGTTTCTCAAAATGCCTGCCCCTTGAGTCATTCATTGAGCAGATTAACTTAAATTTAGGTCTGAAACTGTGCTTTTGTCCTCCTGTTAGTTAGCTAAATGCATTTTAATGTTGAAGTGGCTCCAGCCAGTTCTGCGCCAGTGCACTTTGTTCAAGCTGCCTGTTGTAACCCATCGCCAGCAGGTAAACTTTGTGAACAACCGGTAGCTGCTGCTTGGGTCGGATACCACAACATAGCCCTGCCAAACTAATGGAGTATTTTTTCCCCAAATGTAACAACTAGTTTCAAATTTTACTTTATATCTAACATTTTTATATTACATATATACATTTGTTTTAAAGGGTGCACCCTTAATCCATGATGTATTTGTTTTTTCCTGCTCCAGATAATAGACTGCAATGCATAATGTGCAAATGCTGTGGGCACCATGGCACTCTCTGACCTTACATGGGACCAACAGATACCCTTGCCACAACTGTCTCCATGGCAGTCAAGGATTGTTGTCGCACTGGTAGCTGTCCTCTGTTTCTTTAATAGTTATGATGGAGAATTTGTTTTTGATGATTCCGAAGCTATTATCAACAACAAGGTAACATGCTTGATCGTATGAACTTAAAATCACTATTTGTATGTTCCAGTTTTGTTCTTTATTGCATGCAAATCACATATTAGCTTGCTTATTTGAAAGTGATATATAAGTTGGAAAATGTTTTTAGCACTCTGGCATCAGTTTTTGTGCATATCCTCAGCTATGTTATTTAATTTGTGCCCCAATTCAGGACTTGAGGCCAGAAACGCCTCTTAACAACATCTGGGGAAATGACTTCTGGGGAAGTAACCTAAGCAGCAACACTAGCCACAAGTCATACAGGCCATTCACAGTGCTAACGTTCAGGTAACGGTATCTCTATATCTTTAATGCTTAATCAGTTTGTATGTTCTTTAGGCACAGCTTTATTTTTAAATGCCACAGACTTAAAATTTGGCACACATCCTAAGTGACATTTTTGTGTAGTCATGAACACAGCGCTACATACATTAGTGACATGCTTGTAGGCAGTTCCGAGCTAATTTGTTTAGAGGAGGACAAACAGCCCACTATACTCAAACACAGATACCAGGGAGGGGTGGGGATTGGTGGTGGGAAGGACCAGAACTAGCAACATGGAGGGATGAGTAATTTTATATGAAAAACACATGAAACTGGACATATTACTAATATAAGAGTAATATGTTATGTTATAATATGACATATTACTCTTATATGAGTAATATGTCATATTATAGTAATATGTCATATAAAGTTTGGTGACAGATGTTTTCTCCTATCTCCTTTACACCTTTACATTTGATGACAACTTGTGTGGTGCTCACCATGGCATCCAGCTATATGACAGTACTAACAATACTTATGTTCTAAATGTACTAAATCGACCACTTTAAGGGTAGTACAGTTTGGTGATTATATAATGTGTTATACCTGGGCAACAAGCAATGTGGTGGTTAGAGACTTCTCCCCTGAACGACCTGGGTTTGAAAACCTCTCCATCTGTCTGTCTTGAACATAATACAATGATAACAGCCAGTAATGTAGATGGGTAAATTATTGTAAGTGGATTATTTAACTGAAAGTCACATTGAGTCACAAGAACTAAGTATGTAAATGTATATTTTTCAGTAATTTTGAGGTTAAAGCCCTATCAACAAAGATTTGCTTTGATATACATTATTATATTTAAGTGTATTTATAACCTTGTTATTCTAAATTATGCTTGTGTCATATGTAATGTGTGATCATCCTTCTTTACCTTTCTTTCAGACTGAACTACTTTCTGGCTGGTGGACTGCACCCCATGGGCTTCCATGTGCTTAACATTGCCCTTCACAGCATTATCTCCCTGTTAATGATTGATGTGTTTACAATATTGATTGGAGGATCTGTCAGCCAAGTCTCAAAAGCAGTTGTCCTTGCTGCACTCTTCTTTGCTGTTCACCCTATTCACACAGAGAGTGTAAGTAGAGTAGCAGCATTAAATAGCAGTTTGTCATGTTGTGTAAGATCATATATTCTTAAAAAAAAAAAAAAAAAAAAACGAATAGAGCTAAGTTGGTTGCTTGCTTGGTTGTTAAAAATACATTCAAGGTCAACAATAAATAAGCAAAACTGATGGCTTTCTTTGCAGAGATGTTTTGTACATTTAAACATATAATTTAAAGGGGTTTTTTTATCTTTAAACTTATTATTTCAAACTGTTGAACCTTTAAACCTATAATATGGATCATAAATTTTGACGAGCACTGAGGTTTTACTCTTTATGTGCTTTAACCAGCACACGTTGTGCTGTTAGCTAGGTACTCACATGGGTGCAGCTCTAGACAGTGAATGGAAAGGAAGGGTACCCAAGAAAGGCGTGATCCTGCAGGTTAGAAGTGCCACATCTGTGCATATGCAATAACTGTGTAAGACACATTATCTAAATGCATATGATTTATTTACCTGAAGCTGGTGTTTGACAGAATTAATGTTGTAATATCAAGGCACATTAGCTTAAATTAATTTAATATTATCATTTAAATATGAAACACTTTTGAGATTCATGTAGATCAGGTTTGTTTCTGCATTTACGGACAAGTTAAAGTCATTAGGAAGGCAGATAAATCAAGTCATTGGGAAGGTGGCATGTTGTTGTTGTGATGGTCTTTGCACTTTTTCCATCCCAGGTGGCAGGGATCGTTGGCAGAGCAGACCTCCTGTGTGCCCTGTTCTTCCAGTTGTCTTTCCTCACATACTGCAAAGCTTTTCATATTGGTAAGTGTGTCATGGCAAAAATATTATTAAAATATTCATATTATTCGTACCAAGTGTATTTGTTAGAGCTGTAAATAATACATAGTGATAATGTGCTTATACTGTAGTGTTATTTTCAAAGTTTTTGTGCCGTGTTGGCTGTTCATCAGTATATTTGTTACCTTTCAAGACTCTAAAAATGCTACGGACTATAGGTACTTTGCAAAATTCACCACAGACCAGTAGAAAATTATACCTCACAATGTTGCTGTTTAAGTTATATTTATTTGATATCGTTTATCTGTTACAGGTAAACATAAAGAAGACACATTTTCTGTGCTGTGGATTGTTATAAGCCTCTTGCTGTGTGCTGTAGCCATGTTGTGCAAGGAACAAGGAATTACAGTTCTGGTATAAATTTTGGATATTGTACTTTTTTGCCTAATATTGTTTGAATCAAGTAAAAACAAAAAATCATTCCTTGAAAAAAACTGAAATTTTGTACTCCTGTACCCATTTTCAACTTTAGTACCTTATATGAAAAGTTTTGGATTTTATTTTTTATGTACAGGTTTGCTTTCTTTACTTTTTCTATATAATTTGGGGTTTAACCACTTTTTCTGCTTAATGCTGTTTGCAGAGATCTAGAAAGTGTATAGTGATTTGCAGTAATACAGAAGACATTGTGTACTATGTAAATATCTTGTCAAATTTTTCTCTTCCTAGCATTCATCTTGTTCTTTTGATGTAATTTTCAATAATTTCTCCTGCCAGGGAGTAAATGCTGCCTATGATATTCTCATCATCTGTAACGTAAGAATCTATGAACTGAGCCAGAAGTTACTGTTCAAAGGAAAAATAGTAGAGGTAAGTTTTTCCACTGGAATAATATTTCATAAAAACGTTAATCTGTTGTTCTTATTTTTCATCTACGCAAATGCAAATATTGTTGTTACAGACTGGTTTAGAGAGAGAGTTTTTCCCCAGTGTTGTTTTACCTTGTTTTACCTGTGACCCCACCCCTTTCTCAGGTGAACGAGCTTTTCAGAAGAGGACTTCCTAAAAGAGTAGTTCTTCTCACCGTTGGAGGAGCTTTTCTGTTGTACGTGCGGTGGAAGATCATGGGAACTGGCCCCCCTGCCTTCACTGAAGTTGATAACCCAGCATCTTTCACAGACAGTGCATTTCTTAGAGTGAGCTGAGCTGGTTTTATTTTATGTCTAAAGGCTTTTCTTTCTGTGATGTCACAGGAATAAGATCTCTCAAATAAGACTTTTGTCATGGCCAACACTTTCTACCAAAATGTGTATTTCTTTCACCCAACACCATTTGGCCAAAATTTATGGCAAATACCTAGTATTTTTTTTTTTTTTTAATGTTCTAAATGTATTTTGGACTTAATGGTAAATTTCTGTCTTATGTCAGAAATTTTATGTCAGAAGTTGTTTACAAGAACAAGAACTATTTCAGAATCATTGGTTGTACAGATATGTTTAAACAGAATTTGGGCTCTGCAGAAAACATACTTTTTAACAAAGGTTTGGCTCCCAATTGGACAGTTACATGGATTTCATTGCGTAGTACTGTGGAAGGACAAAATAATTTTTAATCACTACCTGTTTGACTACAAAAGTGCTGAGACGTGTAAATTATATCTTGGAAAGAAAGTGACAGAAGTTAGGAACTAAAGTTTGTCAATGAAATGTATTCATCTAAAGACCCAGGCCTAGTCATACATGGAGGTTTCTGTTCCACCCATTTATGATGTGAGTCCTGTTTTGGAGGTTATAGAAGTTGACCCCTTTTAGCCCTTTGCAGCATAATATTCTGACCTGTTTACACTGACTCCTCAACTTGCAAGTACAACTGGGTCCAGAAGTCTGTTCATAATTATATTTTTTCTGTAACTCTAAAGTTAAATAACATTCACCTGAAGTTAGAATTAAAATGTACTGTTTTATTTTGTGATTAACTATTCAACTTAAAATTAAGTCAGCATGCAGACGTTATATGTGGAAAATGTAAGTGAGCCCAATGACTCGGTAGCTTGTAGAACCTGTTTTTCAGCAATAAGTTGAAGTAATTATTTTCTGTATGAACTTATCTGCCTCTTTCAACATAAAGATCAAGTGGCCAGAATCTTTTCAATAATTTTGGAATGAATAAAAATGGAAATTGGGCGTGTAGTCTTGGCATTTCATGTGAAATGTGTTTTTCTTGTTTGGCAGGCTGTCAACTATAATTACTACTACTCCCTGAATGCGTGGCTGCTGCTGTGTCCCTGGTGGCTGTGTTTTGACTGGTCCATGGGCTGTGTGCCTCTCATCAAGTCGCCTCTCGACTGGAGAATTACATGGGTGTTGCTGCTGTGGATCTGCTTGGTGGGCCTGATGGGCCAGGCAGTGTGCTCGCAGGACAGTAACAAGAGGAGGTAAACTACCACAGTGTCGGGGAGAACCAGGTTTTAAATGTGGACAAAAATATTGACAAACCTGCTGGTACCTGTAGTGTTACTTGCATTTGTAAATGTCTTTCTGACACAAAACATTTTCTTAAAAAGAGACAGTAACTTTAGTTGAGCACAACTTTTTATACATAAGCTGTGTTGTGTTGGTTTTCATGCTGTCAATGGTAGGGTTATTCCTGCCCTTTACTAACAAATTACCGTTGCAATACTGGGGTATTAGATGCACAGTAGCACAGCAGGTACTGTGGGTGCATTACAGCTCATGGATTTTGTGTTTGGGCATGGGACTGAATGCAGTTTATTCTCTATGAATTCCCTGCTTTCCTTCCACAGTCCAAACATGTGTTTCAGGTGAATTCTTGCTTCTAAGTTGTATCTCATATGTGTGTTGCATTGCTCTGTTTTATGAACGGGCAAAGATTATAAGGAGTTTAAATTATCTAGCACTGTGAGTCACCTTTGAAGAAAGGAATCATTTAAAAAAAACAAATACTTTGTGCAGGAGTATATGTACTGAATGGTATGCCAAGCCACACATGCATTCATATTCATGATCACTCCCTGTGGACTGATCTTGCATGGATCTTGCAGCATGTACTCAGATGCATAAATAACTGTATTCAATAATTTATCATGTTTTTATAAAAAAAAAATATATTACTGGCATATCAGTGGTTGAAATCAGTTGATAACAAGCCTTGACATTACTACTAGATAAATGTAAACACAAAGAACAGCCCAAACATAAACATTTAAATATCAGTATACAGTGTATAGTATCACAAATAACGTTCACAGTGGTTGAGGTGCATTGTCTGGTTCAGCTGCAATACAGCTAACTCACAGTGTATTAATCAGTGTAACCTATTCAGCTTTCTGGGCTTATTGTAACTTTTTCTGTCAACTAACAAAATTGCCTGTATAAGTCACACTAGTCCAAAAGGTGCGGAAAACCCTTGACCTACATAGAAAAATACAGTAGCTAATCACAGTTATCTTTAATGTATGTAAAAGTCATGTATTGACATCAGTGGAACTCTGTAATTTACCCCACACATGCAGAAACAGAAATGTAAAGATGCTTGCTATTTACCACTTCTCAGGACTCTGACTTTTGGCATGGTGCTGCTGGTGGTACCGTTCCTCCCTGCCAGCAATCTCTTTTTCCGAGTTGGCTTTGTGATCGCTGAGAGGGTCCTGTACCTGTCCACTGCAGGCTACTGCCTCATCCTCACCTATGCCTTGGGCTGTTTCTGCTGCCTTTGGAGGAGGTACAAGGTAATGGTCCAGGTGTTTTTGTGCACATGTTTTTGTGTGTTTCCTCCTAAGAAGTTCCCTTTTCCTTCATGTTTTTGCATACTGCAATGTTAATGGTCTGGTGCCGCTCTATCACTCTGCCTTCACAGACTTTGCTGCGTGTGTCCCTGCTGGGGCTGCTCTGTGTCAATGTAGCTCGCTGTGCTTTCCGCAGCCAGCAGTGGAGATCGGAGCAGAGCCTCTTCACAAGCGCCCTTTCAGTCTGTCCCCTGAATGCCAAGGTCAGAAGCACTCTGGCTTAAAATTAGTCTAAATGCTATTTATTCTCAATATATTGTGGGTGAATGATCTGCACTGGTTTGTGAAAATATCAGCACTATTACTACTGTTCAATGAATACACTGTTTTCTAGGTTCATTACAATGTTGGCAAAAACCTAGCAGATAGAGGAAACCAGAGTGCTGCCATCAGATACTACAGGGAAGCTGTGAGGTGCGCTTGTTAAATGCACAAAATATTTAAATGAACTTTGACAGGGAAACACGAACATCTTCTGTTCATAATAGCATAAAGACTTGTTGCCAGTACAGCCATTTTCCCCAGAGCTTTTAACATAATGTAGTTTCAAGGAGGGATGATTTATTCATCTGTAAATATTTCTATAAATGATTAGTTACATGAACACAATATTTCTAAAGACTGATATTTAAACACTATATAAATGGGTATTTAAATCTCAATAGGTTATTGGCATAAGCAGACACAAATGGGGAATTAGATTTTTCTCTTTTGCACTATCATTCTTTGGATGGTTCTAGGGGCCGTGTTTGTCTTTCAGGCTACATCCAAATTATGTCCATGCCATGAACAACCTGGGAAACATATTAAAGGAAAAGAATGAGCTCCTGGAGGCTGAGCAACTGCTTTCTAAAGCAGTTCACATCCAGTGGGTAAACATTGTAATACTGCACACTAAATGATGTCAGTATGTTCATGGCTGCTCATTTTATTAATCACAGCTCCACTGTGCTTTTTTGAGGCCTGATTTCGCTGCTGCATGGATGAATCTGGGCATAGTGCAAAACAGTTTGAAAAAATATGAAGATGCTGAGCAAAGCTATTGGAATGCAATCCGATTCAGGAAAAAGTATCCTGATTGCTACTACAACCTTGGACGTCTTGTAAGCATCTTACTTTCCTAATGTCTATACTGTCTAGATTTAACCTATAACCGGCCTGGTCACTAAGTCACTAAGAAGTGGATGTATATACACTACCTAAAATGGGAGGAACGGTTTCTATTGTTGCTAAGTATTGTGCCTGGTGTTTTATGGCTTAAATACAGCATTTGCTCAGTTTACGCCTCTAATTGCTTCCTGAAAAGGCTGTGTTTTGCAAAAATGCATAAATTGAGACATTTATTTCCATTATTTCTTATAGGAAAAATAATGATGCTTCCCAGCCCATCCAAAACCCCCAAACCAACATTCCCAAATACCACTAAAACACTGTTAAACACCTTGTGGCACATGCAGTGCAGCACAGCACATAAGGAATCATTGCACAGTATACACGCCAGCTGCAGACACATGCAGGAATTGCACTGTGCAGTTTGTGCACACAAACAGTCGGGGTCTGTGCAGGTAGTTCATGCACATAGGGGGGTGGTACTGTGCAGCACACACATCTAACATTCCTTGTGTACTTTAGACTGGTCAGAAATCCAAGGAAGTTCTACGCTGAAACTCCCGGCCCACAGTTATCACCCAGGCGTAACTCCCACATCAAAGTTCACCAGTTGTCCCAATGGGTGAGAACATAACACAGGAATCTGCTGAGCATTGTTAGTTTATTATAACAATTCCAGTGGTGCTATGTTTGTCTAAGACACATATTACTTGTAAATACAAATACACTAATCCCTCAGTATCCAAATCCAATTCATCCTTGAAAATGCATGAGATACTGAACTTTTCCCCTTTATTTTAAAATGCTGAAAGTATATAATTGTCAACCCACGATTTCAGCATGATAAAACACTCTAAACATCAGTTACCTAATTAGAAAATAGGAAATCTTATCATTAATTTTCATGTTTATAGCACATACTGTACAGTATGTACAGTAGAGGACATTTTACATTTTAGTGCTCCCCCTTAGTGTGACTGCGTTATGCATGCGTGGGGTTTGCAGCAGGAGTTCAAGGTTATGAGATGTTGAATAAAGACGTGTCAGTGTAACCTGTCGCGTCTGCCTCTGTTTCACACAACAACCGGCATTTAAATAAAAGGTGGTTTTTTTTAAAAAAAAAAAATTAAATGCGCAGTAAATGTGGTGATATGGCAGACAGCTGAGAACACCCATGCGCATCTGACTTTGGATAAATTGGTAACAGTACACAATACAGTTTATTACAATGCATACAATATTTTATTACATTACAGTGCTTTACGGTATTTGTAGATTTTTTTATTTACATTTTTATTCACATTTTAAGTTTTTTTTTTTAATGGATAAGCTTTAGATAAAAATTTGTTGCAGCAAAAGTTTTCATTTGATATTAATTTTTAATTAAGATATTAATTTTTTAGAGCCATTGTCCGGATACCAAAAGTTTGGATAAGGAGGGATTGCTGTATTTCACTTCTAACCAATAACTGCTCTACGCACTCACTGCAGGATGGACATACCCTGCCCACAATGTCCCATTCCCTTAAAGCCTTACTGTCACATTTGTAGCAACAGACATGCAGGGATCCACACACAGACACTGACTGGGATCTTGCATGCAGACATGCATTCAGAAGTACACTCACCCATAGCATAGCATACAGGCATCTGTGTGTAATTTATGGGGTTTTCTGGATGAAATTGTGATGTTATTTTTTTTTTGCTGGAGCATATTGTATTAAGCAGTTCAGCACATAAATTAATGTATTAAAAGTCAAATTATATCCTTTTAAAAATAAGTGAGAATCAACAGATGACTATCATAACACAATGTTCAAACATTAGAATTTGTTAAAATTTGATGAAATGGGTGTAGAGTTGTGCTCAAAGTGTTTGCAGCATACGTAGTTTGAACCAGCCATTTGTTGTGGTGTATGGAAGTCCTGCATGTTTTAAAGTTCATAAAACATAAATTATACACATTTCAGTTAATGATTGTTTACACATTGAACACCTGTCAACATAAGCTGTTGCTGAAATGATTTGCTGCCACATCCTTGAGCCCCTGAGGACAGCCACTAGACATTGCTGGCATAAAGCATTAACATCTTGGTGTGTTTATGTGCAGTATGCAGACTTGGACCGACACCTTGATGCCTTGAATGCATGGAGGAATGCTACCGTGCTGAAGCCAGACCACAGTCTGGCCTGGAATAATATGGTCATACTGCTGGACAACACAGGTATGGTTGGTGTTTATTTTTATGTGCTGGCAGCTTTCTTTATTACATTTATTAGGTATATACCTGTTTTTTTTCCCCAGGTGGATTCTGTATGCTAACTGTACTCTCAGTACAGTTTACAACCACCCTCGGCCCATATTTTTTATGTTTTTTTATGTTTGTCATCCTATTATCCCATAATTTCTAGGATGTTTGTATGTTTTTTATTATCCTTTCATTTGTGAATTAACTTAGTCTTTATTAAAGGTGAACAGTGCGTAGTTTTTATGGAATAAGACTATTTACTCTCCTTTTTTCCCCACTAGTCACAATTTCTTGAAATTGGTCTGTCCAAAATATTTATAATGACTTGTATTGTTTACTTTAGAAATTTCCCAGCTCCTTTTATAACAAAGTTTTGTTTTTTGTTTTTTCCCCCCCCCAACAAATGTAAAGGCAACCTGGCTCAAGCTGAGATGATTGGAAAAGAGGCCTTGAAAATCCTTCCAAATGACCACACCATTATGTTTTCATTAGCTAATGTGCTTGGTAAACAACAGAAGTACAAGGTAAAGTGAAAGCTCCACTGTTACTTCACCTAAATGTTTTTCATTAACTTCTGTTTGTTTTTATTTATTGAACCTTATAAACTTATTTATAAGTTAAGTTTAACTTAACTTAAACTTAACTTTAGCTTAAACTTACTTACCTGTCCTTTTTGACAAAAGGAATCTGAAGGTTTCTTCTTGAGCGCTTTGAAAATCAATCCTAACTCTGCCAGCTGCCATGGTAATCTTGGTAAGAATTTTTCAACTTCATGTTATGAAATTGCCTGTTCAATACACCCTGGGCTTTGTGTTCAAAGTACATTGTACTGGTATAGTTTTTTTGTACTTAAAATAAATGGTAATAGACAGCGACAGCATTTAAAAGATTAGAATAGTAGAATAATTTTTAGTTAAAACTGATTTATACATCGTGAGGTATTTATTTCTCTTTAAGACACTGCATTTTTGCCATGGTTATGTGCTAATTTCATCATGGTTTAAAAAAAAGTAAATTTTTTTTATATTTGGTAAATGTGCAAATAATCATACACCTATTTTCACCTTTTACATAGTCCTCCTTTTCAAAGTACGACACTGAATGGTGTACTATTATTTATTCTTCAGTACATCCTTTTGGAATGATTAACTGGACAGAAACTATTTAATAAATAAACATTGGATTTTAAAAGCTTTGCTAGCTGACAGCAGTCTTGTGTCAGTTGAAAGTCTTGTTACAAGAATTGCTTAAACCGTGATGTGGCAGAAAGTGAGTGTCTCACCTTGGTGGTGATGAGGTAGCAGTACTGCTACGCCTCAATTTTTCCATTTGTACCAGCCCTGCCAGATGCTTCATTTTATCAACAAATGATGGTCAAGCCGTAAAGGTGCCTCTGTATTGAAAGAAAATAGCTCTGTGAAAATTGAGCCCTGTGTATTTAATGTTTAAAAAAGTACATAATGAAAATAAAGCCAGTCATTAGTGTTCTCACAAAAAGAAAGGTCTGACAATAGTAAACAATATCAGTATGCTCTTTTGCTTCAAAAAAATGAAAGTTTAACAATGTTGCTCTATTTGCATTTCAGCAGTCCTCTACCATCGCTGGGGAAAGCTGGGCCTGGCTAAGAAACACTACGAGCTCTCCTTACAGATGGACCCTAATGCACCAGGGACCAAGGAGAACTACAGCATGCTGAAACGCAAACTGGAGCAAGCACACAAAAACAAATGATTGTTTTGGAGCAGTTATAATTTATTTCTTTTGCAGTGTACATCTACAAAAATCAAAAATAAACTTTTTCCCTTGCTCATTTTATCTCAATAATGCAGTTATCCTATGCAGATCAACCCTGTTGACCATTTTCAGTATAGTAGGGCAAGATGCAAGCCTACCAGCAACTTTGTAAGTTCAAAGTTTATACGTTTAGAACTTAAAACACATTTACTCATGAAACTTCATAAGTGTAGAACACATTTGTACTACAAAAGTGTACTGCTCTTTATTCATTATATTTAAGGGCTTTGTGTTTGCAGTAATGCAACAAAAATTGTGCTAAAGTGCTGTGTACTTGAACATTCACTGACCAACATGTTAAAAAGGAAATTTGTTTGGTGAAATATAATTTATTACTCTGCACATCAGTACAGCTGCTGGGGCCACTACATAGTGGTACTATCAGTGCCATTTACCACAGGTTTCAGCAGCTGTTAAATGTGCGAAAATGTAAATGTGACGAGAGGCAGTAGATAACGTGGATCTTTTCCACTACAAACAATATGATGGCACAGACACAGGGCACTTGGATGCAAATAACCAATGAAATGTGTCAAACCACAAAAAATGGAAACTATTTACATTTAACAAATTATTTTACTGCAGGGATCAGTTTAATTGGACATGTTTTCTGATCTTCATGTACACATTGTATGAGGAACTGCTCTTCGTAGTCTTGTACAAGACTCTTTTTAATTAAAAACATTGAACTCCCAGTATCGATGAGTGCCTTTTCTAATTGCCCACTGAGAGACACTGCATAATAAATACAGCCTTTCCCAGTCATTTCAACCCCAAGCCCATCTTCAGCTCTTGGAACATAACAATAACCAGTTAATTTTGGTTTCTGGATTGGACATACAGAGGCTTTATGACCAGGTTGTTAACAATAAAAACAAACAAGCCCCTTACTATTAGCAGTTGCAATTCTATTCTTCTCCATTATTTTACCAGCCAAACAAGTTACCTCAAATAACATGAGTTGATTTGTTGTCTCTGAGCACCCCTTGACAGGCATTCAAATACTACAGGGCAAGTTTTGAAGCTGTCAGTCCATCTTGTGGTTCATGCTTCTTAAGTCAGGTCCTCGTATCAGATGGACGAACTCACCCATGGCTTTACTGATCTCCTTCTTTCTTCTGTGCTGCAGTAGAATCAATTTTCTGTGAAGTTCTTTAAGCTTGTGATATACTGTATTTCAGCTGGAGTCTCTCCAGGTGGTATAGCGGTCTGCTTGAAGCACTGATGATAAGTTTCTGCTGAAATGTCAGATTTCACCAACAGTGGCTCATTCGGGGGGGGGGGGTAGCAGCCCTGTGGGGGTGCAGTACTGTGTGTCTACACTCCAGTGGAGGTCAGATCCCATATCGCTGGTCTTAGAGGAGTCAGTCCAGTGTTGTGTAATGGATAGGCATTCGATAGTAGAAGGTGACTTCAGCATCTTTTTAGAAGGCAAGGGCAATGCTAGTATTAAACATTTTAAACATTCACAATTTTAGCCTCACTGACAGTTTTAAAAAGTGTAACCCCAGCAATCCTGGGGTTACACTTTTGCCAGGCATTACCTGGCGCAACAGCTACGGGCCCTGTAGTCGTTTGGACTATATTTTAGCATCCCCCTCCGTTGTTTTTAAGAGAGTTTTAAGAGAGTAATTCTGTCTCCCCAGTGGCCTTCAGAGCACGTAATGCCTGAGCCATGGCCGGGGCTACTGGAAGCTTAACCTGGAGGTTCTCCAGGAGAAGGAGTATAGGGACTTGTTCTATGATAGCTTTTCTATGTGGCAGGAGACCGTGGATGATTACCCCTTGTTAGCTGAGTGGTGGGAGGGGGTCAAGGCTAAGGCCAAGGCCCTCCCAGCCAATTATTGTGTCCGCAAGGCTGCTTTGCGTCACCGCGGCATCGCTGAGCTCAAGGAGCTCCACAGGCTTTACGCCTGCCATAACAACGGAGGAGTTTTTGATTATGAAAGGGCAGCGGAGATAAATGCTGTTTTAAGGCGGCCACATGAGCAGCAAAAAGGCCAGGGCCTTTCTGTTTAGCGCCACAGTGAGAGAGGTCAAGGAGAATGAGAAGTGTACCTTCTATTTTTTCGACAAAATGAAGGATTTGAAATGTAAGAGGAGTTTTTCCTCCTTACAGACCTTCCAAGGGGAATCCTTCATAAATACTGCCCAGATGTTGGGGGTTGCATCTAGTTTTTATAGGGATCTTTTTAAAGTTAGGGAAACTGACCTGGTGCTTGAAAGGAGCTTTTTAGATAAGGTGGCATCTTTTGTCCCCCAGAGTGCCCTTGGTAGCCTGGAAAGCCCCTTCGCTTTGAGTGAGCTGAGGTAAAATGAACCGGAGTAAGGTTCCTGGCCTAGACAGCTTGCCGGTGGAATTTTATTCCACCTTTTGGGATGTCTTAGGGCCGGTGTTTTTGCATGTAGCTGACGAGGTGCTTAGCCATGGCATGCTGACCAGAAGTATGAGGACCAGGGTGCTCTCCTTGTTGTACAAGAAAAGGCGATAAAGCTGACCTTGCCAACTGGAAGCCCCTTACAATGCTTTGCGTAGATGCAAAGCTTATAGAGAAGGTCCTCACCAAGCGTCTGAAACGGGTAATGGCCAACTTGGTCCACAGGGATCAGACCTGTGGAGTTCCTAGGCGATCGGCGATCTAGAACTTGCACCTGGTTCGGGACACGATCGCTTAGGAGAAAGAACGAAAGGTCTCCTTAGCTCTGGTCAGCCTGGACCAGGAGAAGGCGTTCGATCGAGTTGACCACCGCTTCTTGTTTAACACCTTGAGGAAGATGGGTTTTGGTCCTCGGTTCCTGGGATGGGTGCGAACGCTGTACACGGAGGTAGGCAGTCGTGTTACCATCAACGGCTCCCTTGGTGGTTGGGTGCCCCAGCTTAGTGGAGTAGGGCTGCCCGCTCTCCCCACTCCTTTACGCTCTTTACATCGAGCCGCTAGTGGCCGCACTCAACCCGGAATCGATGGCCTTCTCCTGCCGGGAAGCAGCGGAGAGGTTGTAAAGCTGGCCCAGTACGCAGACGACACTACATTGTTCGTGTGTTCAGACTGGTCTCTCAGTCAAGTGCTGGACCTGGTCAAGGCATTTGGACGTGCTTCCGGCGCGGTGCTAAATCTCAAAAAGTCACTTATCAAGTACTTTGGCAGCTGGAAAAATAGGACAGATGGCATCAGGGGTTTTCTCAGATGCGACGGTCCTCTCAAAGGGCTCAGAGTCAACTTCCTCGTGGAAGATACGGTCAGGGTGAACTGGGAGGAACATTTGGCAAAGGCCAGATGGAAAATGGGATTGTGAAGGAACAGGTCCCTCTCCTTTACAGGGAAGACTTTAGCCTTGAAGGTGGACATCCTCCCCACGCTGCTGTATTTAGCGCAGGTGTACCCCCTGCCCTTCTCTATGAGAAGAGACCTTAGGAAGGACATTTTTGAGCTTGTTCTGGGGGGGGGCAGTTATGAGTATGTGAGGAGGGAAGTCAAGTACCTTCCGAAGGAGCAGGGGGGAAGGGACGTGCCAGATATGCCCTTGAAACTGGATTGCCTATTTCTTCCCCAGGTTTGTAACCGTCTAGTAGCTCCGTTGGAATATCCCCATCAGCACTTAGTGCATCTTTGGCTGGGCCATCCGGTGCATCATTTGGTGAAGTCCTGGACCAACATCAGGCCAAACGCCGACACCCAGTCTGCTCATTACAGGCACATTATTGAGTGGAGTAAGACCACTACAGCGGGGATCGACCCTCCTCAAACACAGGGCCTTGTACAAGGCTTTGTTGGAGAGAAGGGGGATTCAGGCTCTGTTGGGCCTCGAGGATGGCACCTGGGCCAGGATTCAATCCAAGGGGCTTGACCACCACCTGCAGGACTTGAACTAGTGCTACCTTTTGAGTAAGTTGCCACCGAGGGACACATTGTACAGGCACCATGTGTCCAGTCACTCACACTGTCCGCGGACCAGTTGTGGCAAGAGAGAAACCCTCGCTCACGCCTTTTGGGACTGCAAGCAGGTGAAGGAGGTCTGGCTCTTGGTAAGTTGCCTGTGTAGGAAGATTGAACTGCAGATGGTTTTGGCGTACAATAAAGTGCTGAAGGGGTGGAACCTTGGTGTTCAGAAGGCCGAGGCTGCCCGGGCATGGCTGGTGATAAGCATGACGAAGCAGACGCTCTGGAACGCAATAAACCTTTTGTTTATGTATAGTCATTATATTTATTTATGTATATGTTCATTTATAGTTATTATTTGATTGATTGTTAGTCCCTTGTTTATATTTTGAGTGTTTGTCTTTAATAATTTTAATATTAAAGGGGAAGATGTGTTTACACCCACGAAGGAAGGTTGAGTTCAGCAGTACCCTGGAACAGGCCAGGGGACCGCCCATCTTCTGCGGTGGAGTCTGCCGATAAATTTCCTTTCAACTTTTAGCTAAATCCTTGGAGTATGTTTTTAACTGTTTTAGATTCTTACTGTCATGTTTTGTGAATATTTGTTGGTTTTAAACTAGCGTTTTATAAATTAGTTTTAACTTTTACGTGACGGTTTTAATTACTTATTGTAGTGGTTTTAGTAGTTTTAATAAAGTCAGAGATGTCAAATGGAGCGATTATAACTGTCAAGTGGGACAATGTGGTGATGCTTGACATGGTCAATGCATGTCCATTCTGATCCAGATGGTGGGGGGGTGTAACCCAGCGGCAGAGCATCTGACTAGAGCCCAAGAGGTCCCTGGTTCAAATCCTGGTTGACTTTGGGTATTATTTTTTTTGTTCCTCTAGATCAGAATGGACACACATTGACACTTACTGTCAAGCATCACCAACTGTCCCCCTTGACAGTTATAATCACTCCATTCATCATCTACTTTATTCTTTTAAAATTACTAATAAAACCACTACGATAAATAATTAAAACCATCACATAGAAAGTAAAACTAGTTAATAAAATCCTAGTTAAAACCAACAAATATTTATAATACATGACGGTAAAGATCTAAGACAGTTAAAAACATACCCCAAGGCTCTAGCTAAAAGGTTAAAGGAAACTTACCAGCAGACTCCACCGCAGAAGATGGGCAGTCCTCTGGCCTGTTCCAGGGTGCTCCCAAACTCAGCCTACCTTTATGGATGTTAAACACGTCTTCCCCTATTTAAAAAAAATGTTAAAAAACAAACACATGAAAAAAATAGCCAAAGAACTAATTGACAAACAAGTGATAAATGTAAACAAAAAAAACCCAGTACATTATACAAACACAAGAACACATATAAACACTTTGTATAGACAAGGTGCTGGTAATGTATGTGCCTAATAAAGAGCAGTTTCCAGAAATCCTGACTCCTGAAGCTTCCATCAGCAGTGATACCAGGAGACGCTACAGTATTAATTTTTACATTCATTCAATTGCGCACATAACAGCTACTGATTCCTGTGGTTGAACTTTAAGAGCATTTTTAGGAACTCTAATGCATAGTTTGGTGTCTGCGCACACATGCAGATCTCAGCAGAAATGCAGCTGTATGACGTAAATTACCGATGAAAGGTTTGCCTTACACCATTTCACATTAACTCAGAAGTTAATATATAACGTGAGTGTGGTGGATGTACTACATTTTTTGGTTACATTTCAACAATGATAAATTGTCACAGCCCCAATCTGACAAGAGCAGTTGTATAAGGTTACCGTGATGTTTACTCGGATGTGGGCCCGTCACGTGACGCCCTTCGGCTGCAATTGTGTGGCGTTTCCGCATTGGGTGGAATTATGGGCCACAAATGCCAGTGGACCTGAATCTGGGTCTTAGCAGCACGGCGCTCGTCGCAGGGAACTAGGAAAAATCGTTGCAACCACCGATACCTTCACGGGTGCGTTTGACGTCTCCTCCAGCTCAGCGGTGCGTACTGTCAGTGTGTTACAACGACCACATGTACGTGCTGAGGCATGTATTTCGTTGCCGATTACTGATATATTAATTCTCTATGTGGACCTGAAAAACCTCGTGTAGTTTTACTATTTTTGCAGCTACAGCCCGTGTTATACGTGTGAGAAACAACCTGATAGCTGATGGGAAACTTTAAAGGTTCTCTTTTCACACAGAGGAAAAATGCAGCAAACAATTATCTCACTATTTATGGAACATGAGAAATGACATGGCCTCCTCCTTCGACACAGCAAACCTCACAAGTTGTCAGCCTTGTTTGTTTAAACTATCAGCAATGTTTGTAACTCTTTTTAATGAACCTATTTATTTAAATATCCCTAGTGGCACACATACTGTACCATCTGTTATTAACATGCAAAATAATGACAATGTTGTTTTCTACTTAAGAAACTCGTGTTTAGAGTGTTTTATCATGCTGAAGTCATGGGTTGATAGTTGTGTAGGTGTTTTCTGGTGTGCTGGTACCGCACTATTTATTATTGTTTCCCCCATTTAAAATAAAGGGAAATAAGGATTCAGTGTCCAAAAATTTGGTATCTGACACTTTTTGAGGTCAAATTAAATTTGGTTATCAAAGGATTACTGGACTATCTCTTGTAAAAGACCAATGTTTATTACTTTGTTTCATCAACCTTACATTAATTTAAACCTTTGTGTGTCATTGTGAAAAAACTTCAGCAGTTTTTTTTTTTTTTCCCCCCCCATTATGTGTAAATTAGAACAATTGGATTGGTTGCCACTTGCATGTGGTATTGAGGTGTGGCTGTTCCTTTCCAACTGCCTTTTTCCTAATACACACCTGTACTCTGAGCCACAGTCATGCACATTATTTATGTTCTATATTTTCTGTTATGTCCCCAGGTTTCTTTGGATATAGAGGTGTAACATTAGCCATTTGGGGTGCTGCGGTTAGGATGAGGATAGAAAAGAAAAGGGGGGAGGTTGACTGAGGATTTAGTGCAAAAGTAATTTACTATGTACAAATGGGTAATAGTACAAATACCTATTATACACACCAAAATACAAAGGCATACGGTGAAAGGAACATGAGTGGTGTTAAAGAAAAGAACAAATCAAAATCAAACGTCATAGCTGATGCAGTGCACGTTATGCTAATTTAAATAAAACAAACTGAAAGAAACATACCGACATGCTAGCTAACCTCCACAGCCTACCCAAACAAAAAAAAACAGATAGCACTCACGTCTTACCTGATGTGATTTAAAGAACAAAATTAACCTACACATGCAAATGTATGTGACGCAGCATTTTTACCTGTTCACTTTCCCCAAGTCATGGTGAGCCACGAATTCATATAAACACAAGTGACAAACTGGAACACGGAATACCCAGACATACGAGTGTGTAACACACCACCAATCAAGTATTAAAGACATACTGCAAGTTAAACGCAAAAGCATGTAGCAAAGTCAAAGTGAAGCTGAAGCCAAAGCTCCCAAGTCCAACAGTAGCTAACTGAAATCATGCTGCCTTGAATCCTGTTGGCCAGGAGGGTGGATTGTAATGTCATCTGTGTTGATGATTGGCAGAATGATGGACCACTGGTAACCAGAAATGTGTAAGTAAATAAAGATAAACAACCCAACAAAGACAGAACACCACATCTTGGGTTGTAACATATTTCACTATTCCATTTTAATACTCAGGATAGTATTTTTGTTTTATTTATTTATAGGTTTTTAGCTGGCATACAACCTTTTCTATCCCAACAAAAACTGTTTTTGTTATGTTGTATACAGGCCAAGTTCTGTACCATATATTTTGTGTCAAATGGGGAAGACAAAGGTGGCTGCTTTGTTTTTTTTGTTACAGGTAGGTATAGTCAAAAAGGCTTAAATCACACAAATTTTATATAGTGAAAGGTACATGTAAGCATATGGGAACAAGCTACTGTAAATGTTAAGTTTTAACACTGAGAGGCCTGCCTTTCTAAGTCCAACACTTCACATGACCAGGAGCAGTAAATAATTGTGATGTTGCTGAGCCATTTTACATATTTCCAGGTTAGTGTATTGGCAGACTTTTTGTTATGAAAAAAGTTTAAATTATTATAATTATAGTTAATACATATTGGTACCGTCCCTCCTCAATTTAGCACACTAATTTTACAGATTGTTGCAAAAAATTCCACAAAACTATAGAAAATAATTACTGAATAAGTCTCCTTTTAAACACAATGTAATGTAAAATATATTTAATTTTTAGCTTTTTTGCTGAAAATTTTTTGCACTAATGAAGTTATGAGCCATCAATCTATCTCCATTCTTACTTTTAATGGATGTGGCGAAACACCCGCTAATCTTCCTTTTGTTTAATTTTATTAGCCACATTACATTGGGTTTTAAAAAGTGTTACTGTAGTACATAGTACCGTACTGTATAACACTGAACACATAATATTTTTTACTACAATTGGATGTCAGTTAAGGCCATGTTTTCTCTTAACACAGACTCAAGCAAGTTTTGCAGCCCAGATGACTCACGTCTTTGTGTATGGGACACTGAAGAATGGCCAGCCGAATTACTTCCGAATGACAAACAGGAGCAATGGAAAGGCAGTGTTCTGTGGCCATGCCCACACTGTGGAGAGGTTTCCACTGGTGATCGCAGGCAAATACAGCATCCCATTTCTTCTCAACATCCCAGGAAAAGGTCATCAAGTTAAAGGGGAAGTCTACTGTGTGGACCCTCAGATGCTTCAGTTCCTAGATGAGTTTGAAGGCTGTCCTCATATGTACCAACGGACACGTGTTAATCTAGAGGTTGAGGATTGGGTAGGAGACAGCGGTATGTGTGAAGGAAAAGGAGCCCCAGGTAGTCAAATGGAGGCATTTGTGTATAGCACCACCACCTACCAGCCACAGTGGCTAACACTCCCTTACCTGGAGAGTTATGATGCCAAAGGGGACCATGGCCTGATATATGTTAGCCGTGAATACAGGACTTAAATCAAGGTTAACAATGAATCTAATCACATTGATTTTTCAAATCATAATGTACTGTATCTTGACTCAGTGATTGAATGTAGGTTTTAAGGAACAGGTGACAAACATTTACAGAGGGAGAAATACACCCCATTAGCAACAAAAAAAGCCATATTTTACAATTGTAGTGTACATCTATATCCCAGTATTTATGCCTCTAGTTTCCAAATTGCTGATGTAATGAGCAGTTTATATCAGTACCTGGATTGGTGTCCAAGTCAAGAAGTGGCAGTGTCAACTAAGCAGCAGAATCACCTGGCGCACTAGTGCAACAGAAGGTGGCAGTACTGAGCCCAACGTCTACATTCTGTCTTTGCCTCGTGGGTTCGTTCCAACACACTGTGCTTCAGTGATTTTGTTCACTTCTCAATCAGCAATTACACTAATTCATTACAGCAACAGCTCATTATAGTGGGTACTTTTTAAAATTGTTTTCATTTTTAAATTTTTAAAATAAATTTTACAATTGTCTGTTTGTTGATCACTACTTATATTTTACATTTTGTTTTTTTAATGTGAATGTAAGGTATGTACAAGTAACTGCATATTAACACAAAAATGCATATTAATTACCTCCACTTGTGAATAGGTAATTGGTGTGCAAAGTGTTCTTTATTATGTAGAAATAGTTATTTAGCATATTAGGGATATTTTTCAGGAATTCATTTTTATATTCTCTGAACCCAGAACATAATTTTTTTGTAAGAAATAATGGAAATAGCTTCCTGCAATTTGAGTTCACTGTATTCAAGCAATTTTTAACCAACTGCATTTGAATAGTGGGGTATAGGTGTATTGTAGCTTGGACATTGTGATTTAAAATTGAAGGTTTGTGGGAGCAAATTACTCATATGTACACAGAATAATATGCTATCTGTTAAACTAAGATGTGAAGCAGAACAATCAACTTTTTACCTCTAATATGCTTTCTGTTGAATTTTAAGCATTATTATGAGTAAACCCTTCAATATATTAAAATGTGTTCATTTTGTCATTTTTGTATGGGGAAAAAATGTTACCCCATCTTACTATGCACTTTAAAAGCAAAAAATGGAATGAGGTGTCACCTCTCATGACCTTTAGCTGCAATGCATCTCCATCAGTTTCCTGCTGCTGTTTCTAGGCAGGAGTGCAGAGTTAGCAGGGTAAGCGGACAGGTTAAAACCTTCATTTCCCCATCAGTCTCTACCTCCAATTCGGAAAACCCAAAGGCATTCACAGGCCACCCTTGAGTTGTAATGTCTCCAGTATGTCTTGGGAGTGCCTCGGGGTCTCTTTCCAGTGGGATATGCTGGGAATAACTCCTGTATCTGCAATATCATTTTTTTGGTTACTACCAGATCTCATAGACATGGGTGAAGATGGGGATGTAGAGCTAGTGGTAAACCAAGAGATTTTTCCAGAAGTTCAGCTCCTACTTCATGACCACAGTCCAGTACTGTGCTTGCAGAACTACTGATTCTGCAATAATCCACTTTTCAATCTTCTGCTCCCTTTTTCATCATGCCTGATGAAGACCCCAAGATACTTGAATTCCCCTGGTAGGGGCAGCTGCCCTCCCCCACCCACTGTTCTTCAGGAGAAGACTACTATATAATGTTAAACTTAGAGGTGATATTCCTGCTGCTTCACACTCAAAAGTGAACAGTTTAAGTGCTCATCAGATGAGACCAAAAGGACATCAACTTAGCCTCTGAAATGAAAACCCTCAATCTCAGCTGTGATATTCTGTCCATGAAAATCGTGAACAGAAACAGAGGGGGGGGGGGTGCAGCCTTGCTCGAAACCCGCATCCACATTGAACAGATTTCATTTAATACCAAGAATACAAATAAAGCTCTCACTGCACTCGTACAGGGATCTAAGGTGAATTTAAATCTAGTACAGTTTGTGGATAGATTATATGTTCTCCCCGTGTCTGTGTGGGTCCCATAGTTCAAAAATGTAATTCAGATTAATTGGTTACTCTTTTACAAGCAATTACCCATTGCTTGTGTTTGTGTGTACCTAGCCAGCTACTGGTTTGCCAGTGCTGGTCCATATCCCACGTAAATGGTGACCATTGACATCAGGAAGGGCATCCTTTTGTAAAAATTCCTGCTCCAGTTGTGACACTCAATGCATTAGCAAGGTATTTTGGGGGCAACAGCTAACCTGGAGTTTTCCTGGACAAAATGCCATAAAGCCAATAGGAAAGTCCTTTTCCTAGTTATCCTGGAGACTTGTCACCTTAGTTCAGTGTGACACAGTATTTCACAGTGAAAAAGTAACTACAGTCTTGCTGCATAAAGAAATGATAGTTGTCTTTTTTAATCTAGTGCCCTTTCCAGTGAGATTTCTCAAGGTTTTAACATACTGTAATAATCTGTTGCAAAAAAGGATTAAAATAAGCTTGCATTGGAGCTTAGAAACAAAAGACTCTGATTTGGTGATCTTATTACATACTTGTCAAGTCGAAGATTATAACCTCACTTTGTAGTTGTATATAATGCTAATCTAGACCTGGCAAATTGTCATTTACGTCTCACTTTAAGAGCTAGAGCTGAAGTCCTGCTGAAAAAATAAGGACCATCCACAAACCTGCTGTGATGCTGTTCAAAACTTCCTGGATGTGTACTCCTGTATTTCAGTGTTTTTTCTGTTAGTCCTCCGCCATATACAAGTTCAGAGGATTTGGTAATGTTCTAGCAAAACCCCCACTGGGATTTTTTTTTTCTTTTTGCAGCGCAATATGAATAAATGAATATTGCACAGGCTAGATAATACTTTTTTCTTTCTTTTCAGACTGTGAGTAATTCTTTAAAGATACTGGAAAAATGCAGATGCAAAGGCTGAGTGCACAGTGCTCTATGTGTTAATTTCATCCTCAGAAGCTATGTGATCACTCCTGAAAGAGTTTACAGTAACAGCTGTGCTCCTCTCACAAGGGGGTGAGCCTATCCCTTAGCTGGAATGTGTGTGGAACAGATGGAGAAATACATCAGTCCCCAGCCCCCCAAGCACATACTGTTACGGTGATTAAAGATATAATATATTCTACAGTCATGGAAGAAAAAAATGTTCCCATGTTGGTTTCTGTCAAATTCAAACAGTTGGGCTTGTACTGACCCCTCTGATTTTTGTCTCAGTATCCTGCTAAGAGAAGGTGGATATCATGGATCACATTCTTGTCTTCTTTTTTGAAAACTCTTCTGCTATATATGTAGGACATATGGCTTTTTTCCGTGTATCAGACAGGTTCATCTGTCATTGCAGAAGCTGACAGGACAGAAGCCAGGGATCCAGATGGAAAGGTGTTTTGGGTTTATCTGCTGGTAATATGTTTCAGCAGAAATTCATGGCAAAGCTTGAGAGTGAAATGTAGCACTAGCCGGCACCCGTAACTCACACCATATTACACCAAATTATAAACAAGGTACTCGAACCCTCCAGAAGGAACCTCAGGTCAGGATCTGCCATGTGAAAGCAGCACATATCAAGAACTTTCTGATGAATTAGGCAAGAGGTGGAATAGTGGTCCTTGCTGTTGCCTTTGCTCTCAGAGGTTGCAGGTTTGAATCATACTTCCTGCTGTTATACTGTTGAGCAAGGTGCTTACCCTATTGCTCCAGTAAAACTTAGTCTGCTGCATAAATGGGTACATAAGAATATGTTGCTTTGGGGGAAGGTATCAGCTAAATAAATATAAACAAAACCTGCTTAAATGTCTCAGTGACCAAGAAAGTGCTGTGCTTGCTTCCAGATCAGGACAAATTAAGCCATTCTTTGGGACCTTTAATTATTTCAATAGCAAATGCCTCCTTTTGTTCCTCGTTTGGCCTAGTGTTTTTCTGCCAAATTTAACAGACGGCTTGGAGGCTATTGGGGGTCCAACCCGATGTCGCCTTCTGCCGCAGAGCAGCTACCCCAGGAAGACAATCACCCCGAACCCTGCTGTCTGCACCACAAAGTGAGAATCCTTTAATTGGCCATTTTATGCCACATTTTCCTTTAGGACTGCTGGATCATAAAAACGCAATTAGGGCTTTCAAACTCAAGCGCAATTCATTTTTCATCCATCCCCCTCAAAATGAGAAAATTCCACACCCATTTCACTGTTGTGAGGCATCTATTGAGGGTGATGATGGCTCTGGTGCAGCTGGTTTGCCAGCTCATTAGAGTCTGATTCGAACTGCTATAGCTGAGGGATGTACTTACTGGGTAAAAGGTATGATAATTTAAGACATCGTTTAGCATTTTAGCATAAAATGATACCAGCACATTTTACAAAGAATAAATGAATATATATCAATTGAATTATTTAGAGTAAATAAAAATCTGACAATTGAAAAGTAGACGTCGGGGACTGCAACTCCACATGTATCCTGTAGGGGCAGTGTAACTCAAAAAAAATTCTCCGTAGAAAGAAAAGCAGAAAACATATATAATACGTATATATACATATATACGTGTTTTTATATATATATATATATATATATATATATATATATATATAATGTGTGTGTGTGTGTGTGTGTGTGTGTGTATAGCAGAGGTCAGCAAAAAAATGCATGAAGAGGATATACTAGTTTCCTTCCATTTGATCTCTAAATTGCTTCCATTGGCTAGAAAGTTGTATCTGGCTAATTGAGTTCATTACATGAGCCTCAATTTACAGTTGTGTTAAAAAACACTTTTTTGGGAATAGCGGCACCCAAATGGTGAAAATGTGCACACTGGTGTTTTCAGGTGTTTTAATTTTTGTCCCTGAAAAAAATTAAGGGAAAAAAAATTAACTTCAAATATTCATTGACAATTAATTGTTTTTGCACTTTTAAATCACTGAAGAACACTTATCTGCTGCTTTGGTCAAAGTAATGACAAGGTATAAACATTAGCAGCTTAAATCAGTTCATAACATTATTTGTAATATTCACTTATGCTTTAAAATCACATTTCTAAGACACTCACATAGAATATACCTTTCTCTATATTACCAGGCAGGTTGAGGGCATCTGTTTTTAGAGCTGGGCTTCACATACATGTACAGGTGAGCTCAGTGGGCAGAACAGCATTCTGTGTACTTCTGTGTAAAATAAACAGTTTATCCTTAATGAGAGATTCAAACATCCTCATTCGGGGTTTTATGTGTGTTCTTACCATCTCAACAATCTACAGGCATCTCCAGGAAGAGCCAAGGTACCAAAATGTGTCACCCATGCTTATTGTGGCAACTCCCACTCTCCACATCTACAGTGCCACTTCATAATGGACCCAAAACACAGAAAAAGGCTAAGCAGTATTGGACACAATTCCTGATCAAATCATCCATCATTACATAAAGGACAACAAGGTGCTGGATTTGTCAGGGCTACTGCATTTCTCTCTCAGTGTTCCAGGTTCAAATTCTCCTCCTGCTGACTCTTGATCTGCCTACTTCTTGATCAAGGTACTAACATTGTAACATAACCTGAGTTGGTAGTTATAAAAAGGTAAACAATTGTAGCTCCTAATGGTATTTCAGATATTTCACTAAACATCCAGTAGATGGCAACATGCCTCTTATTTTGGTACTATTATTTATACTTTTCATACTATTATTTGTTTGACTATTTAGACAATGCAGAGGCAGGTAAATACTATGAACTGACTGTACAGAACCTGCCTTAACCTGCCTGCCCTAAGAAAGAAACTGGAATTGGTATTAGATAAGACTACTTTATAAGACCACATTTAAAAAAAAAAAAAATCTGTGCATGTGCAACCCTGATCCCATCCACATCAAAATGTTACAAATACAATAATAAATTGAACAGTAATTTCAAAATAGTAAATATTTACTTTCTTCACCCTCCTGAAGATAATAAAGCTAAAATGAATAATAAAAACATCAATTTGTGTAACCTTTATGATATAAGTTGTAAACATTTATCTACTCTATTTTAATATTTTATAAAGGTCATTACTACTTGTCTGACTTTATACATTATATTTGAACATAATATGTTTGCAATCTGAATTTGCAGATGCCAAAATATAAAACAGTTATTGGCAAATACCAATCTTCTCAAAGCACTTCAGCATGATCAGTAACGTGGTAGGATCAACCCTTTGCCTAAAAACATTTATATATAAAGATGGCTGCAGGTTTATGTCAAAACACTGAATAAAAAAAGAAAAAAGTTTGGGAAGCAGCAGAGCAAGGCTGGGAGACAGCCAAAGGCACACAGTCAGGACCTCAGAGATTAGAATTGTCATTTATGATCAAAGTCAAACTGAAATATAGCCCCATAGGTCACAACCAAATTAGAATGTGGCATTGCCCCATTTTGGCTATTCAAAAATACTTGTTTTCTTCACATTAAAATTAGGAAAAGTGTGGTGACAATATTCTCAAGGATACTGGAGTAAAAAAATTATAATACTGTAGTATTGATCAAGGGTGTTCTAAACATGCCATCCAGTTTCTACTACTTTGGTTTCAAATACAGAAACAGGAGCCAGTTTTTACTTGTGAAATTTGAACTGAACAACAGGGGATACCAGCTATTTGTATCCTAGGATACCTTACACCTGACAGGCATATTGGCAAGCACTGAATATTGCTTGACTAGCATACTCATATTATGCCTCCATGGTTAACACATACCGTGATACTTAGCCCTCAATGTGGGAGAAGAAGATGCAGCAAAGTCTGTGAAAGACTTGGGATGAAACTGATAGCACTATGATGGAGCTGAAGCAGAAAACGAATGAATGCAATATTCACATTTCCGCTTTTTTGCCCAAATTATAAGGTTGTACAACAGTTCTTGAGCTGAATACAAATAAAACCATATGCCCAGGTCCACAAAATTGGGAAAGAGTAAGAGTTTGTTGAAATGTGGTGTGGGGATGGTCTACTCTGCTTTCACATCCATTTAAAAATCTTCAGATACAAAAAAAAATTACAAAGAAGCCAAACGGGCATGAGAGCTGGATGGACAGAAGGAGAAGCAGAATTATATACAACTCCAAATCTGTCTCAGTGTACACGCAAACTACAAACTATGGTTTTGTAACCATAGTCTGAAAATAATGGTTCAAAAAAACCACTTGGCACCACTTTATAACTGTCAGCAATGTTTTCATGCAAGAGTAATTTATTTACACAAAATAAGCTCTGTAAAGACTGTATTAGAGGTTCCAAGATGAAGTAAACATTCAAGTTCATGAAAAAGCAAAAAGGGATCATTAAGTTGTTCAAAGGAGTCCCAGGATACAGTGTTTAACAAAGCTGCACTCCAAGGGATGTTTCTTCACCAAGCACAAGAGCATGCATACAGCTTTATTAATGGAAGCAAATAGTCTTGTCTATGATTTGTTTGTAATCACAAGGGGTGTGAACAAAAAAAAATCAGAACAAATATGCAAAAGAATGTGTCTCTAACATAACAATGTGTGATCATGCTCCCAGTGGCAGCAGTTAAATGACAAAAGCTTTATTTCAATTGCCCTTTTTTTAACCTTCATTTGCAACTTACTATAATTAGATTAACGATGAAGAAGTGGACAGAGAAGGCCTACTTCACATTAAACAGGCATATGAATTAAGACAAACACTCATCTCAATTCTGGATAGAAAAGGGACAGGCTAGGGTATTTAGCATATCTTTATGGGAGAATGAGATGTTAAACGTGTGCCATTACGTTAAACAACTCACTTGTATTAATCACTGTGCTAATTGGCACAGAGACAGAGATTAGCTGGAGGCAAGAAATGTAAGCAAGGAGAAAAAAGGTGTTGAGCAAAGAACTTGCATGTAAAACCAAGATAAAGTCCAAAACTCCATAGTCTCTAGTGAATAATATCACAGTCTTGGAAAGTATAGTACATGAAACACAATCACATGCATAAACAGGCCTCAATTTAAAAAGGCCCTTTATACAACATACTTTACAAATTTGTTTTGGAATATGGAGTGATTCACTAAATTTCAAGTGCACACTTGACAAGGAAGGAATCTTTGTGATTCTTGAAAAATATTTTATAACTTATATACTATAACTCAAGAGCAAAATGTATCCAGCTGGCCTAACAGATGCTGAAGGTGCAACACAGCTTAAAGCCTGAGGTGGATTCTAACGTGGCCGTTCTCTGCTAGCGATGACTGAACCTGTTTGGCCTCCTGAAAGTGTGAGTTGATGATCTGGATGGAGCCCTACAGGCATTTAGAATCAACATATCCCAATGTGTCCAGCCAGATAAACAAATGTGTGGGCCAGTATGAGATCAGCCCACCGGAAGAAGATACAGTGGCAGCATATTTCTGGTAAAGGCACATATTCGTACATATTACTCTTTGTGTCCTTTCAGTCCTCAGTTTACAGCAGGACCACTGCTCACAAACAAGTTAAATTACAGTCTGCTAAGCTAATAAATGATAATATTATTTTGTCTGCAAAACAGAAAATATTTTCATATTTTGTATCAGATAATTCATTTGTTTCTTGTTCTATCTATTAAAATACTTGGTGCAGCAGATGAGTTTGAGAACTGAATCCTAGATACTACTATTATGTATTGTTTTAGTAAACAATAGAAGTATTTAGGATTCAGTTGTAACATGCATAATATCTTCTGCAGCATGTACTCATAAATTATTGTCTAGAATACAGAATGTGTAGCGATATGTCTTGTGATGGAAAAACCAGCTCATATGCCCTATGAATAAACTAACATAAGGTAGCACGTGTAACTCAGAAGACACTGTATCTACATTATATAATGAGTTTTTGTTGGCTGTATACCCATTTTTTCCTTGCAAAATAGAAAATTAATTAAACCAATTAACTACCTCAGCATGTGCATTTAAGCACACCTCCACCATGTCCCCAGAAGCTTATGACTAACTCTCATCTCATCTTAATATTGTAGTCACAAATAGAAATCTTCTTTTCCTGTTCCCAGGAGGTTTTGGTATTTGGTGGGTCTAAACCCAAACATAAAAAAGGAAAAATTAAGAAATTCCATTTAGAAACTGTGAGGGGAAACACAAAATGCTTACAAATGACTGATCTGAAGACATGCTTACTTCCCAATTCTAACTTCCAGAATAGTCCACACCCAGTGCAATCTCAAAGTCATTAAAGGAAATCAGAAACCCATCAGACAAAAATATGTGTTTTAAAACACAAGAACAAAGTAAAATACAAACAAAAACAATAAAATGTAATAAATCCGTAATATGGTTCAGAGGAAGATGCATAAAAGAAAACGAAACAATTTTGCACACAGATTTAAATGTAAGTAGGCCATCAATCAACAGGTAAGCACACTATTCAAACAATGCAATATGCAAAATACTTCAGAAGAAATCAGTTAAATATGATTACCATTAAATACAGCCTTTACAGTTTGTCTGCTCAATTTATACAAAATAAAAGCCTATTCTTGTGCGTTAGACTGATTTTTACTGAAAACTTGTCAACATCATGGAATGTCTTGAGGTAAAAGACAGAGAATTTAAAAAAACAATAATAATTAATTTAAAAATATTATTCCATGGGTCATTTTGGGACCACAGCACTGACCTAAATAATAAAAAAAACTAAGTTTAAAAGTAAGGATTATTTGGTAATTTTTTAGCATTGAAATGTGGCAACAACAATGTCAATACCTTGGGCAGGAAAGAGAAAACAAAGCAGACCACAAGAGTTCACTAAGGGGCCCTGAGGAGGGTGCGGTTTAAAAAAAAACAGTATACAACACACAGTGAGTCAGTGTACTGCATATTTTATTTTTGTCTTTCTTTCTTACTGTTCCAGTATAACAACCCACTCTCTATTTGAGATATATGAAAGTTATTGAACATGGATAAGAACCCATTTTTAAACTTGGCCCACAATGCACTACAAACAGCACATGCTGTTTCAGAGTCGTGGGGAAACTCTCAGAATGACAATGTGCCAGAAATTGTTACCTTATAGCTGAGACCATTAAAAAGGTCATTCTGAGCACTGTTTTTATATTCACGCCACATGATTTCACATTAAAGGAACTGTCCCTCTGTGTAAGTCATTTAAGATGCAACAACAAATTGATCAGCTGGCCATGAAGAGTGAAGTCACCCAATAATAATAAAAGTGATCTAATAAGACTTTAATGGCTATATTATTACATAAAACAGGAAATTTATGGGGGGGGGGCAAATGCTACCATTTTATTACTTTCGTCCCTCTTCTTATACTGTTCTTTTTTTACACTAACCACATGCTCTGACTCCGTTGGGATTTCCCAACTTAAAGCTTTGCATAAATGGAAAGGCACAAATTCCACAAAACTGGCAGACCAATATTTGCTTTTTCACTTGCCCTCAAAAGGTAAAACAGGCAGAACATTGTCTGAGCTCTGTGGATGTAAGCTGGAATTTATAAACTACCTCCAGTCCAGTTGCATCAGCTTA
>UFQX01000115.1:119226-385583 GCA_900497675.1 Arapaima gigas
AAATAACCATAGTTCTGATAGATGCATGGTGGTGCAGTGGATAGCACTGGTGCCTCACATCTTCAGGAATGGTTGTTCACAGGTAGGTTTGAATTTGGCTCAATCTGTGTGTTTGCATGTTCTCCCTGTGTTCTCTTGGGTTTCCTGACATAGTCTAAACATGTTTTTAGAGTCAGTTGAGAATAAATCCTAATTATTGAGTACCTGTGCTACATTACTGTGTTCTATAGACAAATTAATGTACCTACAGCATTTCATTCATTATATTCCTTGTAACAGTATCAACAAATAATTAGTTTATAATTCTCTAATAGCCGTTTGCCATTTTTAATGGCTACTCTAAAATACATTTTAGCCCATTTTGTTTAATCCCATTGAATTTCATCGTTGTCAGTGCCTTAGTTTCTGGCTACACAAAACATATGATTAAACAATCTAAGAGCCAATAAGTCAGTGCCGCTGCTGAAGCACAAGCAACAGAGTCCTGCTCCCCCAACCCCCACCCCACCCAGTGTGCTGTGCAAACACAGTAAAGAAGGAGGTGGCTGCAGTGTGCAAGTACACAGACATGAGGGCCCATTCAGCAAGGCAGCACCATAGACTCACCTCCTCGCCAGCTACTGAAGGATTCTGAAGTGAAAAGAACAAGAGGGCCCAGTGAGCAAGTGGACGAAGGGGCTTACCTGCATTAATATTCATGAACCGTACTCACCTGCAGAGAAGGAGTGAGACGAGAGCTCTGCAGGCTACTCATCATTAAAAATCACACAGTCCCAGTGCTGATGCCGTTTCATAGCTTGCCAACATCACCGCTCATTGTTTACTAAAGTGCTCCAGTGCATATATTTTCTGTTAATCACCTTATGTCCACACTAAACAGATATCTGAAAGAAGCACAGTTTCATCTGTGACAGAGAATATGGAGGGGTGAGCTGGTTTATTCATTTTCTTCCAATGTTCCAGTGACAGATAGCATGTCAGCAGTCTGCACGTACATTAATGTGACAGACAGGAATATCATGATTCTCCATCTGATCCATCCCCAGCTAATCAGTAAAACTTTGTATCAGTGCAATATATGTTGCCTTCTCTGTTGAAAATATATTACCAATAATTAGAGTGCATGTCTTAAACAAGAACACAGTTTGCCTCTTTCCATCTTTTGCTTTTCTATCTGAAAACACTTCTCTTAACATGCATGACAGCTTAATGCTAATTAGGAGATGCCCTTACTAGACCTCTCTGCTGCTCGCCTGTGAATCCAGTGGCTCATGTTGAGGCACTGCTGGATGCAGGATGACTATTTTACATGCTTTATCCACGTCCTCCAGGTCTCCTTTAATCTCTCTGCCTTGATGTTGTTGTGCCCCACTACAACTCACTATACACTGGTCCTTGCCCAGCATTGCAGGAACCTTGTTATAGCAATCCCATGTGCTCATTTTCTGCTTTCAGTGTGGGTACCATCTGAATCATTGGAACCAAATACACACTTACTCCACAGAACCGAACTGTTAAAAAAAACGGGATTCTTATTACTAATTATGTATTTACGTCACAGTATCTTTTTTTATCCAATTTCTGTGGCTAACTATCCACCTGGACTCAGTTCAGGAATTATTTCCCACCTGAAGCACAAATTCATAATCCCTCTAGCACTGTGTTCCATGAAATAAGACAGTTCTGTCTGCATCAATGTTAACAAAGGAACTCATAGTTATTACTGCACTACACACAGGGGACATAAAGCCCCCCCCCCATATGACCTCCAAAAATATATTTCTGTCTGCCTATACAATAAGCGGAGCCTTTTGTCCATGTTCTTGAGTTATGTCACCCAAGATTCCTTACACTGTTTCCAGTACAAGTTAGACTGGACATTTCAGTTTATCTTTAAATTCATGACTGTATATTCTGCAACACAAAACGTATAATCAAATCGTGCTGAATTTAACAAATATATATTGTTTAGATGCCCTATATTATTACACTTGGCTTTTTGGAGGCCTTGCAATTGAAAAGATACATTTGAAAATAAACAAATAAACAAACAAACAGTTAAACTCAGACAGTGAGCTTGAATCTTTTCCTATTTGAGAGAATGCTCCCTGACACCAGATTTCATTACTAATGAGGTCTGCTAGCTACAAAAAAATGTTTTCAATGTGAAGCCAGTTGTGTAAACACAAGATCTTGCTCTATCAAAGAGCCAGACTTCCAAACAGCAATAAAAAACCAGGAACCTAAATGAAACCTTTCAAGAAAAGCCTGTTTGAATTCCTTTGTTTCTGGTTGTGGATGAATGAAATACAAACCACCATGGAGGCCATGTGAGCCCCTGATTGAGGACATGTGTGGCTCTGCTGTAGCCGCCACTCTCACTGCTGTGTGCCCCGTTACTGCTTCTATATTTTAAGTGAATAAAGTTTACACACAAATTGCCTCAACTTTGTTTATCCATATATGGGAAGCATAGTAAAAGCATCAGTTTATCCATTCTCACATCTGATTTCTGTAAGGTTGAAAGCATGTTGTTTTATTATTATAGCAGCAGGTAGAGTAGTGGTTAGAGTGATGTGTTGCAGCCTGTGTTTGAATTCAACTGTAGTACCCCTGAGCAAGACACATATCCTGAATTATCCCCAGTAAAAATTCCCTTTCTAAATAAATGGGCAGCCCTTCTTAAGTAGCTTAGTACACAAACCTAAAACCATATTTTTTAACCAAAAAAACCTTCAGCTATACTCCACTATATATTTCTACACAATCTAAAGGAATTTTTTGTAGGGGCTATGCAGCTGAATGGCAATTTCTGAAACATTTTAGAATTATTTATATGTATTCAATAATTAAAAGTATAGGCTGTTCTGGGTAAGGTAGAAGCCATATTATTTTACAGTACACTGGAATGTTGGATAAAACTTGGTAATTAAAGGGAGCATGAAGGCAGGGAAGCAATGAATTGGGGATCACGAATGAATGTTTTTAGGCAGAGGGCATTGATTTAGCATGTATTGGAAGCCGTGAGGATAGCATCAGAGGGAGCAGGGTCAGGGCAGCTCGCAGGCCAGCCAGAGCACGAGGAGCCAGATGAAAGCCTCCAAAAGTGTTGGCTTCTCGGGGGGGATTATGCCCCTTCCTGCCCGCGTCCCCTGCTGTCTTGCTCACAGCTGCTTGTAGGCCTCCTCACTGAGATCAACCTCGGCTTGTTATGACAAAGCTAACAACAAACAGAATGTGGTTATGTCCGGGGCATGGCGTTTCACCATGACTTGTAATGAACTTTTGCACAGATTATACTCAAAGATCCTAGTGGGGCAAACCCAGCACTTGAACCACATTCAGGTTGTATGTGGAATACATATCAACAAATAAAAAAATGACCCCAGGAAGGAATACAAGGGTGAAAACCTTGGTTTCAGTTACATATACAGTCTTATTAATGTATAATTTAATGTTTTTAGACAATCATTATGTGGCTTATCTGGATTGTTAGAAAACTCAACTGGTAGATCTTGGGTTGCTATACAGGACTATAGAAGCTGTGCTTGTTCTTTATTACTAATTCATTTTTCAGTTCTAATTGTAAAAACATAGGCAAACAAAATAAGTACAAGTTTTATTAAATTTGATTCAAAACCACACAACCCTTTTAATACACAAATGTTTTACCCTTATTTTCAAACAAAACTGTAAATGTGATAAAATGTCATTTTAGAAAGAAGAGAATTCCCCATTCTACTAGTTAATGTAAAGAAGGCAAATGTAGCAATCTTTATTTTAATTCAGTTTCTTGCCTTTTTCCTTTTTTTGCCTAGAGAGCTTTGGCTCCCCATGCATCCGTATGCTTAGGGCCTCCTCACCCCTGGGGTAGTACTTTCTTTAAGCCTAAACCAGTATGCTGGCAATTGTCCAGCTACTCTTGAAATCACAACCTAGGGAGGTAGCCCAGGGTCACTGGGAAAGGATTTCACACCCTTTCAGCACCACCTTAATGCTGACGTAATGGCGTCGATCATGAAGGCCTACTGAGGTATTGCAGACCCAGAGGCTGAACCTCGAGTCATTGTCCTGCTTTCCCACTGGCTCAACTGAATGCACAAAACCACACATTTTGTTCAGAAAGGGTTTTATTACTAAGATACATAAAGATCCATATGAAGATTCATTTCCAACACGTGAAAAATTAATTATATATTTTCAAACCATGATGGCCTTCAATAGATATAATTAATTAATGTATCTAACTGGCTGTTCCCAAAGGAAACAACCAAATGCTAACCCAATTAAAGCCAATATTCTGAGCTCTCTGACCATGTGCAGACAGCCTGTTTTGGCAGCTTCCCAAACTATTATGAGGACAGATTGTAGTGGTTGGTCAACTGCTTACTTAGTGCACAATCAGCAAGATGACCTGTGTGGAGTGGCAGGATCAGGACAGGCCATGCATCAAACACTGCAGCTGGATCTCCCAAAGCACATCGGCACTGGGCCTCTGCAAAAATACTGTCTTTGGCAGCAGGCCACCAGTTCAGAGGGAAGAAGCTGCTGGAGGTACACTGGGTTCATCCTGCTCAGTGTAGGGGGGTGGGGCAGTGGGTATTAAAGAGAACACCATGTTGGGCGAATGTTGAATTACAAGATGTTCAGACAAAAGATGGCAATCTACCATTCCAATCTAGGCCCATAAATCTATGGCAGCTGAAGCCATTGTTACATGTTATATGACATGGAATACAATCCTTAAGGGAGTCATTAACAGGAAGCACAAAGGCTCAGTAACTTTGCAGCTCAATCAGTGCCATACAGTATGTCTGCTTTTAAACATATAATGCAACAAATAGGCAGCTCATTACATATTTTATCCAGCTTCATAGAGTCTAATTGCAAAATTGTTTTACATAATTATAAATTAAAGGGCTTTAAACGGTAAGCGGTAAATTAAGGAGATATTCTTTTAAAACAGTAAAACTGAGAAACACTCAATTTTCTCAGCAGGGGGCTTGAAGTGTTAAAGAATAATGTTTTGTGTTATTTAATGACCCTCTTAGAAACTTTTGTTACGAGTTTTTCCATATATGTTGACACCAAATATGTTACACAAATAAACTCATTTGGAATTAACAGTACAGGCACTGAGGTCTGTTTCGCATACAAATAAAGGACAAGATATGGGGGAAAAAAATCAACACAAATAAAAATCTATTTGAGCAAAATGTTTTTGTTGTTACAATAACCTTTTTTCCTTGTATAAGCAGGTTAAGAAGCAGTACTGTATACACTGTTATTATGGCTTTACTTTTGAATTGTTATCATTCATGCAATACATAACTTTTTTCCCTCTTTATGCATCCAAATATTCAGTTGATGTTGAGCATCTCGCTCTAAGGTACACAACAGGCTACCTCTGGGTCTCTTCTAAGACTCCAATGTGTTATTTTTCTTCTTCCGGCTCAAATAGCAAAGTGAACACGTGAAGATGGAGGTGAAATTAAGCTTCTGAATCCGGTCTTTAAAGCACAAAACTCACAGAGCAATAACTCAGTACATCCCACTAATAGCCTGGCACCCCTCCAGCTGGCCACTGGGAATATGCTGAAATTTCAAAGGGAATGGGAGGTCAGAGGTCAACTGACCATAGGCAAGGAGACATAACTAGCTGCTGGGCTTCTTGCTGAAGACTCACTCACTCAGTGCTGACCCTGAAATGGATTTGCCAGTCAGACAGTGACAAGGAAATTCTTCCCGCGAGGGATCATTCAGAAATATGCCTGGAAGCATCACACACATATAAGATGTAAGGAGTTAAATTTTGTTAGCTGTCGCTTTTTCATCTAGCTCCCAGTGTGAAAAAAAGCTACCCAGAGCATTTTGACAGTTTGTTACATTTACCAAACAGATTAGATTTGTGTCTGGGAGCCAGTGGCTGAAGGTTCCAGAAAAACATCGTCTGAACTCTCCTTAATACTGTGAGTTATGTCGCTCACAGACCACAATGCAGAGTCCTTCAGTGTAAGACTGTTTCTTTACATTTTTATCCTACTGTCTGTATTTTTATTGTTTTAACAAAAACATACTGTACATGAAAGATTTTGACATTTACCTCATGCAGAAACATCTGGTTTTTCACTTTGGCAGTACAATAAATTCTGCACCAACATTTAACAAAGTCCTTAAAATTAAATTGCTCTTCTTTAAAAAAGCACATAAAGATATCATATTGATTATATGTTGATTATTTTTATATATTAGACAAGAATATCTTTTTGCATGGTCCTCACAAGAAGCCCCCTCAACAAGCATGTAGGTGGCTAACTTATTGCCACAACAACAGGTAATGTGATCTAAACAACTTCTGAAGACTCATTTCTTGGGACAGCAGATAGTGCTGCATAACCACTCCTGCTACTGTAACCATTTGCCTGAGTACTGAATTTACTTGTACTTGTAATGCATGTGAATTTTCTCACTCTGCTGCTGTAATTGAGTTTTATATTCTGTTAATTTAAAAATAAAAATACATGACATTAAATAGATGTTCAAAATTGTCACTTTTGACAAAAGCATGATGGAACCAACAAAATAATGCTTTGATAATACTATAATGTGGCCTATGCAATCTGTGTCACAGGTGTGAATGTTAAATCTAAAAACATGAAGTTTACTTATATGGTCCTGCATGCATATTCCCATTGTACAGTGAGCACAGCATGGCATCTAAACACATAGTGATCAAAGAGGAGGAAGAATTACACCTACAGGTGGAAATGTGCTAGGAATTTTCTTGTAGTATCTGAGCAACACAAATTTGTCTGATAATTTAACACAGAACCCAGGAAATCCATATCTGCAAGTATCCACATCAGACACCAAATATCATTTAAAGGATAAAACATTTTTTCCTGGTCCATTTAAAAAAGTCTCATTTAAAAACAGGGAACATGAAGCCTAGCAGATTTAGTCATCATTTATCCTGTTGACTGGATAAAGGGGTAAGAAGGCAGAAGAGACAAAAGAAACCAAGATTGTTATCAAAGCAGTTGTATGGTGAAGAATTTAAATGTTTCATATTGAGCGATTCATAGTGAATGGTGGAGGTCAGGGGGGTTGAGAGAAGAATCAATTGTGCATTGGCAGCAAAGGAAAGGAGGTATGAATAGAATTTGCCAGTGGGGTGCAGCAGCTGCCAGATAATCTACTGCTGAAGAATTACAATAATACTGATGCAGAATGCAAGACCCTCTCGTATAGGGGAACCCACTTTCACACAATGACACATTTGGCTTCAAATATGCTGTGCAACAGAGCCACTAAATCAAAGAACTGAAGCACCTAGTTTTACCGTGATAAACAGCAATTAAAGATTTTTAGTGTTCATTTCATTAATATGGACCACAGTCCAAATTCAGGACAAACTCTGCCATAGAGTAAAACACTTTCCAGAAGCACTGTAGTGATAGTCCTGGTACAATTCTGGGCAAGAATGGCTCAGTTATGAGCTAATATCCCTACAAATGGAGTTAGAAAGGAAAAAAAATGTGCCTCTCTTGAAGTACTGCAACCAGTCATCAGCATTATCTATTCAAATAAAAGACAAAAAGACTGATCTAAATGGGGAAGTGGTTCAAAAACCCCATCCATTTTCATTCTGAATGTAATTAACATGTATTTGCGTGATTATAAAAGCAGACAAGCACCCAAGATATCCATAGAGCAATAAGGGTCAGCTTTTAACCTAGTAACAGTCCCTTTTAGAACGAATAAACTAGCCCCTCAAGAGCTATTGACAGTCTTTGGTATCCACTGAATGGTAAAACCCTTACATAGTGGAGTCTGTCTATCAAGGTTAAGACCACAATGGCAAATTTTCAAATTATGTTCTCACCTGTCTTCTTTAATAGGCAAGACTTTCCTCTTAAGGAAAAGAAGAAAAAAGTATGACAAATGAAACAAAACAAATTCCACAATTTTATAGTATCCATTCATTCATTCTTTGTGAGGATGGATTATCAGTATTCCTTATGGAAAGAAAAATTACTGGTTCTCAGACACACACAAAAACTGCTGACTAAAATGAATGCAAAAAAATTAAAAGGCATTTCTAAGCTTAACAATAGTAACACCAACAAATTTTAAAACAAATTTTTTTATCAAAAATTATTTTTTGCTCATTGTTTTCTGGTATATTTTCTTTCATTAATTTATTTATTTGTTGTCAGTAACTACTTGCCCATTTAAATTTTGATAAATTTGGCTTACAGATTTTTATGATTTAAAGAAACAAAGTTTACAAGATCACTGCCTTTGTCGTTCACTCTGCAAAACGCAAGGACACTACCTTTTAATCTAATAACAAATGTTAAGCTACTTCAGATAAAAAAGTCAGCTAAATGAATTCAAAATAAGAGTAATATTAAATATTTTAAGAGTAATATAAGATATACCTCAAAAAATAGTTGTGACCATTTGAACTTGCCAATGTGATAGAAAGTAGGAAGCTTATAGCATGTTTTGTTTTGGAAGATTATGACCATAGCAATGAACTGCCGGAAGGAATGTCTGTCTTCAGCCAACATTTATATTTAATGAGAGGATTCAGTCCTCCATCATCAGCATCACACCTGTGGACTAGTGGGCTGTCCAGGTTAATGTTGCTGGTAATACCTGATCTTTGGCTCTTCCACGGTGCATAATTTTCACTTTGGCAGTAATGTGACATGGTTCCTCCATTCTACCTCCAGATTATCAAAAAAGACATTTACATTTATTCATTCAGCAGATACTTTTCTCCAAAACAGTATGTAATGATTAATAAGTAGTATTTAGCTGACATCTTTATCCAGGATGATTTATAATACTAGATATTCTCCTTGCAGTCATTCACCCATCTATACAGCAAACTAGTGTAACACACTATGGTTTATTTACAGTTGCTAATGCAATGAATGCCATGTCTTTGGATTGTAGGAGGAATCCAGAAAACCTGGAAGAAACCCACAAGAAACGCACTGAGACCACCAGGTCTGTGCAATTTGTATCTTCCTGCCATCTGACTGCTCTGCTTCTGATCAGTCAAAATCAGATCTTTTTGAAAACATAACCCTTAATGGTGGAACAGTTCCTTCCTAGTCCCAACTCTTGAGATTCTTCCAATGTTAGAAAAAAGATTCATAATCCACTCCTTAAAGCAACATTTCACCATTGAAAGCTGTCCCACTGAACTGCCTAACAAAACTACTATCAATATACAGCATATCCAGATAAGCATTTATTATTTTATGGATTTTTTTGATTGTACTTTTCACTATACAACTTTTTGTTGCATTTGCCAGGATGTGTGTAAAGATACTAAGAGATGTAATACCCCAAAGAGTAGTTTATATAAAGTAAGACTGCACTTATTTGTACTGGCTGTACCTGCTGGCATATTTATAACTGCTTGTTTCTTAGGCATTTTACTGAATTTGTATGATTTTAATGATTTTGCTGAGAAACATATGAACTGACACAAGATTTAAAAGAATAAATAATTAAAAAAATTACCAAAAGTAGCATATCCATTTTCAAAGACCACATTCAATCCTGTGACCATTATAAGGTAAAATCACCTTCATCCCAACTTCTTATTTAAAGTTAATTGGGACACCTTGTGGCATCTCACTGCTGCACCACCACACCAGGAAGCCTGGAGGACTCTAGGAGGAAAAAAGGAACATCTGTGAGGCACAGCATCTGTTCCAGGTCATTTACCTTGAGTTACCCAGAAACCTCTAGGAGAGGAGCAGTACTGCAACAAGCAGTGAGGCAGCGGGAACCAGGGGTCCTCAAGACTCTCAAAATGACAGCTGGTAACCTGGGGGGCCTGGACTCCTACATGTGGGGAATATAGGGGGTGCTAAACAAATAAATAAGTATAGACATAAACTTGTTGAAAAATCTGTGGTCTACCTCAAAATTCCATTATAAGAAATTCACATGGTTATGAAATAACACACAGGCAGATGTGCTGAGATTTTTGGATACCTCAGTGAAAGTGTAACTACAATATAATAAACGACAGCTGTACTGAATGATTTGCATCATTTATCATTAAATTGACTTGACAAAATTACACACTAAAAGTAGACAATTATACTATAACCTCAACAAATTGTTCAGACTCTTATAAGCTTAAATAAAATTTTTTCCCCCAGTTTTGTTTGGACTCTGCAGTAACTTTTCATTTCACGAAATAAAGTAGATTAAATGAAACTGAATCAGCTTGAGATCTAAATATTTGCAATAAGTGCCTCACTACTTTTTAAAATGATATTTATATTATTATTTATATCTAGATCAGTATTTCATAAAGGCCCAGCTGGGTCAACCCTGAATTGAATTTACTGAAGGAAACTGGAAAGAACTGCAGTAGGTCCTCAGGGCCAGGTGGATGCCACTTACCACAGGTGCCGCAGGGCATAGCACGGCTCTGTTCTTCCAACTTTGCTTTGGCAGTAACTCTTCTGAAACACAGCATGGCCACCGCCACCACACTTCCCTAGCTGCACCAGGCATTTGAAGCAGAGATGTCACATGCGACATGATGAGAACTAGTTCACCTAGTTCGTCCTGCCACCTGGTGTCCTGTGTTCTGCAGGGGGTGTTGAAGTTCCTTTGAGTTAGCAGTAGTTTCCTAATAACCAGTCAGTTTTTCGGTCACCCCCTCCCCTCCCTTCCACCTCATACCTGGTTTCCCCACATCAGGCCTCTGAAGAGGAATTCATCCTTGAAGTACATTTTAGTAATTGAACTTTTTAAAGCTTGCATGTGACACCCCTCCCCCCTTCAGTAAAGTGCATTTTAAAAAGTACTTTTGAAGTATTGAGGTGTCAGAACATAATGAGTGAATCTCTGACTGCCGGACGGTCCTGGTGAACAAAGGATTGCTTGATGGGTAGCTGGCTGGTCTGATGTAACACACAGTAATGTGACCGGATGTAGTACCGTGAGTGTGTGTTGCTCCCCGGATCTGTAACTACCTGATACACTTTGGTGAGGTAACTGACTATCCCAGAAAAACATTGAATTTCTTGCCGTCTTACATCTAGTTACTTTGCCGCTAAAGGTTTCCCTTGTCGAGTAATGAGCAGATGAGAAATTGGAAAGGTATTCAGTGAAACTAACCATGAACATGATGAGCATTACGAGGGGTCATACAGGAAATGGAGGGGAGATGCATGGCAACACTGGCTATTCATTAGAGTTACAGTACCTTGCAATAATGATCAGACCTTAACAAAACTCACATTTTACTTGGTAACAAAATGATTCTTTAATATTTTTTTCTTTCATTTTGTTTTTGCATTACAAAATATTTTTTTAAGGAAGAAAAACTGAAATATTCCATTTGCAGTATTCAAACTGTCCCCTTTCATTCTTAAGTTAGGTGCACAAAATTACAGTAACAAGCCACTCAATTAGTTGACTAGACTATGCTGGTGTTTAGTACTACTAGTTCACATAAAATGATTTCGAGCTTAAAAAAAAACACCTGTATCTGTGAGGTCCCTCAGTCAGGTCTATAGCAAAGAAATCATGAAGCCTGACAAAGCATGATGACTATGAGAAAGCAGATGTGTAAAAGATTATTAAAAAAGGCCCTGAATATCCCTGTAAGTAGTTTACTCTATTACCAGAAAAATGGAAGAAGCATCATATAACCACCTAACCACCACCTTTGGCCACCCCTCCAAAATCAGTACCTGGGCAAGAAGGAAACTGGCAAGAGATGCCACTCTGAGGTCAACATCACCTGCAGAGTTTAGTGGCTGTAGTGCAAGAAATTGTGCATCAGTCAACCATTTCCAGCACACTCATATCAATAATTGTCTGGAGTTTGCAGCCAAGCACCTGAGTGATTTGGCAAAAAGTGGCGAAATGCACAGTGGTCAGATTAAACAAAAATCAAGTTTTTTGGACTTTTTGGTAGGCAGTTGCTTTTCATCAGCAGGGATTGCAAAATTGGTAAAGAATGAAGAATGAAGAAAGAATGAACAGTGCAAAGTTGTGGCAAGTGCTACAGGGAATCCTGTTAGTCTGTTAAAGACTTAAAACTGTGACAATATTTAATCTTTCAGCATTACAATGATCCCCGAGGCTAACTTTCTTCTTCTGAATCCACTCCTGGTTAGCTTTAGCCTGTGGATTCAGAAGAAGAAAGTTAGTGTCCTAGAGTGGCCCAGTCAAAGTCCTGATCTGAATCCATTTGAGAATCTGTTGAAAGATTTCATTTACTGTCCACAAGAGCTCTACAAGCAACTTGAGGGAGGTTGAACACATGAATAAGCAAAAATTGCACTAAGCCAGTGTCAGAAACCAATGGATAGTTACCCAAAAAGACTTGATGAGTCAAAAAGTGCTTGGATGAAATATTGAGTTCAAGGGTTTAAATACTTGTGCAAAATGGCATATTTCTGTTTTTTTTTCTTCTTTAATTTTTTTTTTGTGATGCAAAGCTCATGTTAGGTTATAAAATTAGTTCTGAACATCATTAACTTGAAATAAAATATTACATGGAAAGACATATTAAAGCAAAATTTATCTAACAATATGTTTTGATGTTGAGGGTCTGAATACTTTTTCAAAGAATGATATAACCTAGTGTTTTTTTTTTAAAACAGAAGTGTACAAGTTTTCTAGTATTATTACTACCATTACTATTATTACCACATAGGAAACAGATAAATGTTTACCATTTACCCTGCTGTACACTAAGGACTACATGATTTATGTAGTATAGGCTGCTCACAAGTACAGGCAGAAATGTACAGAAGCTTCCATTCTGAACAGTTGCCAGTACTTAGCCAACTCCTCAGAGCCAAAGGAGCCCACTGAAAGAGAAAGCAATAGAAAAGGAAAACTAGAAAACTGAAGTTTTGATGCTTGCAAGGGATGTGAATAAGCCCAAAAGAAAGAACAACCACCCTTGATACAATCAAAATTTTGCTAAAGGGGGAAAATTATGAGCTTGGCTAACATTTCTTTTTTCCACTCCATTGAGGGAGATCTCTTTCAAAACCCCAAACAAGACCTTGGAAGTTTGTGATCTAAAAGGAGATGTGTCAGAGTTCAGAAGGTCTCCATCTGGGAGTGGACAGGGAGGCTTCAGAGTGATGACCCTCCAACAGTTTGATGCTGCTGCCTGCTGTTTGACCAAACATGGCCTATACTTGAAGTTCTGCTTATTTAAAGGATCAGATGGGATCTGCAAATAATACTCATTTCACAAAACAGAAATGCAAAAACTTTTTAAATAAAAAGACCATATGTTAGGGAAAATGACACCTATTCTATAATGGATTAAATGAAAAATAACTGAAACAGTGTTTTCTCAGGAAGCACTAGACAGCTTTGGAAAGGTTACTGTTCAGCTGAATTAATCTGTTTATAGTTTCTCAGCTATACAATTTTCAGTAATTCCAATTTCAAGTTCAACTAACTGAAAATACTTGCCCATGTATGTGAAGTTATACACACCACCATGCTCCTGTTTCTCAGCAGACTTGCTTTAGGGATGTATAATAACAAGATTGCTGGTCTGAGTCCCATGAAGACACCTGCTGTAGTACCCTGGAACAAAATACTTAATCCAGGAAAGAAAACAGCTGAAAATGTAAGCTAGTTTTCAGTAAAAGCAATCAAAAAGGCAAAAAATAAAAATCTAATCATTTTTTGTTTGAACAGCTATTGCATTGTTCCTAAATCACTTAAACTCTTACTCGATTAAAATGTCTAAGAATTCCATGATTTGAAAAATGTCTTTACATTTTTCTCTAAACAGGGCACAATATATACAGTGATTTATATTTGAATAAAAATGTATGTATGGGGAAAAAACCTAGTGTAAGGTCTAAAAAGATTGTATGCTACAGATGAGCCTGCATTAGAGGATATTCCCAATCCAAATGCAGTGAATAAAATTACATACAATACTGTGCAAAAGTCTTAGGCACCTGTGGGAAAAATGCTATAAAGTGAGGATGGTTCCAAAAATAATGCCATAAATACTGATTAATCAATAAACCTTCTAAAAAGTGCAGTAGACAAAAAAAAACCTCAATCAAATCAATATTTGGTGGGACCACCCTTTGCCTTTCAAACAGCATCAATTCTCTTATGCAAACTTGCATGCAGTTTAAGGTAGAAGTTGGTAGGTTCTTACAAAAATGTTGAGGAACTGGCCACAGTTCTTCCGCAGACTTTGACTGTCTCTGCATGTCCTCCCAGACTGACTTGATCATGTTGAGATGAGGGCTCTGTGGGGACCATACCATCTGTTGCAGGATTCCTTCTTTTTGCTGAAGATAGTTGTGCATGACTGAGATTGGGTGTTTGAGGTCATTGTCAGGCTGCAGAATGAATTTGGGACCAATCAAAAACCTCCCTGATGGTAGACAAAAATCTACCTGTACTTCTCAACGGACATCGAAGTTGCATGCCTAAGACTTTTGCATAGTACTGTGTGTGTGTGTGTGTGTGTGTGTGTGTGTGTGTGTATTCTTTCACAAATTTATATAAGTAAAAATGTGCTCCCCCACCCTCAGTCTGTGAGTCAATATCCATTTAAAATCTCTATTGAACTCAATGAAAAGAGGGAGCGATGAGGTATCAGTGCAGGAGCTGGTTTAAGAGCTATTTCTGGAATGCTCCCTAAAGGCTGTAAAAATAGCACAAGTGTCAGTCTAAAACCAACACTGTCATCAGTGATTGTTTAGAGGCAGTGAGAGTTTGATATTAACCTCCAACACCCCCACCCTTTTGCCTTCCTGTTCCCCTCCTCCTCAGCATCATTAATGCAGGTCTGCAGCCCACCTGCCGGAGGTGTGAGAGTGACCTTTCCTTCTGGCCAGGATTGCTGCTGACAAAAGTGCCTGCTGCAGCTATATGGGGAGACTGTGTCACAATACTCGCTTTGTGGTGTGAAGATTATCACCTAAAGCCTTGGCAAAACAATTCCAATAACCATCAGTTATAACAACTGACCTCAGATCTTTTGGAAAACATTAAATGCATGGGGAGAAAAAAATGTCCTGTAAAAAACTTAGCCTGTGAATGTAGAAACCATTTATAATGAAAGTTAAACTGTATTAACAGTACACAGATCAGACTTGTATTGTCTGTATTGTTACCTGTGTGCATCCTAGTATACAACACCAGGAGAGATCATACACTTCTATTGTGACACTGAACCATCTTTGTAGGCCAGTCTGTGAACTGATTGAAAGGTTAATTTGGCTCTTTGTAACATGGGGACCTGAGATCTTGTCCTCGCACTGTGACATTGTCATTGTCATTACCTCTCTGTGACAAGGCAGCAGCTAAAGCCACAAGCCAGTCTCCTTCACTGATGGTCATATCTGGGCAAGAGCTTGGCAAAGAGCGAATAGCACCAGGTGTGGCCATTTAATTATGACCGAGTCTGTTGAAATTCAGGAGCAGAACCTGGAACCAAAGTCAGAATACAGAAAATTCTGTTCATTTTGATGCCAAGTTCAGTAGAAATTAAACAGGAACAGCCTTGTACATTTTGTGAGCTCTTGTAACAGTCCAAGCAGAACTTTTCTGTTCTTGTTTTCCAAAATAACTTTTGTTGTGATCTTCAAACATCTGAAAAGGTTTGTTTTTCTTAGTGTTTTCCCCTTTTAACCTCTTTTGATGGAAAACCAGAATAAAACCTTTAAAATTACCTCCCAAATTTGTGCCTCAAGTCTTCACCATTCAGTCTTTTTTTTGACCATGAAGGTGAAAGACTTGTATAAGAATATTGGTTCAGATAGGTTCTTTAACTTTACATCCCAGCAAAAGAAAACAGTACTGTACTTTCTCCCTTTTTTCAGTTTCATTTAAATAACTACATGGAAGGTAGCATTGGAAATCATAATACATATCCTTTATTTCTAAACTAAAAACAGTGTTTCCATGAAGATGAACAGTACTCTCTGTGCTGTCAGTCATGGCTTCCCTCTGCTGATGTACACCCAAGTGAATAAGCACTGCTTTAGTCATTTGCGGGTGAAGACTCCAAGGTTCAGTGTTTGAACACAGCTGACTACTGAACAGCAGGAACACATAAACACAGTTAAAGCTCATGTCCCTTGCTAGTTAGACCTCATTTTCATAGCGCTGACATACTACCATGAAACTTTAAACGAGTGAGTCTTAGAGAGGGAATTTCCGTATAAATCATTTTCTTCCAAAAGGAGAAAATTAAAGTCAAAATGATAACTGTGGCCTTAATCATTTACAACATAGCACATCAATTAGTCTTTTGCAGATAATTAGGGAGAAGGAAGAAAATGATACCAATAACCATATAAAATTTTAAATTTTGGTCCTGGAAGGTTGACACCCATTTTACAGTGGAAAACAAGAGGTTGGAAGCCTGAATCTCATAGCAAGTACTTGAGACTTGGCACTCTTGTTTAATCAGCACCAATTTCCTGATTTCTATCTTATTTCATGCTTTTGTTTTCAAACATGGAATTCAGTGTTTTAAATAGCACACTATCTACATCTTCAATAACCACATGTTTGATGCCATTTATTTATTGTGTCTGCACATTGAATTAGGGTGCAAGGACTTCACAGGGAAGTCCTTGTACTGGGCCTGTAGTTCACTGGGTATCACAGGCAATCAGGAAGGAAGGGTCGGACAGTTAGTACTGAGGCAGTGCAGAGGGCATCTTGGTGGCTGTAGATGAGATGGGGTGAGCAGGGGTTCAAGGTAGTGCTAAAAAAAAATTCTGTTGTTTTCAACCTGAAGACTATCATGGTTGTACTGATCTGTGTCCATTAAGTGAGTTGTTTGCTTTTAAAAGCTCCACACATTGTAAGTGATGCAAATGACAACATTCATATTTAAGGCACTGTGAAAGTCTAACATTTCTTCTCTGTATTGTCATCCATTCAACCTGGACTAAAAGTCCTCTTTTAACTTGAAGATATCTCATTATTAGTTTTGAAATAACATAATAAACCATATATATATATTTTTAACAGGATTAATTATTTTAGAGTACTTCACAGTTTTACAGGTAAGGTGTAACATTTTGTATACACATATAGAAGTCAGTACATTCAGTTTTGTGGAAATATTTACCAGTTTAACCATTTAAAACTTATTTAAAAATGTATTATCTATTTCACAGCAATATACCACTTAAACATACTTCTATACCAGCAATTTGTTCAGGTAATATTAATGCCTCAACATTATACAAACCACTCTAATACTTCCTGTACCAAAGAAAAATAAACTATGGATTATATTAATACATACCATCAGGCTAACTATGCATCATGTTGTTGTTCCTCCCAAATATGAAACGGGCACATTAAAGACAAGGACATAAACATCTCTTATACTGTTTGCTTTTCTTTTCCAGGTTCAAAGAAAGAACTATACATACACACAGCTACATCCTCAAATGGAGGGGGGTCTTCACCTCGCTGTACCCTCCTCAGGCTCTTCACTTTTGAATCCTCCCCCAGCTTCCCTACTTTTTCATATTTAAAGGTACCCTGCTAAACAATCCCATCAGCTCGATGGCTCACAAACACACTCCATATCTTGCCACATATAGAAATGCACTTATATAGATGTACAAGAGAACAAGATATAGTTTCTCTTACACCACTGTACATAAGTACTAAAACACCACAATTACGCAGGACAACACAGAAGAAATTGAAGGGGGCAGAAAATTACTGAGGTAGTTGACATGTAAATATATTCAGAAAATAGAGACAAGATGGATAAATAAATAAGCCAACAGTTTTGCATGGAAAAAAACCTGATAGCATGTTTTTATTTGAGCGGATTTCAATCTATATACACAGATATTTTTCATGGTATAGATGCTGGATACAAATTCCCGAGTTCAATATGAAAACAGTTTGAGGATAAAATCTAAGATCCTTTGCATGTTTGTGTCAAGGATATTTCCAGATACTGATCTGTTTCTGTGGTTGGGGTCAGTTTTATTCTTCTAGCAGATTGTGGTTAGGCAGTGTTTCCATATCAGGAGTGCAGAGTACATTTTAATGTGTCGCTGCACCACATGCTTCATTGCCAATCTCTGATAAGTGTATGTAGTGAAGCTAGGGGTGAGCAGGCGAGGTACCCTCTGTGCAGCTAAAGAGAAGGATCTGAGAGCACACGGCTACACAACAAGCTTGCAGACCCCTCACACCCCCACCCTAAAGACAGCCTGTGTCTACCTGATGAGCAGCAGTCCAATCCGATTGGACCCCTGTGAGGGAAGGGTAACTTGAGGGCTTCTGTGACAGGCCAGAAGTGATCACCATGGAGATCCATAATTGCGGCTGTCAATGTGTCCATTGTCCTGCTGGCTTCAGTCTGATGGCTCCCAGCCTTAACAGCACACAAAGGCGAGTTTAGCTTGCGCTCTCCTGCATCCAACCTAATTATCTATTCTCTGGACCATTTAGCCAACATGCAACTCTCACACGGGTACATAGCAGCCGCCAGTCGAACATTTCAGCCATTCTAATTGTTTTTCTCCCTCTTCTACTACCTCATGTGGTCACCTCACAGGCGCAAGTGTTACTACACAAAACTCCCGCTGTAGCATTAATTGAAGAGAGATATGGTGGGAGAAAGACCATAGGGGGTAGAGCGTGTCCATTATCACTTCGCTTTCAACAGGTCTCACATTTTGAAAACTGCAAATTGCAAAAACTTGCAAGGGCAAAATGTTTGACATTATTTATCTGCAGCCATATGGTGAAAACTTCCCTTTAAAGTGATGGAAAACAAAACGGTAATACATGTGGAATGGGCAATGAAACAAACAAAAAAAGGAGATTCAGCAGGGACTACTATGCTAACTTTTCTTTTGTCTGTTACAGGGCATGGCCCACAACTCCCTCAGCATCCTGGGGAATGCACACCAAACACACAAACTTACATGTCATTCTGAAGACCAACAAATCTACAAAAGATTTTTATGTTACGTGAATATTGACAGTCAGAGCAAATGCCAACCCAGGAGTCTGGGGGACAGGAATAGTCTCTGGTGACTCAAAAGTAGTTATGGTCTCAGACTGTAGGGGGCATCACTAACCACCCCAAGGACCAGAAGAATTTTAAGAAATATAAACTGGTCTAATTGCTGTAAAACTAATTTTCAAGTGCACTGACACAACTTGAAAATGTGACTGAAGTTCCCGACCCCTTTTTTGGCTAGGGCCTTATCATTTAGCACAGGGGACTTTGCTGTAGCATCCCGGATAGCACAGCGGCACTTCAGCACAAAGGAATTTCAACCTTTTTAAGATGAGAACAAAGCAAACTTCAAGGACGACTTGTTGAGGCTTAAACTGAGGTGTGAGCTTTAGATGCTGAGATGCCAGAGATGGACAAAATTAAGCAGCCCTGCTTGAAACCCAACATGAAATGTTGGAAAAAAGAGAACCATCTCCTGAGAGACCAAAATAGGTACATGGAAAGAATTAGAGATGCATGTTATTACAGCTGATCCAGAGAGACACACTACATGGATGGCTAGAGTTCCGCTATTAACTGCATGTTTACTCAAAGCCCAGCTAACAGTAATAGGCAGCCTGGCCCTCCTGTCGCTCCATCATGGAAATGTTCAAAGGACAAGATAAGAGAACCATAGGGGAGGATACTAACCAACTGCGCCTGTTTTAGTGCAAAATTAGGGTTGCATGTGTTTTCTGTTTTTTTCTGTTTTTTTTTCTGATTGAAAAGGTTTTACAGTCAAACATACTACATAAAAATTATTTGATGTGTTTTTTTTGACAGAGAACTGGATTTAGGTTTAAAAACTAGTGTTTAAATGGGAAAGTTTAGTCAAGTGCATATACATGGCACAAATTTATTCCCAAAATTAATGTAAATCAATTTATATATGTGCCTCCAAGATAATACTTATCTGTTATCGTAAGTAGTAAATTCTACATCTCTGAGTTTAATACTCAGATAAATCAATAAAAACATCTACAATAAACTGTTGGTGTTAGATTTGTGCAGACTCAGTGTACAGCAAGGTGAATTTTGTTTAGTTCTCCAGTATTTGTTAGGATCTAGAAAAATAGCATCATTGAGTACCTGGTTACAGGACCAGTGGACATCAAGCCAAATGTTTTGCAGCAAGCCTCAGAGGTTATAAACAAGAGGAAACATTAAATTTAAAATAAAACCCAGGAAGCGAGCTTAACAGGCACTCTGCAAACTTAAAGCCATTTGGCAAGGCTATTTTTTGTCCAATTACCCCTGGTTAACAGGATTAATCACTTCAATTTTTTTTCTTTTTCTCCCCTCCAAGCGAATAGACAATAAATCTGCTGGTGCACTAAAAAGACCCAGAACATCACCCTAATTAGCATGACAACTTTCAAAATCATTGCCATCTTAAATAGCTCAGGGAGAGAATAGCATATAAAGCATACAGGATGTTGTGTGTATTTTAATGGAGGAATTTAATTATTAAAAAAAGTGGAGGAGAACATAAATGTGTGTGGCTTTAACAATTGGTTATTGAATGACTTCCACTATTCCTCCTACAGTAAGTGCACTCAGTCCGCCTCCTTTACATCTGTACATCTCTGAAGACATTTTATTTAATGATTCCCGGTGCAGAACTACCACCAATATTCAGTAAGAGTCCTAAGTCAAGTCTCCTAACATCTACCTCCTAATACAAGTGATGAGAACAAAGAGTCATGCCAGCCCAGATGTCACACAAGTTAACAAGGTCCAGATTTGGGGAACCAAGACAGTTCAATGATAAGTAGGCAACTGGAACCAATCACAGATGGACAAGAGATGATAACACAGACTTGATGGAATGCTACTACAACAGCAAGCCTAATGATGAGAGAAGCTCATGAGAAGAACCAGGGTATTATTGGTAAGGAAGAGGCCATCATCCACACTCACAAAAAAAAACTGGTCATCTAATGCTCAAAAATCATCAAAAGAAGCCTTCTGTCAAGAGTAGAAACTGATGACATAAAATACAGATACCAAGACTTAAATCACAGGCAACCATATTCAGAACCCAGAGGAGGCCCCATGTCAGATAGTGTGCTAGAGTGCATCACAGATACCTTAGATGGCTCAGCTGCAGACAGAAGAAAGAAAATCATGGCTAAGCTGACTACTATCAGCCACTGCACTAGGCTTCCAAGACTTGAGGACAACCTACCATCGGACAGCATGCTAGCAAATATGAATGTGGCTGTATCCACAATCCCAGCCACCACCATAGCTGAATCCAACAACCTAGTAACTGCTATGCCAATAATAACGTTACAAGCACTAGCCTACAAAACCTAAGAAGCCAAACCTCTTGGATATCCACCTTGGAACCTAAGGTTGGCACTCAAGATAAAGATGACCCAGAAGGAGGTGATCAAGTTGGTTGAGCTACAAAAGGGTAACACAAAGTACAAAGGCATGTCTGTAACTGAAGGCCTGGGGTTTGCTAAAGAAAGACTAACTGCACTGGCAACTAGATTGGAGAGATACACAAAAAGGCAGAGCTTAAAAGAATAAATGCCCTCTGCCAATTAATTGGCTAGAGAGTACTCAACTGCAGTCCAACAGAAAAAAAGTATATGAAATATATAATATAAAATAAATATATCTCTCATATGTTCTTCCAGAACTGATCTGTTTTGGTGCATCTGTGCCCATATATACACATACACACATATATATGCACATATACAGACATACATAAATACATTTGAACAGAGTGTCTCAGAGCAGGAATCAGTCACCATTCTAACAACAGATGTCCAACAATGGGTTACAAACATGAAGAACTAAGCAGCGGCAGGACCTGACATGATCTATGTCTACTGGTTAAATTTACATCACTATATACCCACCTAATTACAAACATGAACCAACTGCTAACAACAACTACCCCCATCCTGATTGGGTAACCCAAGGAAAAACTGCATGATTCTGAAAGACCCCACAAAGGGGCAAGCACCATCCAACTACCACCCAATAACCTATCTATCTACTATATGGAAGCTCATGAGCATTCAGCTTGCTGGCTTTGATGTCTGAAAAGTAAGTACATACGTTTGTAATTACATGAACCTTGCCCAGAAAGGGATTGGAAACACCAGAGGCTCAAAGCACCAGTTACTAGTACAAAGAGCTGTCCACCAACATTCCAGGACCAGCCAGACCAATTTCAGCATTGCTTAGCTTGATTACAGGAAAGCATATGACTCAATGCCACACAAATGGATACTAGAATGCACTGTACACTGTACAAGATCATTAAGATGCTAATAACCTTTATCAAGAAACCAATGGACTACTGGAAGACAGCATTAGAAATGAACTCAAAGACAATTGCCTAGGTGACCATGAAATGTGGTATATACCAAGGAGATGCACAATCCCCACGGCTGTTGTGCATGGGCCTGAACCCCCTCAGGCAAATTATCCCTAAGAGTGATTACAGATAGAGGTTAAACAGTGGCGCTACCCCATGAATGCACATGGATGACATCAAGCATTACGTCATGTCTGAAAGAGACATTGACTCCCGGATCCACCTGAGCAGGATCTACAGTGAGGATGTTTGGATGTTGTTCCAACCAACAACCAATATGAGAAGCTGGAGAAATACTAGGGCGTGAAAGAACAACTTGAGAAAATGTGGAAGATGAAAAGTAAGGTAGTCCCACTGGTGATAGGAGCCTTTGGAGCTGAGACCTCTAAGCTGGAAGACTGGCTTCAACAGATCCCAGGTATGACAACAATGGTCTCAGTCCAAAAAAACACAATCCTAGGAAGAGAAAAAAAATATTGCATCGTACTGTTAAACTCCCAGGTCTTGGTAGGAGGCCCAAGTCTGAGGAAAGTAAACCATCCCCAGTTACCACAGGGGAAAACTTGGTGAAAGGGTTTTTTTTTTAAATACACACTGAGGAGAAATATATCTCTCAATGGCTGACAGTGAAAGAAGAATCCCCCCATTGTGCTAAAGTTTGTGATACTTGTGAAAAGATTAAAGGTGGTAAACCATACAATAGTTGCATTTTGAGCTCTGTGTTAAACAATCCAATAATGAAGGTACATAACAAACCATTTGCATAACTCAGAAAACAGCACCAGCTTTAACACAGAATGTTACTTGTGCTCTGACCCCTTTCACAGTTTCCTCCCTTCGTCCTTCTCTTCTGTACAGAATGGCATTGCCTTGGTGCTAAAAAACACAAACAGATGGCATAGTGGTTAGAGCCACTGCCTTACAGTCAAAGGACCTGGGTTTGAATCCACCCTGCTGCTATAGTACCCTTAATCAAGATGCTTAACCTTAGCTGTCCCAGTAAAATTGCCCAGCTGTATAAAAGATCAAGTAATTGAAAGTAGCTTATCGTAAACCCATATACAAACAACACTGTTAGTCACCTCGGAGAAAGATGTTTGTTAGTGCTATGGAAATTTGTTTTTTTATAAAGCATAGAATTTTACCTGTTTTTTTTTAAAGATAATTAAGTGAACTTGATAAGATAAATATCAGCAGAAACCCTTGCAAAATGGATAACTATGAAGATCACATAAGGAAAAATATCGCAAAAATAAGTGAAAATACAGATGTGTAAAATAGAATACATCATGATCAAGAATCTCCCCTGCTAGTAAGTCATCACACATGCACAAGGCCAACTTCCAGCCAACTATAGTCCAACACTAAACCTTAGCCTACTGGTCTGCTTTCACTAACTGGTCCTGACAAGCAACCAGATTACACTAATATCCCAGTGGCACCAAGGAGCAGACAGGAACAGACGGAGCGCTGAGTCTTTTTCCCCTCAGACTTATCTCTGCAGTGCTTAGCATGCAAAAAGGCCAGGGTTGGACCACTGTGTTTGGGGCACCATCAGTAAATTACTGCTGACAGTCTTTGCATGATGCTGTTTGGGGACTGTTGAAGTCTGCCCTCACTGCTGAATGACTATCTCCAAAAATAATAACACTGCCAGTAAAGGAACTGTAACTTTTAAATGTCCCTAAGAGCATGTACAGTTCAAGTTCGCTTTTTTGTTTGTTTTGTTTTTTTAGATTTTGAAACAGGCATAGTTGTTTTGTTTAATGAGTGATCGACTTACTGTTATTATTTTTGAAAAGTACCTAGAAGAGAGTTTAGTAGTACACTTAAAACTGTACTGATGAAATAACGTAGCCTGGAGAACTGCAGTTCACATTTATAACATTTGTCATGATCAGCGTAAAAGATTTAGGCCTTTTTGCAGTTTTCTTGGAAAATATGGCAAACTCGGTAAAAAACTGAACAGATGGGTGTGCTAATTAGCTCTGTTTGTGTTGTAAATCTGTTTATAAAGAGAGAAAAGGTTTAAAATATTTTGACACATTTTATTAAGAATTTGTACCTTGAGGAAATATCGTGTGCCGCCCACAAGGCATCTGTGGCTCTTAGCAACACTGAGGTGTATCAAGGGACGAAAAAAGACAAAATATTACCAAAAAAGGGGGAAAACACTTTGGAATGAGAATCACACACAAGACGTTCACTCACGAATGCTGGCATTTGTTGTTTTTCCTTTTTTCTTTATGTATTTACTCTCTGGAATGCAAACCCTGTTTTTCTAATGCTAGAGCACTTGCAAACCTCAGCAGAACACCAACTCCTATGGATAAAATAAATAAATTAACACATTAATGGATCTCCTGCTGCTTTGACTGGCTCTGCCTAGTTTCGACTATTATCTAGGAAGACAAACAGACAAAACGATGCCACAAACAACATCCTTGTGAACACTGATGTTCTCTTTGTCATATTATCTGTGCTGCTGTGGTAAGATGATGATCAGGGTTATGCAGCCACCACCTCTTCCACTGAACTTTGCAGCAAGGGTCCCAGTAGTGAGAATCATCTGAATCATCATTCAGAAATGAGCATAGAGAACCAAAAAACTAATCACAGGTTTTTAAAACTGTATTATTCATGTATAACGAATTATGTTCATCTTTATTTATAAAAATACAATCTGTCTCAACAATCTGCACAAAAATTAGAATATGACAAAGACATGTCACAACCCATTGTCACTGACAAAAACTATTCTCTTGTCACCAAAAAAGCAGGCAGGAATGTATAGTGCTGACAGAGGAGGTCATGATATCCTTGATACAATATCTATAATTGATTGTTATGTTATAATTGTAAAGGAAAGCTTTACAAAAGGGTTACTAAATCTAAAATCTCCTATTGCATTTCATAAGGTACTTTAAGACCATTTTAAATAACCTGGCTGTTGCAAGATTTACAAGGTTTGTCAACTTCAGTATGTGTTTCACTATGTAGTCTTATTTGGAATGTAGCAATACTACAGTAACAAGTAACTTAGCCGAAAATGTGCACGTCAGATGGCACGCAGGGACAAGTGCTGTAGAGGAAAAGGGAGAGCACAGCCACTGGCGGGCCTACATGACTGACAGTACCATCTGCTTACACCAGGCCTGTGATACTCCCAGTGTGACTCACAGTTCTCTAGACATGGCTATATTAACACTTTTTCAATTGTTATTTTGACTGACAAAAAAAGAAACTACATGACTGGTCTGTTTGGTTTGCATGTTACATTAAATTAGTTAACGGTGGAGGTGGAATGACCAATAGCTTCTTTTTTCTGTGATGACGGCAAACTGAACATTTCTTGAACTTTGAATAGTTTGAAACTAATCAGAAATCAGTCATCTCATTTCCAGTCCATGCTCATCTCATTGCATGCACATATATAAATGTACACAAACACACCTTTCTGCCTTCTTAACGTCAATGATACCTCCTGCTGTTCCCTTCTTTCCAAGCAGGGTTTCTGAGAACTAAAACAGCTGATCCTCCACAAAGCATTGGGTACTGCAAAAGGTCACAGCAGCCCATTAATGCCTGCTTTCCAGCTTGGCTCTTAATACCCTAAAGCCCCTCTGCATTGTAGCTAACCCATCTTTAATGTAAAGTGTTGTGTTCCTGTGTGAATCTGGCAGCTCTTGTGTCTCCAGCTAATAGGAGTAAGGAGCCAGTTTTACTAGTGACCTTCAGGCTGTGGTGCCTTGGGCTGCAAAAACACCATCAGTCCTTGTGACCCATAAATAATTTTGACCATTATTTTCCAGGAAACTATACATTCCATACCTGCATAAACAATTCTGCAGATACTGTAAGAAATTTGACAGCATTCCTCTCAACTTATTGATCCATTATCAATATCCATTTGCCCAATGCAGGATCATGGTGGTTCAGTGCCTATTCTGGAAGTATGGGTTGTAAAGCAGGGTACACCTTGGACTGGACAGTAGTCATCACACACCAAGTAAAAAAACAAAGCTAAATTAACCTAAAAATTGTTCATTAGCCCATATTACTTGGAAACATTCAGACACAACACAGACACATTGTTCTTGTAACTTTGACCCAAAGACCTGTTCCCTGTACATTAACAATGAGAGTGTTTCCCCAGCTATGGGACAATGTTCAAAATAAGCACATGGACGCTGCATGGTAACTGGAGAGTGTGAATGTTGGGTTCAAACTCACAGCCAAACCTTCCGCCTCAGCAGATGACCCATAGAAACTGCATCAGAAAAGACTGTCAGTAATAATCTGTGTAAACACCCAATGTGATTTGTGAACCCATCTTTCTGCTGATTTATGATTTGAATAAATAAATGTTACAAATACAAGAAACAGAAGAAGATGGGGAGAAAGGACACGCTGCTGCGTGAGAAAGGGTATGAAAAGTGGTGGTGTTTACACTGCTGGTATCAATGTGAATCTGAGCAGAGCAAACAGCATGAGTTCTTCTCTGAAGTTTGTTGAGAAGGTTTTGTCCAGTTCAGCTAGCAGGTCTCTAGCACTATGAACTTGTAAGACTTCACTGACCACCATGGCATGACCTGCATGTCTGCAGCTCCCACACATCACTCCTTGTCCCAGGACACACTTCAGGTTGTATAAAAGCCATTGTACACAAAGAGTCTGCAGAAAAGTGCAGTAAGTATACCTTTAAACACATACACACCTAAACAAAATTTTCTATGAGTGTATTTTCATAACCTTTCAAAAATGTATTCAATGTAAATTTATTTTATGAGGCTTTGGTAATACTTCAAGGATTTGACAACAAACCATAAGAAAAGCAACCAGTTTAAGGCATTTGTTCAGTTCCTCTCACATATTTGCTATTAAAGGGATAGGGATAATCTGTAAAACGAATTATGAGGATTAAAAAAAAAAAAAAAATACAGCAGAATTTCTCAAAACATCTACTCTGCAGTTGAATTTAAAGAAGAGAAAACACCAGATGAAACAGTACCATCAGTCTGTAAAGTAACTTTCAGCCAACAACTTGTCACATGGATGTTGCAGATACTCCAGTTTCATTTGTCCAGTACCGAAGTGGGCAGTGTGGTGAGGTCAGCAGTACCTAGAAGGTGCAACCTGGGCAAAAAAAATTCACCTGAAACAAGTAATAAAACTAAAAGATGACCATCTTCTGATATTTCTTTCACTGTATTCCAGATCTATCAGTTCTTAGGAACATAGATTGTTTAGGTAAAATGTTTGTAGGTTTTGAATGCCATTGTTACAGAAGTAATCTAACACTGTTCAGTTTTTTGCTGTCAATCTCACTTTTTATTCATACTGCATACCTTGAAAAAACTACACAATTTAAGAATATTAAAAAAAGAGATTTACTCCTCTCTGCAGGTTGAGTAAATGGAGGTCTCAACACAATTAAACACTGACCACAGGGACTTCTAGCGCTTATTGATACTCTCAGCATGTAAGCCTTCTACACTTTTAACAGAGTGCTGCAGTAGACAAGAAATGCCATTTCTAAAGAGACATCAGGGTCATTCTTGTATTATAGCAATTTATCTGAATATATGTAATAACTGGTGTAAAATATCAACACAAATAGATTCTATGCCCTTATTGCAATATAAACCAAACAAGAGACAAATTCCTATTTATCCCAATTCTCACTTATCCTTCTGAAGTTATGATAGTGTTACTACAATAAAGGTACACCATGTGTGGCTTGCAGCATTCTTAGTTCACAGTTGTGATGGACTGAATCATAAGTTACTACAAATGCAAGAGTATGGGAATAAAAGGGCAATTTTGGGCAGCTAGAAGTATACTGGCATGCTAGTTTTTTGGTTCTTCTGGTAACCTAAGCACTACTGATGGGCCAAGCCATTGCCACAGCAGGCAAGTCCACTCTTTCCTGACATTCAGGAGGGAGGGATAAATTTTAAAAAAGGTTCATCCTTCTACATACTATCATATCTCCATGGGGCTATACTACAGGGCTGATGTGCCTCTTGATTCAACTCGGGTTTATGATTAAACTGTTTTTTTCCTCTCATCTCATGTTATCACACAAAGTGATGTCAAAGCAGTAGGACTCCAAGACCATTAGTTGAATATGCTGATGAATCCTGGTGAATATCCTTGAACAAATTCTACTTCACACATTATCTGTAAAACAATAAGTAAACAGGTGGACCCATGAAACTTGACGCAGCCTCGTATAAATGAACACTTGTCCTGGATCAGTAAACATAGGCTAATGGTCTCATCAGTGGCAGGTTTACCATAGTTTAAAATATTCCTTCACTTACTGGAGTGCATTTTTCTGTACTGAAATCCGTGTTCAAAGTCCTCAGGGTGGGGGAATGACTGATTTTAGACATACAAGAAAGTAGACCTTGATTTCTGAGTCCCATTTAGCATAGGAAAGAACTTTGATCTATTAATCGGTGACATACAAAGGGAAAAAATATAAGATTACATTCATGGTTTTCCACAGGGGGTCTTTAATCAGAGACAGCATCTCAGTCTTTCAGAAGTGCAGCATTGACACTCTGACATGTAGCTGCTTTTATCCAGAGGTCAAAGGATGTGTAAAGTGTCTTTATTTGAAGAAAACTGAGAGTAAGTGCAGAGCAAGAGACAGCACCTCCCAGAAAGAAAATCTGGGTGTGTGTACATGTAGCATGAAGACGAGACATCACAAAATTCAGTGCAATGATTGTTAACCATTTAATCCTGGTCAAGGTCACAACAGTCCATGCCTATTCTGGAATCACTGTGCAATCGTCTCTGAAACTACCCCAGGATGGGATCCGTCACAGATGATCCCCATACAGTGTGAGCTTATTAAAAACCCACTTGTATGTGCCTTTCACACAAATTAATGTGTTTTACCATTTCATCTTTACATATTGGAAGAATTAATTTCCACAAGTTACAATATTTCTGTTTGAAACCCCCTTACTGCCACTACTCGCATTACAGAAACATTGCTTATGTGAAAGAATATAATAAATCATTGTCATTACCTTTCCCAAGGTTTAGTTTTTCTATAAATGACAAATACAGAGTATTTCAATACCATTTTGTCTTTCTCTTTGAAATCTTACAATTCATACCATTATTGCTGTAACAGTTGGGCTTGGTTTTCTGAAGAGGAGCCAAATTGCCAAACTGAGCATCAGGACTAGAAGAGGCTAAAATAAGGGATTTGTCAATGGCTGACAGTCAGTCTTTCTCCATACACTCACATAACTGAAAAAAACTGCTTCTTGCAGGTTGTTAATGACTCTTCTTTCGTGTCATGTTTCCTGGGAAACACATTTTAGAGACAGACACAGTTTGAGCACTTTATCCTTCCCAACTAGAGATAACTTATCTACTTAAGACTGGCCTCTCGTGTTAAGCACTCTAAAATCTGCAAATTAGAAACACACAGTCAGAGTCCAGTCTGAACTAGATAGCAAATGCAAATAAGAAGCACTTTGTCACTCGGCACCACTGGAACTGTTTCTGCTTCTTTACCACCTGGTTTTCATGTCATTTCCTTAGAAAGGCTTTAAAGACAATTTAAAGAAAGGTTGGCGAGTTGGGTGAGGGGGGGCTGAGATGTGGTATGAGGGAAACCTTGTGTCAACAGTGACAAACAGGAGTGAATGGCATTCTGGTCACTTTCAACGACATGCACAAGGCAACGGTGGCAGTTTGGTCTGAGGACTGAGTAAACACAAACACATGGGCTGCCAGGCCCTGTTTACTCCAGTGACCAGGACCACCCTGTTACTTTCAGTGCACCTCGGGGGCTGGGTGTGAAACCATCCAACTAACTCAGCCCCCACAAGCACCAGGGCTCAGTCGGCCTGAACTGCAGTTTCGAGGGAGGCTACACTGGAGGTTAGCACAGCTCTGTGTTCAGCAGCAAACTAAAACAAATTCAGTTTCAGAAAAAAGACAACATTCCGTCAAGTGCAGTTAGAGCTCACCTTCAGGAATGCTGCCCAGGAAACAGTCAAACTTCTAGCTCATAATAAGCAGCCAGGATGTGCAGCTCTGTCCTATGCAGGACAGCGAAGGGAGAGGGTTTTGCTTTATCGTTTCAAGCCACTGTCCTGCCCATCCCCTCCCCTGTTCCCCCTACCACTTCACCACCTGCTGACACCTTGATCGTGACAGGGTGGCCTGCCAGTGGAGAACAATTAGACACAAGTCCAGGCTTTGATCATGTGAGTCATGTGAGTGTGACAGCTGACCATATGTCCAGTATTATCCTGAAACAAACTCTGTGGAAACTCTCAAAATAGGCCCTCTGAATGGAGGAAAACTTGGCAGGGGGCTATAGGAAGCACACAGTACACTAACAATAGTGTATTGTTCACCATTATCAAACTAATAACACATTACAGACAGATGTCTTCATATTTCTTTCTGAACAAAACCAGACAGGCCTTTACAAAGATCAAATATGCAAAAACTGGCTGAAATGAACACACTAACTATATTTAAGCTCAGCTCACATTTAAAACTTTTCACCACATTAGTTGCAGTTAAACACAACTCAGCAATATGCAAAGAAGCCACCTGATAGCAAGCTGTCTATTCCTCTGCCAGAAAGATCATTACTGTAGCTTCTTAAGACATCAAACACTGCCAGGAACAAGACAAGAGTGGGACCTGTGCTATAGCAATGTACATTGCTCATACACTTGTGGTAGCCTGTTTACTGTATCTCCAGCACCTACACCTACTTACTCCACTCTCCTGACAGATCCAGGGCAGATCTTGTGAAAACAGGATGCATGAGGCAACAATCCCTGCAAACAGCCCACTGCACTGCCTTATTCAAGTCGTCTAGTAGCCCTTCTGACAGATTCTTAACCAGCCTGTTAGGAATGTGAAATGAATGCCAAATACAGAGCCCCTTCCTCTTCTGACCCTACAGTTACAAGCAAATGATCTTATGCAGTGAAGTGACTGAAAGACATGAAGCTGAGTCTCTGCTTCTGAAGAAATTTACAGTATGGTACCGAGGTGATTTATTTAGTGTGGTACACGCTACTGAGCTTAACTTCGGTGGAAAAGCATGCATCCCACCGAGAAAAGACCCTCGAGCAATGCTCATTTCTTGCCGGTAGAGGGAGCACCACCTCTATTGTTCTTCTCTCATGTTATTCTTATTGGAAGTTATTATAAGGCTATATAATACAATGTCACCAACAAGATAGCAGAGTTCAGAACTTATGTGGCTCATGAGGTGTACAAAACCTGGTATCAAGAACACTGTCCTTTAATTTTTTTAAAGTTTTTGAGCAGCATCAGGTGACAGCAACATACAGGCAGAGACAGCACACCAAGAGGTTGGACACTTGTCCACTTACATAGAACAGGGGCTGAAGGTCAACAGGTAACACTGTATGACAGCTGTTATCATAAAGCACCGTCTAAAGTTCCAAAAGGGTGTCTACACATTCCAAAATTGCTTTGAATCATTGTATGAATTGACAGGGAGAATATTAAACACTTTTCAGACAATCACCTATTTACAGTGAAAACTTCAGGTGTAGACCAAAATATTAAAACACATTTCCTTGCCAAGTATGACAGTGTATACAACTGCCAGTCTGACTTCAAAAAGAATGAATAGTTTGGTTCAACAGAAGATTAAATGAGGACAAATCAAGCTTTAATTTAAATATCTTTTGAATGGTTGAGTAAACTCTTCCAATGAGCTTGTATCAGATATTTCTAAAAAAGATATGTCAAGGTGCCAGGAACAGCTTTCAATTTCAAACACAGCTGTCATGTCTTCAGAAACATCATATGGAGATGCACTGGGGAAAAGGAAGCTTCTGTGAATGAGCTTTAAGCTTTGGTGCTGGATGCCTAGGGAAGTGCAGGTAGAAAAACTGACACATAGCTAGCCATTCTTACTACACAAAACATCCTACTAATAACACTGTCGTTTTTAATTGCTTTACTCAAAAAACAAACCCAGATAACCTTTAAAGCATTGTAAGAATTTTTGCCAACACTTGCTAAAATAAAAGAAAAATGCAAAAATCAAGTCTCTAGAGTCCAATGAGTTGTTTCTCTGCTTTAATTATTTCCAAAGTATATTCTCCTTGTCTGAAGTTGTAAGATGATGTAATTGTAGGCATTTACAAAAGTCTGTATTGGATAATAATGGTCAAATGGTCAAAATTTACCATTGTTTGGTCTGAAAATAAATTAAATTTTCAGAGTCTGATTTGGCATATTTGGGGGAAGATCTTGGCTGAGAGCAACAGGAGACCAAAGAGACAAACCAAGCAGGATCCCCAGGTATCTCTAAACACCTCTCCAGATTAGAGTGTTGTATATGGCAAACTTTTAGGTTAGACTTGGCATCTTATGTGAAATTTAAGAATGAAAGACAGAGGCCATAGCAGTTTTAGGTAAATGCAACATTGACTCCATTCTAACCCATAGACAGTTGGGTTCAAGTTGGATCCAGTTAGATGTTTGTTTAATTTGTCCTGCCCAATAGCAGCATTTCAAATCTGGTAAAAAAAAAGCCCCTCAACTCTTTCAATTGCCCAAGTTTGGAGAGCCTGATTCTAAGCCTCTTATTGTTCCAAATAAATTTTAAGACCAAGCTATCCAACTTCTTAAAGAGTTTATTTGGCAAGTTGCAAGGTACATTTTGAACCAAGTCTAGCAAACAAAGTAAAATATTCTTTCTGATGACATTAATTCTACCAAATAATGAAATAGGACACCTGGTTCCTGCACCCAGGTCCTCTTCAAACTTTCTGACTAGCAGAGAATAGTTGGTCTCTTGCAGGTCAATAAGGTCAGGAATGATGAAAATTGAGTTTGAGCATGAAGGGGAAGGACCAGTTGGAATTAGTAGGGAAAGTCTGTTGCATGGCCAAAGATTATTGCCTGGGTACTTCACCACTCACAACTTTATGCGAGACAGCAAAAGAGGAAGCCACTTTTAAATAAATCTCATGACAGCTCCGCAACAGTTTGCTAGAAGACATGTGGAAGAGTTTGTTAAAAGGCATGTGAAATCAAGTGGAAGATGACTCTATGGTCAAATTGAGCTTTTTGGTCATCATACTAAACACTGCTTTTGGTGTAATCCAGACACCACATATCACACCATCCTCACTGCCAAGCACAGTGATGGGAGCATCATGCTGTGGGGATGCTTCTCTGCATCAGTCCCTTGAATAACTATGAAGATAGATGGTAAAATGAATATGACTAAACAAGGAAATCCTAGACAAAAACCTACTGGTCTGCAAGAGAACTGTCACATAGAAGATTTATCTTCCAGCAAGACAACAACACTAAATATAAAGCCATAACTACATATGAATGGCTTGAAAACCACAACGTTAAAGTTCGAGAGTAGCTGAATCAGAGTCCAGACCTCAATCCTATTGAGAATTTGTGACTGGACTTGAAAATAGCTGTTCATTCATGGTCTCCATGTAAATTGGCAGAGCTTGAGCAGTTTTGCAAAGAAGAATGGGGTAAAACTGCAGTGTCCAGATGTGCAAAGCTGATGGAAACCTATGGACTCAAGACTCAAGGCTGTAATTGCTGCCAAAGGTGCCTCTACTAAACACTGACTTGAAGAGGCTAAATACTCTGGCAATCAATTATTTTGTCTTTTATAGTGCAATAAATTTAGAATAATTTGTAGACATTTGTTTTCACCCTGACATTTGAGTCTTTTTCTGATGATCAAATGGCAAAAAAGCCTAATTAAAGCCACTTTGATTCAATGCTGTACAGCACACAAAAAAGAAAAAGTCCAAAGGGGGTGAATACTTTCTATAGGGACTGTATAATTGAATATCACCACAGAAAAATACCAAGGTTTACCTTTAAAACCTATACCACCTTGTTACATCTGACAGTTTCTGTCGCAGGTTCAATCACCAGTGTGAATAGTAGAGGGGAAAGAGGACAGCCTTGCTGGCAGCCTCATCCCATGAAAAAACATACAAAAGCTTAATTAAGTTAATGAAGTTACTGCCCATTAATCTTTTCAAAACTGCAAATACGAAACCCCATTCTACTCTACTGAATGTGTTTTCTGCATTAAGTGAAATAATCAAGACAGGTTTTTACTTTAACACTGACTTTCAGCTGGTTTTTAAATTTAAATGTGCTACTTAAAAGAAATCCATACCTTGTGCAGTGCAATATGCGTACAAATATTTTACATACTACACATGTAAGGCATTGGGGGGAGGGTAAAGCAAAGCATTTTGACAATTTTAGAGTTATGCAGTACTAAAGCCATGTAAGCCATAATTTTCATGAATCCCTGTCATCTGTTGTACTTGCTTTAAATGCTAATGCTAAAGGATTTTGACACACAGAATGCACACCAGTATATAACTTTGCACGAACATGTCTGTGGGGTGACAACAGGCATTTACGTTACTTCACACGTCTATGTCTCACAAGCTCTACATTCACACTGTAAACTGCCAGCAGTTAGAGTGCAGGGAGATTTAGCCGTCTTTGTTCCTTCTCAGACAGTGATGCGCAAATACTTGTCCTTAATAGTCACAAACTCAAGAAGTGTTAAAAACTGCAAATGAGTGCACTTAAGATTTCGCACCCTAACTTTGCAGCATTCAGATGTAGTGAGAAATTCATGCAAAATGGCTCCTGATACATTTGTGTGTGTGAAGTTATAGCAACATCAAATTACCATAGCAACTGCCATGCCAGTGCTTCTGTTTTGCTTAACACCAGGATTCTGTTTCCTAAACCTTGACACTGAATATTACCCACTGCTTTGAATTCAAATACAAATTGAAATGTATTTATACGATGCTTTTCTCCTACGCAATGTTAAGTTATGAAGCTATAATGTATTAATTTATATCACTGGGTAATTTTTACTCTTACTCCAGGGTACTTAGGGTACTACAGCAGCAGGTAGGAGTAAAACATGGGTTCTTGAAATGCACAGTAGCAGCAATAACCTCTACCCCACCTGCCTCAATAAGTGTTTAAGAAGCACTCAGAAATAAGGCCAGCAGGATGGGTAACTATAGTAGACAGTATTCCTCTTGATCTGAGCTTGTTTAAAGTCAAGTATAAGACTTTGTGATGTAGCAGATATCACACACAAGATCATTTCTTTACCATTTTCCCCCCACAGATGATTGCCACTGACACAAATTTACAGAACCTGGAGGTAGCAGCAATTCAAAGATATAAAGACATAAGACAGAAGAAATAAAATATATATGAAGCATGATATCACACTGATGACTACTAATCTAAAAAGTCCCTCTGAATGGTATAAGGGTGAAATGTCAAAGGTACTTATCCATGTACGGTGGTCTATAAATGACAAGACTGATGGCTAAACACTCAAATCCCATCCAAATGTAGCTGATTTTTTAATGCAAGCCAGTGACGGCATCCAGGTAAAACATGTTGACAAAGTTATTTACTAAGTTTGAAAAAACTTTAATTCCAAAAAAATCACAAGACCATCAAAACAGAAAAGTACTTCAAACTATTTAATGGAAACAACTGTGAAAGTAGATACTGTGTACAGTAAAAATATTTTTTCTTTCCTTGTGGCGGTTCAGGACTTTTATTTATTGGCAGGAAGAACTGGTTTAAGTCATGTTTAAGAAAGGATTATTACAAATACAATTAGATAATTTTATAATCATTCAGATAAAAGGTTAAATTTTCAATATGTTTGTAGAACTAAAAATGAAAAATATGTTAATCTATATTAAACTCACCCTGAATTGAGATACTCTTTTTAAAATTTTAAAGGTCAGCCTAGAACCAGGTAGCCACTTGGCCTTGCGCCATCTTTGTTATGACAGGTATAAGATACAAAAAGGCAGGTCACTTTTTACATATTTATAAATAATCCCCAAACAATAATTAAGCAACATTATGCTTCTGGGGGAAAACACACACTGTGTTCCCAGTGGAGCTGGAAGGACAGTTTCAGGCACATACATCATTCTAGGCCAACAAAAAAAAGGCAGAGCACTGAAAACACTGCGACATGTTGTGACATTTTACATATTAGGAGCAATTAAATTGCTGGGGCCTTTCCAAGTAGCCAAGTGTCACTTTCTCCTTCTCACCCCCCTGATAACAACAAACAAACCAGTTATCATGGAGGGGGGGGTGGACATGAAGACAGCATTTTCCTGACTCAAGTGCCTGGCAATCCTAAGTAGTATATTGTGCCTTAGCATTTTGTGTGAGGAGAAGTGTCCATGAGTGTGTCTGTGTGTGCCAGACAATTCTAATATGTTGTAATTGATGTGCTATAGAGGAACCCCATCACACCCACATGCCCCCACCAAACTGACCTATTCCTCCTCCATTCAACCCCAGTTCTTTACATAATAAAAGGGACCTGTGGAACTAATCCTGCAAGATCTTCTATGCTTTCTTGCATATTCCCCCAGGCATGGCAGCCTGCAGAATGCCTCATTTGCATCCCTAAACTGTCCAAACTGTGAAAAAGCCTTTTTAGTTGCAAATGGAATTACATCTCCATTTTCAGAGGAGAACAGAAGGTTAGACAGCCTACTCAGATTCATGGTAACCCATCCCTTCTCCCAGCATGCCCAGCTCAATGGACCGGCAGTGCACTCAGGTCTCTGAGCTACCACTGCCTGCACAAGGGGGTTAGAACTGGCTCTAGAAATGGACCTGCTTACTGATGACATGCAGATAAAGTGTTGTGAGGATAATGATGGCTACTTAACTTGTTGCCATCATAATCCCTGCCGTCTGCCTCGGTAAAGGACATGAAAATGAGCCAAAGCATTGCAGAGGTGTACGAGGTTGCTTTAGGACACCACTTTTAAGTCTCAGTGTCCTGATCCCCATATCACAATGAAATCAATACAATAGTAGAGATTAACAGGTGCTGCAAAACTAAGCACACACTTTTGACTGAAGTTTTGTCAACATCCAGTCATTTCCCCAAACCATTTCTCTAAAGAGTGTCATAGCAATCCAAAGCAAGTCATGGGAAACAGAGCACAAGGCAAGATACACCTTAGACAGAATGACAGCTGATCACATAACTGACACACACACACCAACAACAACTGAGGATCAACAATTCATCTTAATCATGTCATCTGATTGTAAGAAGAAACCTTCTCACACTTGAGGAGAACATGGAAATGCCACTGCTGAATCTGAACACACCTATGTATCTGGCTCTGGACTGACAAAATCCTGCTTCTGGATTGACTTTATGTTATGAATATTGACTGACTGACACTGTTACTACTACTACTAATGTTATGACAAATAATAATTATTATTTACACACACTTGTTTTATATATATATATATATATATAAAAATATATCATTATACACACACACACACATATACATACATATACATATATGTGTGTGTGTGTGTGTCTGTGTGTGTGTGTGTGTGTGTGTGTGTGTGTGTGTGTGTGCATGTATGTATGTATTCGATAGTCTATAAAATTTTCCCACCACAAGCCAAAGGAACATGTGGATTAAATTACTCCATGCGCACAAACCATATGGATGTCATTATGAGCACCCTTTACAACTGTTACCCTGACCTGTTAAACCACACGGAATATTTCCACATAATCATATTACTCTGGGACTTCACACAAGTGTTAATTGCAATATAGATGGGTAAATGATTTGGGAGAATTTACTGTAACATATCTAGTACTGAAATTTTCCTTAAAATTGTCAGCTAAATATTGTACTACATAGCAATTATTGTCTATTGCTCTGCTGAACATAAGCGTCTGCTAACTGAATAAATATAATTATTAAAGGCAAACTGCATATTTACAATGATTTAGAAATATAGACAGAAAACAGATAGGTAAAGAGGAAATAGCTACAAAAACATGCCAACCTACCCAAGGATTTTAGCTTTGACTTAAAGTGAAGTTATTTAAAAAAAAAAAAAAAAAAAAAACAAACAACGTGAATTAGTAACAGTGAAATCATTTGTTAAAGATAATCATTTGATTCCTAATGGACACTGTATGAGTGAATGTCATCTTGGAATAAATGAACTACAAATTACAGTGATACTTTATTGTGTTAAAAAAATGAATGCCCATTCTGAGAACACTAATATCCTGCACCTGTCACAACTGAGATGTGGGCTCCTCTTGAGACACAATGTGTTTGACACATCTTTGTTGTTGTAAAACATGTGCCTGAAGAAATTCTACACCTTTGCTGCTATGTCCAGCCCTGCACCTGTCATCTTATGCCAGTCCCCCTGGAGCTGAAGGACAAGTATACAGGTGACTAAACAATTAATAAGAAGTTGGGGCATCTCTCCATCTGCTAACTCCAACTTGTGTAGACTCACTCATGGTATCTGCCCAAGCCTTTTCTTTAAGCTCCTTCAATAGTACAGCCACCTTTTCACAGTTTTCAGTCCTAGTTTAACATTAGATTTGAGATTATTATGTCTTCTTTTGAAATAAGAAGTCATCAGTGAAATGACCACAAGGAGACCTGCAACACTGACAGATCTATAGAGCCCATTGGCTGCATTAGGAAATTGGTCTTCATTTCATCTACATGAGAGAATAGATAGAGAACGTTCCAAAGAAAGGCAATCAAGCAAAAAGTAGAAGAAACCACGGGTCAGATTTCAAGACCTTCTAGAAGAACAGACTTTGCTGTCTGAGACGAAAGCGGAGCTCTTTGGCCTGAAAGAGAAGGACTGTTCGATGCAACCCAAACACGGACCACTGCCAACGTCATATACTGTGATGGCAGCATCATGCTGTAGAATTGTTTTTTCTGCAGGAACTGTTGGGAAACTTGTCATCAAGGAGGAGTTGGACAGAGTCAGATACAGTCCAAGCAAAGTTCAGCAAATGTATAAGGATGAAAGAGAAAATTTCAACATTTAAACATAGGTCCCCACACAGATGTTCAGCTCTATCTTATCTAAATGCATATAATACTACTTTAGGATGTTTTCTTTCAAGGGGTTTGGAAATCAAATCTTACAAAATATTATAGCAATATTACAAAATAGCATTGATATAGAAATTCTAAATGTTCAATACCAAATCCTGCTTTTAATATAAAAGGGGCAGCAAGGTGATATGGTGGTTAAAAGTTCTATCTTGCACTGAAATGAGAGAATCACACGTCCTGTTGTAGTACCTGCGAGCAAGTTAGTTACCCTGACCTGCTGCAATGAGAACTACCCAGCTGGATAATTTGTTAAATAATTATAAGCATCTTAAAATGTCACTTTTGATAATTGTATCAACTGTATAAATACAATGCCAAAATAAAGCAGTGTCAGAAGCAGAAATCAGATCAGGTTCCCAGGTGTTTTTTTTTTACCTGGGAAGCTGTAGCACTCCTAACAGATCGATGCACTTCATACAAAAGAAGTAAAAATCCTTTCCCAGTGAATGCGACAGAATTCTTGGAAATGAATCCATATATAAACAGCAATCTTAGAGGAATGTTTAACTCACACACAAACCCTCAGGCCATAGTACACATATTCTTGCTTTTGAAAAATCTAACACAAAAATCTTTCTGTAATGACACGGAACTGGAATCATGGGTTAACAGGGTCAGGCAACAAACCTGAGTATACCAGTTCACAGGCTTTCTACTGTTGTGGTCCAGGGCTCTAGCAAAAGCCCATCAAGGTCTTTGTTTCTCTACGATGCAGTTGCATGACAATGACTGGCAAGCTGGTCACAAAGGGGGCAGAGAAACACAGGACAGTATTGTTCCTCTCCCCATGAGCAACATACTGCTTTTTAATAGCACAGGAAGCTGCGAAGTCCAAAAGAATCTGGGAAGGACATCTTTTCTTTAAGTTAAATTACAACTTAAAAGGGCTTAGCTGAATGAAATACCTTACCTGGGGTACAGAGGGATAGGGGGGAAATTAACTTTTCTTCATTAAGCTGCCATTTTCATCCACTTTAGAGGCAATAATTATGTCAGCAGCTGGAAATGAGGTGACTGGCAGAATGTTGTTAGATTATAATTGTCTTTTTATTTCTGTTTAAAGAAGTAATGGTAGATGTGAATCTTGAAATTACAGGCTAACTAACTGTCATTTTAGGTTTTTAAATGTGTCAGTGTTAACGTAGTGAAGGTAAAGTTAGTACTAATCTCAACAGATGTGAAAATTAAATAATGAAAGACAAAAACTGCATTTTGAACATCCCATTACTCCATGTCTTACAATTGTCATTAATTCAAAACAAATCAGCTATTTTTTTCTTAATGTCTTTCAGATTTTTGTCAAAGGGCAGCACACTGCTGATCTCAATATATGGCAGTATAAAATTGGCTTGTAGAAGCATGAGGCCAAAAATCAATATTTGGCCTTTTTGTTCTTGAGAAGTGTTTGTCTTTACAGCAAACCACAGTATAGCACATACCTGACCCTTTGCTTTCTTCGGACTATAGAAACCATACCTCCCATGGTCAAAAGACAATGACTGGTTTTCAGCCTAAATGAAAGGGCACACCATCTACAACCTACTTAACAGCTTTAATTAACAGGAAATGATGCTTCTATTGTGGCAAGATTTATAGTTTGTATTTGTGATTCAAGTAAAGTCAGTTTCCATACGGCACGGTTGGAATTATATAAATGGCCATTTTTTTTTAATAAACAGCATTTTCCAGATGTTACATTTAATAATTCTACTCACTAAATTGAACAGGAATCTAAATACCAAAAGGTTTGAACTTCATAATATTTCCCAAAAGCAGGGAAATTAACCCTAGATGAAGTCATCTTATTGGTTATACTGGCTCCACTAGACAATTAAAATACCTTTACGGCCTTGACTGATAAATCAGTGTGGAAAGGCACTGAAATCTAGATTATAGGCAGCATGGCATGTCAGCACAGCTGTAACAAACAAAAACTAAACACTCAAAACTAACAGGACCAATACAAGAAACCAGATTGTGTCGAAGGCCGTCTGTGATGATCAGCCACATGTTCAACGGACTGCCACAAGTGTGCATCTGACAGGCTGGACATCCACAGATGTGTTGGAGATGTTTGAGGCCCCACCGAGCACCACTGAAGGGCTGTTCTACTTCCCAGATGCCAAAGACACAATGCATAAAACAAGCCCACAGCTAATTAATGTGTGTGCACGCGTGCAACTGTCTGATCTCTGCAAGAAGAACATGGAATGTGATAAATAGATGTGCTTGATGACATAACCCAGGGCTCTCATCCATGTCTAAAGTGTTTAATTTGCTTAATGACATGTCACGCAGAGATGTGCATATTAGCACAAAGTACCCTTTTAATTCTATTTACTGGCAATTCTTATAACTTTTCCATTTGTGTGAAACTTTTTTTAGGTCTAATCTTGCTGTAGATGCTCGCTGTAGAGGTTCTTTTACAAACCAACTTTGAACTGCAGCAGAAAAGACAATATCAGCATTCTGATGTGAGTTTTGAATCACATTTGGCCATCATTGTAACTGTGTTGCAGTTTTGTACCCAGATAGTTTTTATGTCTTTTATGCACATAAGCTAAGCGTAACCATACTTTATTGATTTATTATCTTGAACCATACATGATACATACATGATACATACAGTAGTCTATTTGTAGTCTATTTGCTTTTTTAATGGCATATTGGGTCTTGTGTGCTGTCTTGGGTTTTGCTTACCTGTCTTTTCTTCCTCTACTACTCATCTTTTCCTGTTGTGATTATTGGTTTATTGGTCTCTTTCATGTTAAGTCATGCTGAATGTTAAAACCATGTCTTAATTTCATCCCTGGCTGCTCCACTTAATTTTAATTAAGTGGATATATTATTTACAAGAAACTTCTACAGCTCACAAAACTGCTGCCCCCTTATTCATCTGTCAGATATAAAACAGTACAGGTATATCCCTACTTACAAATGTAACATATCCCAAGAAATTAACTCATTAGGTGAAATCAGAAATCAAAATTGCCATTCTGGTACAAATTTTTTTAAAAAATTTACCCGTGTCCCCCCACTTAAAAATAAAAAAATGCCTCAGCCAGTTGTAACTTTGTAAGGGATATTAAATAATTTCACTTGTGTACACTAAAAATTGCAAGTCAAAAATTTGTATCGTAAGAGATACCTGCACTTGTAATATTACTATGCTATGGCTGGTACATGGAAATGCTGCTGTACTAGTAAATGGAATCTAGGCTCAACTACAGCAGATGTTTCCACAACCATTTTAGAAAGACAGATTATAGTTATGGTTTTGTGAAAATTGCAAATAAATTTGACATCTAAGCAAGTTACACGGAATCAATATGCCTTATTCAGGACATACAGGGTTTTAATAATGGCACAGGATACAATACATGAACAGGAAGTCTCAGGCAATATTGACTAAACAAGTGGTTGTTTGTATCAGTTGGGATTTCTGAACACTTTTCTGTGTTAATGTGTTAATATTTCCATGTGTGCAAAGGAAGTAGTAATGCTCTAAAAGTGAGTATTTGCAAGTCTATTCATAAATGACCTTGCATAATACACATTTTAGGGGTAAACAGTATTCAACCCCTGTAAGCTTTGAAAATACAGCATGTCATACCCTTACCAATTTAAAAGAAGACACAAAAACATTGTACACATGTGTCAGGCTGGCCCACCTAAGCTTCATTATACAGTCATCCAGCATTCATAATTTAAAGTACCACACATAGGGGGAGGGAGGGAGGGATGGAGGAAAAAAATGAAATTGTAAATGTTGCTTAAAAAAATTCTCTTTTTACCAAGTCACATTAAGCTAATATAAACACATTTAGATGTTTCATGAAAAGTTACTAAACCACTTAAGTCACTAAGATGTCTTTATAGTCACAGAACTGCTTTTGCTGCTGTACTTTGAATTATTCTGTACATTACTATACTGTAAAAATTACATTTAAGGCTGTGGATTATGAAATACTGTGACAAACACTTGTTTGCATCCTTCTATCTTTGGTAGGCTTATACATTTGGAGTAATTGCTGTCTATTTTGGAATGGACAGCTTTTTCATACCACATCACTGCTAATTCACAAGAACAAGCTCTGGAAAATGTTGAATGACTGTGTTAACTGATTACATTACAGGTTTGCAAGGACAGGCATAAGCAAAGAGAAGGCACAGGTGGAAATTGCTCAGCAACAAAATGAGTGCATTGTTTTAAATTTGTTCTTGCCAGAGTGATGTTGCGTAGGACAGACCCTGACCTTAAGAAAAGTCATTTCCATGCTGCATCACATCTGATGTAGGGCAAGAGTGGTCTTAGCCACTGAAAATACTTTAGCTACAAGCAGTACTCACTGAATCCACACTAGAAAAATGTTTGTCAGACATCACAGACCAGCTGAAAAGCACCTACCATGAGAGGGAATGAGGCACAGGCCATTTGAGATGGACAGATTTTTCCTTGTTTGGGCAATAAAGGAGTGATAATTTAGAGCTTGGATATGATGACACCCCTATGGGACTTTGAGAGTACGTGGGTGCATGTGGGTCACAAGCCTGCCTGCACTCACCCAGCATGCCACAGCATGGCCAGGGCTCCACTCAGCATGGCTTTGGAGCAATGGCATGCTTTGAAGGTCATGCTAATTGCTCTACATCATCCCCTTATCTCCAGCTCAGTCTCCATTGAAAGTGTGATGCAGGTGTTGTGTTCACTTTGGAACATTTACAAAGTGCTTTAGCAAACCTATTTTCTTCTTAACACTAGTTAATGGCTCCTGCACTTCATGTGCAACATTCAGGTAAAAACAAAATTACCTATAGAAAAGGGACTACAATCCTTTTCCTTAATGATATTTCTTAATGAAGAAAAAAATGGAGTTAGTCTTGTCCAAAAAGAAACCAGGCATATGTATAAGCTATAAATAATTGCAGGAATTTCAATTTGAAATATATATACACACACTCAAACAGTCTCCTGAATGGACAGTTAGCTTGACTCCTTAAAATTAGTGTCATGTCATAGAAAGAAACTGCTGGTGAAGATGTACACCACAAAGCTGCAATTTCATGCCAGCTGACACCCCAGCACTTAGAAAAACACCATAAACTGCCGATAAGTATGCATAAATAAATACATTGTCAACAAGTGTTCGGCAAATTCATTTCTACTAATAAATCCACCTAACCATTTCATCCTCGGGAGTCAACAGCCCAGACCAAGTTTTTGCCTTATCTCAGATTTTAACTCGATGAAAAGGTGGTCATGAATATTCTCCCATGTGTACTTCTCAAAACCAGCAACTTGCAGAACTTTTGCATTTTCTTGCACTGTTTTCTTTTTCATGTGTCTCCTGCCCCCCCCCCCCATTCTTTTTATGGAGCACAGGGGGGTGCTTGGGTTGGGGCCAGGGCTGCTCCCTATAGTGTGGGCTGAATCTAGGAGCCACCTGCAGCAGCCTACACCACTGGGCTCTGTAATGCCCGTTTCTGCCGCCCAGTCCCCATCTATACCCAGGCCCAGAAGAAAAAAAAATTACCACCACGAAGGAACATCAAACACAGTCTTCATCTCTTTCTCTCCTTTCTTTTTGTCTTTTTTCCAGGGTTTTGAATTTGGGGTATGTTTAAGCCCAGCCCAGAAGCTTTCAGATTCACAGCTTGGGTTCTGGTTTCCCTGACTGCTTCCGCAGCAGCGTCCATGTTGAGGAAGCTTTTGTTGGCTGGCAGCTGCTTGTGCCATTTTCTCACACACCTAAGAAAACACATGAAATGTACAGGTGGCTATAAAAGAAAAGAGATAAATGTCCAATTGTGCATTTTACATGGAAAAATCTAATTACTTGAGCTTTCTGGGAAAGGTGTCTTATCACAAAAAGAAAGACATCATATGACAATATTATGTCACTCTTTTTCTTTGTCTTGTCCCCACATAGCAGATCAAAGTTAAAAAAAATGAAGTAGACTTTAAAATTAAAGATCCCAGTCTGTTTGACCAATTAAGCCTGATATGGCAATACTTAAAGTCCAGAATTTTGCATATTTAAAGATGGAGAATGATGTCCAATTTTATCTTGCTGTTGTTAAAAACCTGTGCACACAGAGAGCTGTGAGCAGGAAATGGATTACTGATTTATGGGCATGCATTGGATTTCCTGCACAGTGTCAAGTCAAAGCCTTGCACTAGCTTAGCTGGGTTCCACACATCACTGGGATATGTCAGAGTGCTAAGTCACACCTCTGTTGTTATCATTTACTCAGACAATACACCAGTAAAATGTAATGCCATTCTTCAGTCCGTCACATGTGTACACATCTGAGCAGCACACAGTCACACACATCCAGCTAATTAAACACCAGACAACTGCAGACAGGGGAAACACTCCACGGACTTAAAATCAACAACTGGATAAGCGCTGTGGGGAAGAAGAGGTGTTTATGGACCAGTTGTTCCCATCGTTCTTTTACAAGAAGGTGCAAAAGCAGCTGCGTTTATGATTTTACACTTGATTTACAAAAAAAAATGCACTCAGAATCTTCACATACAGAAGATGCCCGGGAGAAGTCTGTACACACAGCACTCACACATTTGATATTAAAATCTGTCACCTCGAAACCTGTGCCTGTATCAGTGGTTTATACACACTAGCCTTGAGCTAAGCTTTCAAGTCCTTCACTACATAAGAAGTTACTTAAAATAACTAAACACCAGAAAGTATCTATCATACTTTGGAAGGCAGGGTTTTTTTTTCTGTGGTTTTCTCAATTATTTCAGCATCTTGCACTAAACAAAGTGAAATGGTTTTCAGTGCAAAAGGAACTGCAAAACTGAAATGAAATATCGTACTGTTTTGTTGAGGGTATTATGTCTGAAACGAATCGCACCATTCAAAGCGATACTTCCTGTTCTGTAACCATCATAGACCTTACTTATTACTTACATAGATGTCAATCATTTCTTGGAAGAGTCTTCTGACCTTTGACTTTTTTTAGAGTTTTTTTAACACCAGGACTCTTCCAGATTATATTTTTTTGTAAGTTTTGTAAGTTATACATTTTGTGGAAACAACTATTTAAAAGGCTGCCACACTTTATCGTGGCTTTTAACTGAGAAAAAAAGCTCTTTAGCAGCACTGTGAACATTGGTATATAGATAACATCTGTATGAATTTAAAGCAATCGATCCAGCCTAACAAAAATGTTTCCCTACTTCTGCCTCTTAGTTTTTTTCTGTCTTTATTAAAAAAATATACAACACTGTATATATTTATTGAGGCCCTGTCCTCTGTGGATGTATGCGCTGCATAGTTCCTCATGACAGGTGACTTTATGCATGTTACAGGTCACACCACATTTATAGTTCCAGCCATTCCATGACTACTGATCTACTCCTTACTAAACAGGATGTTTGCATGTGCGATTGCAAAGAAGGTTGTTCCCTGGGGACTCATGAGCAAAGCATGTTAATCTGACAGCACTTTTTTAAGGATTGATTGTTAGGCCCCCTGTAGCTTGAGGTAAACTGACAATTTTCTATCAGTGGGGAATGTGGCTTTATTAGCAATGGTTGGCTAGGGGGTTGGGGAGTTGAGGGTTTGTGGGGGTTTCTCTACCTTTCTCTAGGTCTGTTCTCGACTAGTTTACCATTCAACCTTCTTCCTAACAATACAGAGCATACTGAATTAAAATAACTCTTCTCTTCAGTTGCTGTCAGACTCCTTGGCAGAAGTTTTTAAGCTGCTAAACTGTTTATCTTCTAAGCAATTCCAAAACATTAAAGCATAGCTTTCATCCAAAATCCTAATTCAGCAAAAAGGAAAGTGAATGAGAATTTGAGAACTTACTTAACCCAATTTAAGCCAAATATGAAAGAAACTGATTACATTTCTGACACTAAGAGTAATGTATTTGCAGTGAGTGGGTTATCCTTCACAGCCTTGTGCAACATGCTTCCAGGATAGACTCAATACCCTCACAAACCTGACTGTATGAACCAATTACTGATAGTAAGGAAGAGTGACTAGTGCTTCAAGTATTGTTAATCCTTGTATTGGTGCTGTGAGCAAATTATTTAAATGATTACTTATTTTCCATGGTGTAAGAATCCCTGAGAAGGAAAAACACACCTGTGACACACCTACTCCATGAAAAGACATGTAAACTGGTAACTGATGACAGATGTGACAATTCAGTATTTTATAATAACTTAGCAAAGTCTACTACTGCTATAATGATAAACAGGCTGGCTATTCTGCAAACTGCCAGCTCAGGATGGAGAATCCCTACTACTGCATGCTAGGTAGCATTTCATGCAGGCCCAACACATTAGCAAAAATTTTTAATTATAGCAAATTGCTGCAATATTTGTCTGATAGTTGTCATAACATTGCAAATACATGAAAGTGACCCTCAGATGAACTTAAATCAATTCCGTGGACTTTTCATTACACTCTAAGTACACTATGATGCGTAAGCCTGTGGGCACAAACATAAATAAAACCAAGCAGGACTCATTGCTATAAATGCACATTACTTTGAGCATGAGCCTCTGGCAATGTTGCAGTGAGTGCTAACATGTGTCAGGTGCAAACTGACTGACTGCCGATGAGCTTGCTGACTGTGGGGGGTTTGACTGTTGAGGGATTCCCTGCTGCCTGGCAGGAAGCCATGGTCTTCAAACTCCATGAGATTAGCTCCTTCCGGCCCACCACCTTAAGCTGTGAGAACTGCTCTGCAAAGCTGAGAACAATGATAGAAGGGTTTAGAACGAATTTCAAGAGGTAGTCAATATATTGACTAACATAGCTGACTTAGTTACTGTCACTGAACTGGATTCAAAACACTGACAAGAAGAAATAATTTATAAAAATTACATTTTTAAAATCAAAATAACATCCAAATGTATCAAACAAATAAGAATTTCAGCCCAGAACCATATTGTCTAATGTGGATCTTCATGGACAGAAAGAAAAACCAAAAGAAGTCCAAGAGTGCCAAAAATATTTATTTAAAATATATATTTGAAATATTTTATGGACAAAATTATAATGAATTCCATGCCAAAGCAAAATGGTGGGTTAAAGAATTAAAAGAATTAAAGCTAGCAGGCAAACAGCCAGCTCAAAAGCCAGAACATGACTTATAGCTTTACTTCTATGTAATATTAGGGTTTTACCCTGAAATAATAAAATAGTAATAGAAAGTAATCAAACAGTCAAATAATAAATTAAATCACCACATAACCAGCCACATAATCAATTAAATAAAGTAATCAAATAACAGTAAAACTTAGATTTGAAGATTTCTTTACAGTTTACAGCTAATTAGCAACATGCAGGAAAAATTTACAAAAATTAAAAACTGAGTGCAACAACTCATGAAGAAAAAAATTTATGACAAACCACTAAATGACATAAAGATCATTACAATTTTATAAATGTAAAATTACGCTGAATGTTTACTTTTCTGTTTTTGTTTTTTTTCTGTAATCGTATTGGTTACTGAGGTTCACTATCCTGTGTCAACATAAATATTCATTTCATTAAGCAATACTCTCTCATAAGTGGCATCTTTTAACAGAAAAACAGATCTTTCAATTCTTATGACATTTTGGAATATATTTTATGCTAAACATACAACAAGGATTGTTTTATTAATGTCATGCCATCCAACTTGACTGGTATGGGAAGGTGAGTGGGCTACTAAAGTAGTGAAAAATAAAACAGAATAATGTTCATGCTGCACAAAAAGCTGAAATTCCTAAAAAATCTGTTGTACGGATTAAAGAAATACTTTGCATATTTTAACTACTTGGCTTTGGTAATTATTCATCATCTCATTCTTTTAGATGTGCAGCATTTACTGCTTAATTTCCTCCAGGACTTGCTAAATTCTTAGGCCATGCAACTTTGCATCTGTCTCAGGGTCACTCATTTTTTATTTCATCCTTAAAGTAGACTAATCAAATCTTGATATAGATTTAGATGAGTGTGTAAATGCAATGTGTTTCCACAAAATAAGATTACTTGAAGTGTAAAGGGAAGAACAAGGAATCTCAAAAATCTCAAAAGAATATGCAGCTGTGCAAAAGTGTCCATTAAAGTTGTGAGTGCTGTGAAACATTCAACATATAATATTAGCCAGTTGAAATTTTTACATCTATTTTAACTTATTTAAAATTTCTTATTTCTGGCTTTAAACTACTGACCTAAATTGATAGGATAAACAAAAGATGTGACTGTTTTGCACTGGGCTGTGGAAGCATAGCTACATAGACATAACCCAGAAATAAAAAGAAGCTGCTGAAATGTCTCTCTCAGGCACCTCAACCCCAAAAAAGGGACAGGAAATTAAAACATGCCTAAAGTCCAATGGGTGTCAATTTAAATCACAACATTGGGAACAAGCAGGCCTACAAACAGCAGCATCAGTGTAGTGATGATAATAAAAATTTTACACGACTGTATTAGAAAGAGCTGCCTAATAACGGTCCAGTAATAACCAGCCCAAGCAATAGAGATGTTTCTGTCAGTCTAGTGGCCACCACAGATGGATGTTACTGTCACCAGTTATGCCCAGTATGGAACTGACAGCACTGCCTATAGACAAGCATACATTTTAATTTTTAGACATATCGTTTTAAGACAAGATACTGCACAAGTAGTTACAATCGTGTGTATTAGTCTGAAACAGTTCCAGGATTTAAATCTCATTTTGAAAATTGCTTCTACTATATTGAATGAAAATAAATGTTCTTGTTCATTTTATGGATTTTTTTCTTTATTGTAGCAGAGTCTATTGCCTTTATAGTAAGTTGTGCTTTTAGCTTTATATTTCCGATTTGTTTGGTGTAATTCGTTTCCGACCTGTATCAGTCACACTGCAGTGTAACTGTGTGACGTCGTAAATATGGGAAACTTATTTATCGCTGTAATCATTCATTCATGCACCTGTCCATCAATGTTCAAAATAAATACTAGTCCACGTGTGAAACTATGTACATACAAATTACGCGTTGCAAATTATTAAAGTCAAAAGGTGTGTGATTTAGAAGATCTCATTTTTATAATCATCCACCATCACTAAGATCTTCACATTTTCGTTTCCAACAAGGACGAATAAACTGTCGCCAGCACCTGCTCAGCTACTGCTACGAGTAATAAAAACGATCATTTTGTTTTTTAGTGCCATGTGCTGAACTAACGCAGAAAAAATGGAAGTTATCGATGTTTTATCATCATCATCGTCATCACTGTTGTTCTATACCGTAACTATTGTGCGTGTTTTCAGAAAGTTGAGTATTTTCTTTTTCCTTATTTCCCAATGGATTGCCGAATATGACAGTAAGTCAGAAATGACAAACGGGATTAACGTAACGTTCCCAGGGACAGCATGACGAAAAGAAGCCATTAATTTCAGAGGTTTGAACTGAGGTCATTCATGAGCAGCTTTGGAGCGGCGGTGGATACAGCGACGCAGCACAGTGAACGTGACACTTCCATGTAGTTGTTTAATTGAAAAAAGTAATTTAAAAAAAAACAAGAGGCAGAACTCCTTCCTGGTTGCACTGCACTTGAAGAATGTTTCATTTTATCTTTGTGAACAGAGCAGGAATTGGGCAACAGTAGAATCCCTGCCCCCAACGGACCCCCCACCAGCATTTTCCGTCACTTTCAAACAGCGGCTAAAATAACAACACACACTAACCTGTATCCGTGCTCTTCTACTCACTTTTACACACACACACACACCCACACGCACACGCACCCACACATAGGACAGCACGCTTAATGTGCTCAACAGACAGTTACACTTCTCCACTGAGGTAGCTAATTTGGAGTTAAAAGCACTTGACATGTGAATGCAGGGAGAAAACAATCATTTGAGGACTAACACGGTGTAACCGCCCAAACTAAAGTTTGTGCAAAAATTCGTATTTGGTCTACATATGAGATGTTGTGATTGCTGTTCCCAGTTTATGGATGAAACCTGCAGCAGTGCGTTTTACGCGACCAGAACGCCCCTGTGAGCCATTCATTTACACTAAAAGCACATTAAATGTATAAAAATATAACGGGAATGTTAGCCGTAATGTTCCCCTATGAAGTAGGAAATCTGAGTTTTATGCTAAGCAGTGATTATTGGTCGTTGCGAGCCTGTATATGTAAGAACATTAGTGATACAGAAGAGGTGACTGTGGGGACACCGGTTGATCGTTCTTTCCCGCAAAGCCAAGATACCAGTAAAAGCATAAACCAGGCTATTCATCGGGTTATGCTAAAACATTAAACATTTCAAACCAACCACGTTTTCCCCTGGTTTACCGTTTTTCTTATTTCCCCGTATATCTATTGCCATTTAAGTGTGGTATCCAGTCTCTCGCAGGCTTCACGTTAAGTTCCGTCTTTCTTAGTTCTGTTATCTGCAACATGAACTGAAGCATTGAATATTAATTTTAATATCGCTTCTTTGATTCATATGAATCACAACTGAGGCCTTGCTGAGTACACAGGTTTGAGAGGTGTCTCTTTCGCTGGCACACTGATGCGAGGCAGAATAGCGGTCAGAGGAGCGTCTCCCACCCGGGACGCCAAAGACAAGGTCAAGTTCACTGAAAATCACTGTAAACACCAGGGAAAGCCGTGGGAAGACCATGACGCACAAAACACCGCTGCCAAACACACTTCTGCTCACTGTCCCGGGGTCCAAGCACAATGCCAGGTTACAAATACCCATGATCACGCCACACAACATTTCAGTAAATCACATAAATCTGTGTATATTTCAGCGTGTGACATCCACTATCGTGTGAAAGGTAGTTATCACAATACAGGTCTCACTGTCTTCGTTAATTTTCCAACAAATCTACGTGCGGATGTTTTGCTTCACGCAACCAAAGTGCGTCTAAAAGATATTCAGCTGTGCGGTGCCTCCTAAATAACAAAAAGAATTAAATAATAAAATAATTAACTCCCGATATTTTGAACATCTGTGTTGTCTAATAAAATTTCAATAGCTTAAGTTTATGAAGAGATTCGTAAAATTCGTGTAGGTATATTTTAAGCAATTTTGTGCTTGTGATTAACGTTGCTCAAGTCTGGATTTTGTTTTGGTCTTTTGTGTACATTAAGGTACTATTTAGGATTATGCTGCGTTTCAGTTTCATAATGACATACAGCCAAATAAAATAAATGTAGGGCATTTAATCTCAGTATTATAACTACCATAAACAGGGCGTTGAGTGTTTAATGCAGAATACTATTATGTTCATTTTAAAAAACGACATCATTAAAAGAAAAGAAACAACTGTGCACTTGCAACACGTCTTTTATTATACTTCTGTATACAATAATATTCTTAACGCACTGACGAGAATAGAGGACACTTTCAGACGTCAACAAAAAGCACATAAAAAACAATTGTCTGTTTTTTATCATAATTGTACATATCAATAGTAAAGAGACATTTTATAAATATCGTCTGATCTGTAGCAAGTAAATACCATAATTTAATTACAAATCGATAAATATGGCAGCTGATATTTACAAAAGGAAAATGTAACGACACGTTACAGTACAGCCTTTTACCCTCCCCAGAGCTTCCAGAGTATTTCACAATTCAAACTTGTAAAACACAGAATAATAACACAAGCTGAACCCAGCAAACGATGTATATTCACATTCAGTTTAGTGTTACCTTTGGCACTGTGTCCAGTTTATGGATGTACAGGAACAGTCCAGTTTTCCTGGTTACTAGGGTACAGAAGATGGTGTGTGTGTGTGTGTGTGTGTGTGTGTGTGTGTCTGTGTGCGTTCTAATTGGCAGGGGGAGGGAGTTAGCTACCGTTAGAGGAACAACTAGACAACAAACACCAACAAGACCTGGCACTGATCAGAGAGCAAGAAACCATGTGCTCTTATTTACAGCGTAGTGAATGCTCAGCAAATGTCTTCTGAGGGTCTTTTTGTCGCATGGTGACATGAATTCCTTCATACGACCTTACAATATAGCATACAGCGGTGTTAATATTATGTTCCGACTCTAGACACGTGTGGAACCTAAACGTACCATTCACTGAAATTGGAGGACAGGTTGCCGTGTCCGCTGTTACTGTGAGCCGAAGACGACGGTGACAGGTTGTGGGCGCTCTGACTCTCCGTGGAAGGGGAAACCAGCCCTGGGGGAGTGGAGGACTCGTAACCAGAACTGGCTGCAGGGGACGACTCAGAGGCTGAAGAGGATTCGTGAACCTGGAAAAAGGGAATTAAATGAGAAATCCCAAATTATTATTATTATTATTATTATTATTATTATCGTCATCATCCAAGGTGACTTACAATGTTAGTGACTGACATTTATAAAAGTAAGGTTTTCCTGTACTAAATCAAAGTGGGTAATCTGATCAGTTAGCTGGTTAAGAGCTAACTGATAGTAACCAGAACTCATCTGCACTGATACCACATGGGGATTAAGAAAGAACCCAGCATTGCCTTTTACAGCGTGCTCACCTTCATATGTTTCCTGAGGGAGCTGGGGTGTGTGTAGGATTTGTCGCACATCTTGCATAGGTACGGCTTGTCGGACGTGTGCACGTGCATGTGCTTCTTGCGGTCACTGCTGTTGGCGAAGCGGCGGTCGCAACCCTCGAACTCGCACTGGAACGGTTTCTCCCCTGTGCAGCGCACACACCCAGAACGCAGCGTAAACACGCAGCGCAAACAACAAACTGTTCCTCATTGCTGACCAGGTGGAAAGTTGTTCTATTCTAAACCCAACACTAATAATACACGCACGAGAAGAGAGAAATACACAATTTAATCTGCTCATTATTTAAATTCTTAAATGTAAACCACTATATGTACTATGGTACAAAAAAATTGGATGGTAGGCCTATTATTCTTCGAAAGCATTTTTTTCTTCACAGGACACGTTCAGTATAAAAATTTTAATGAGTCTTATTCAGAAACATAGACCTGTTTTGCATCTGTAAACAGGGCGTATAAAATAAATTAACGCACAAGTAATTTCCCTAGTCCTTTTTGTTTTAGGCGTTTGGATGTACCGCTGTATTAAATCAAATTTTTGCCCGGCCCCTGTGTAGAAGTATGATAAAAATCAAATAAATTTGCATGTATTTCTCTCGTGCAATAGACAAAAACAAAAAAATAGACATACTACCTATATATTTACTTTTACGTTATTATCCATAAGTTATCTTCATTCCACCAGTTCATTCCTAGAACGCATACGAAAATCACTTACGCAAAATTATGGAGCAGATGATAAACTAGCATTCTCTTAAATTCTCTTAACTGACGGCTTGTTGGGTCAAATACAATGTGCAACGACTTTAGTGCTGATCGTCGAAAAACTACTGCGAGTTGGAACAACTTTTACCTGTGTGCGTGCGCTTGTGGATCTTGAGGTTTTCGGAGCGCGCGAACACCTTGCCGCACCCAGGGAAGGGGCAGGGGAAGGGCTTCTCGCCGGTGTGCACCCGAATGTGGTTCACCAGCTTATATTTTGCTTTGAACGGCTTGCTCTCTCGGGAACAGTCTTCCCAGAAACACACGTGGTTGCTCTGCTCGGGGCCGCCGACGTGTTCCACCGTGACGTGGGTCACTAACTCGTGCATGGTGCTGAAAGTTTTGTTGCAGCTCTTTTTGGGGCTGCTCAGCTGCTCCGGCTCGATCCACTTGCAAATGAGCTCTTGCTTGATGCACTGCTGCCGCATGTAGCGCAAAAAGGCGCCTGAGTGATGATGATGGGCTGCCATGTTCATACCCATGTTCATTGACCCAAACTGGCCGTGCAGCTGCGCTGCGGAGTACGGGTCGGTCCTGGGACTGGACACCTGGTGGTACTGGTCAGATCGCCCAAAAACATCCCCTGGTAGTCCAAGCCGCATCTGTCCGTTGAGGACAGCCGAAGAGGTGTGTGTCCCATGCTGCTCGTGGATCCCCGGGAACAATATATGGCCCTGGCTGTCTGTGTGAGGGTGATGCAGAGAGCCAGCCGTGGCTCCGAAAAGAGTGTGCTGGCTGCTGGCAGAAGAGGACTCCCCGAAGCCTCGGCTGCGGAACAGAAAGTCTCGTGTGGAATTAAAGGCTGAGCTGCTGTAGGATGCAACGTGCGCGTGCGAGCCCAGCGCCGCGGCCGCGTAACCCGGGGCCTGAGAGCTGAAGGCAGAGCCCTGTCCCGGGGAGAGATCGTGGTTCAGCTTGAAGGCGCCCATGTGTGCCGAATCTACAAAGGTGTTCTGTGCTAAGCCCAGGTCCCTGTCCTGCATGTCCCCTGCGGAGTGATGCCTGGAAAACGTGCCGACGCCGAGAGCAGGGAACTGGTGGCCGGCATCCAGCAGCATGACTGCAATGGCAAACAGCGAAGGGAAACGCAAGAGGCGTTAGAAGTCAAAAAAACACAAAACGCCTCTTTATTCTTAAGTCTTGCAGTCGACAGACGAGGAAAACCGCACGGAGCAGAGGTCGGTGGCAAAATATGTTACCTGGATTTGTCGATATTTTTCTTTTTCACGTAACTCAAAAGTTCCTTGAAAAGCTGTGAAGTTTCCTCCGCATTTATTTCCTTGCAAGAGCTGGATGTCGATGGCTTTACGCGAACAAATTAACAAGCTAATTTAATGGTTTTTCCTCCTAAAGAAGTTAGTTGCCTGCTGGAGCATCTTGGAAAGCGGTCCCTATGGCGGCGCTGCGGTCGGACCCCCCGCGTGTCACCAAGACTCTGCCTTCATCAGTCAACTGGCGCGCTCTTCTTCCACAGCCCCTTTAACATGAACCGGCCATTCACAAAGTGCGATGTCATTGGCCGTCCCTACTCTTCAATCACACCTTCTCCTCCAATCACAGGTAGTTATTTCAACAGTAATAGCCGTTCAATATTCTGACCCTCTGCTACCGCCCATTCCTGTGCTGGGAGCGCGACGGCTCGCCCGTTACACAGTTTTACACCACAGATAAAGCTTCTGTGCGTAGGTACACACTTTTTAATGTTTTACTTAACATCCAATCAACAGACAAAAAACAATAAAATATACTGACTTTCTTGGTGCAGCTTAATTACAAAAATGCTGGAACACCAACTTTTATGAGAAATAAGAATAGGAATTTAATTTTAATTTTTAGAACTAAATGTAAAGCGTTAGCAACATTCCAGGCAACCACTTTTAGGCATGCAATAATATTTTCCAAGCACATATTGTGATATGTTGGTAATGCGGAACATTAACTTACTGAAACGGTAAGCGATTTACAGCAATCTTAAGAATCTCTCGCTCGGTATTTTAAATAATTAGCTATTAGTTCATAGTTTCACGGGCTTCGGATTCAAACTGTAACTGTTATCCCAGTGTAGTATAATATATTACGTCAGCTGCAGGCTGAATGGGTAATACGGTCTTGGACTGAACGTCCAGTTTTATGTGATATAATGACTAGTACAATCTCCATGTTTACACTGCTTCAGTGTGCAAAAATAGTGTTGCTATGTGATTGAAACACATGATTTACAGTACTGATACAATTTAAAAATTAATATCTATACCCTATAACTGCTTGTCACAACATTGGTCATTATCTGATTATATTGAACTAGTACATTTATTTAATTACATTTCCAAGGTTATTACTCATGTTTGTTGATATAGCAGTGCAAACGTACCCCTAATTAACAGATAAACCTCTTTTGTTTCTAAGTTTGAGAAGTATTCGCGCCATAGTCGCAACAGTTAATGAAAAATGAAAAGAGCGTAGATCAAATCCAAGTGCTTGAAATTCAACAGATTATAATTGAATAAATGTCAGGATAGCCTACACACTGCGTTAATAATATATCGTATATGTGGTTATATTTTAACATAAGAAGTTATACCTGTTAGAAATAACCTCATGTAGTACAGCTGAAACGTTTTCTTGTTTTTATCTCGAGGACGAGGTTACGGTCTCAACCCATGAATACCGGTCGGCTTTGCGGTTTTGACCAAAGTCGTGTCCATTTTAAAGCTGATTCTGGGAACACTGCGTTTGAGCTTTACTTACATGCATATAAGTTTTACAACTGCAGCTGCCATTTCCCCTATCTCTTAAAACACACGCGGCAGATAAAATGAAGAGAACGCAGAAAAACAAACGCCAGATTCCTGTCGACCAAAATAACCACTGTTGTACACATTTAGTGATTGTTATTCCAAGACGCTGGTTTTAACCTCTCAGCAAGGATGGAAAGACCTGAGCCAAGTTCAAAGGCAAGCTTTCCGACCCCTGCGAGATGTCATTTGTTCTTCAGGAAAATCTGTGGTTTGTTTAAAAAAAAAGAGAGAAAATGGGAAAGAACCCCAAGAAACTGGAGCTAGTAGCACTTCATTTAGGATTTTTTTAGAAGAAAATAACATCTGAATAAAACCCTGACAGGAACTTTCTTCAACAGGTTAGTGTCATGCAAACATTTACAATTAAATCATGGCTTTGATATTTTCGTATCATGTTTCCTTTGACGGGTAGGTAATAAACTTGAGCACGACAGCATGAATTTATAATTTTTGTGCGGTTCTGTACATCTCATTTTTTATTCACAAGTAGAGGCGCATATTGTCCATAGGAAATTTGAAATATAAATCCTCAAGAAGATTTAACTGCCAATGTATTTATTTTTATTCTGATAACCTTTAATTATATTATGTTATTATATCATAAATCCTCGTGCTTTAAAGTCTAGAATACTTAAGTCGTTTAACAACGCCATTAAGAAAATCAATAGCCTATACTAAAAAAACAGAAAAAAATACTCGATTAAGTATAATCACTAATGAAGAAATATTTTTACAATGTAGACATACATTTTTCAATGTTGTAGTCAAATGGGAAGTGTTTATAGTCTGAATCAAAGAAGCTGTAAATTACAACGAACAAAAGGATCTAATAAATACATGAAACAGAGTTTCAGTTTTTGCCTGTGACGCACAGGATCAATCACTGTGATATCAGTTTCCCACAGTCCACATACAGTATATACTGTCTGTTCTTCCACCTGCCACCCATCCAGCTACAAGGACAACAAATATAAAAACTACTATATAGGCCTATATGCATACTTTGTACCACGGTTGGCAGCATACATTTCTGTACAAAATTTATACTTTTAGTTTTTTAATATAAAATGTAACAAATTTATGCCTCAGAATGCCAAAAGAAAGCTAATTTTAAATTGATAAAAAAGTAGTGTTTGCTGGTGTATGTTTTTAATTTTTGGCCATACACAGAAATATTGCAAAGCACTATTAGTCAAACAAAGCAAAATGAGTAGTTATTACTTTTTATTAGTAAGCATTATGTGGATTTGGCCGGCATACTTCTTAAATCAGTCTATTTTATGACCCTGTTATTTTTGGCCGATAACCAAAAAACTGCCTTCTGTCTTACACTACATTGTTTTGATAAATACCTTGCAGTGATTTTTGTCCAAGGGCATTTGCTAACAGACACATTAAAAGAATAAAATATAAACACTATACTGAGCCCAGAAGGAAATTCATATATAATTCACCAGTGTGCAACTAACACCTGTATGATTTCCACACATTCTGTTCATGCCTGAAATTGAAACAAACTGTAAGATTAAAAATAGGCAATTACGCAGTCTCGTATTCAAGAAAAATACAAGAGCATGACACAATCTGCAAATATACTACACTTACTGTACTCCTTATAACTGATAATTTCTGAAAGTCTGCCAAAATACAGCTTTTATAAAGATAATTGTTAAACTGGCAATTGAAACTTTTAATAAATATTCTGAAAACTCCCTGGCTGGACATAAACTATAATTAAATGTCAATTTCAACTGAATATAAGAAGACAAGGGGAGGACCATTAGTGTGGCTCTGCTGTATAAGACAACCAATCGCTCTGCCCTTTCAGCTGTCAGTCATTGAAATGTGTCCAATAGCAACAGTGCAATTTCTGAACTCCATTCCCTACTGTGCGCACCAACTGTTGTGCCTCCTGCCCATCGCTTGAGGACAGAGTGGGAAAAGCAGCACGAAGAGTTACAGACATTTCAAAAACATATTAGACTGCTCTATTTAATAGGATTTTATCTAGTAGGATGTTTTTAATGCGCGTATTTGGGGAGACAAACACATTCCGCTGTAGATGGATTTAGCGCTGTAGTTATGGAAACTGAATTGAACAAGCGGAAAGCTACGTGGAAATCGCTGGATTTGGCTGCAGCCGGAGCCCACGTTGGTCAGGATGTGCCAGGCCGCCCGGGAGTAAGGAATCATCACGAGCCCGCTGGACCTACACGCGCTATAAAGCACAGCGCCATCGAGCGTCCGGTGAGGCGCACCGAAACCGCTTACCCCACCGTTTGCGCGCAGGCGGCCAGTCCCAAAGCGAGCTACAGATCCGCCAGGGGCTGTCCCCCCAGAGGCGCGCTCGAGCCCTCGGCCATGCGTGCGTCCGGCGAGAAACGGGGTGCAGCCCCCTCTGTGCGTCACCGGGGGTCCTTCCTGCACCCAGCAGGTGCGTACGGGGTCATGGTGGGTGCTGATCATCCGCTCCTCATCGGCCTTGGGGAAGAAGCCGCGTTAGATGTCAGCCGCTTTGCTCTGAACGGCATCCAGGACATCTGCGAGGGCCCAGAGAGCACGTGCATCTCGCGCAGTCGCCGTGGCCCCGGTTTGCACACCTGCAACTCCGAAAACTTGCGGGTGAACGTCGCCTGCAGTCGGCGCGCAGCGGCGGACGCGTTGCTGCGGTGCGCGATGCAGCCGGTCAAGCAAGAGTTGGTGTGCAAGTGGGTGGACCCGCATCAGAGTTCGGAGATGCCCTGTTCCAGAACCTTCAGCAGCATGTACGAGCTGGTGGGCCATGTCTCTGTGGAGCACGTGGGGGGTCCCGAACAGAGCAACCACGTGTGCCTATGGGAAAGCTGCCCGCGCGAGGGAAAGCCGTTCAAAGCCAAATACAAACTGATCAACCACATCAGGGTGCACACGGGCGAGAAGCCCTTTCCCTGCCCCTTCCCGGGCTGCGGAAAGGTGTTCGCGCGCTCCGAGAACCTCAAGATTCACAAGCGGACACACACGGGTCAGTGCACTATGTTGGGTTACTACCCGGTCAGTTGATAATCAAATTTACCGTGATTTACCCCTTTATACAGGAGGCTGTTGTAACTGTATCAGATCAGGGTAAGTACCTTGGTTAGGAGTGGGATTCGATCGCGGCTCCTTCTGTTTTTAAAGAGAAGGCACTGAACGCTGCACAGCCTCGTGCCCCAGTTGGCTAAAGTTATGTGTGGGGTAATTATACTTGTTAATATGTCATAGAGAATGTATGATCATGGTAACATGTAATATTTAAATATATAAATGTAACAGTTGACGGGTAACGTAACAGTTGACGTGTCCGTTGTTCCTGTATTACAAACTAAAACAGTCAGTATTTCTGGCTCAGTTTTTCGTGAATTTGGTTTGTCAGACACCTAAAAACCAGCTGACTGGAATCGGGTGTGTAAGTCTGGAACAGATGGTCCAGGATTTTTGGGAATCCTTCATGTATTTAATGTACATATTTTAATTCACTGTAACAGTTACAGTTAAGAAATCTACTCTTCCTATTTCTCTACCCCTGAACCAGTCAACTGAAAACATAACGTTTGCAGTTCTGTCAACAGTTTTGAAATTGAGTGACCATTATACCCATGAGAAGTTTATAATTTGTTTATTGTGTAGGAACAACACTCCAAACTGAGAGTAACTGAGATCAGTTGCACTCACGGTGAGATTCTCAAACACATTTGCACCGTCTGCACAGCTTTAGTTCTGTGCAGTTTATGTAGAGTTTTAAATATAAAATTAGGTTTTGTGTCACACATCCTCAGCTGAGAGCCTATGTTTTGTACATTTAAAAATGTCTTTGAAAGTGGATAAACACCAAACACCAGCATTTCTACACACCATCACACAAACCAAATCTTCCTGTTTAACCACAATTAGCTTCTCGTGTCATTCAGGAACAGGAAACACAAAATGGTCCTCTGTAGTGGTGCTTTAATAAAAACAGCTTCTAAACATTTTTGTGCTAATATGTAGGGAAATTGTAGTTTGCAAAACCTGAGGCAAGTGCTGAAAAACCATCAGACATTTATGACAACATGCTAATTATCCCACTTTTGTTGTTGCAAACTATTTTATCAATGTTTTGCTTATTATATTTTTTTATTGTTGATTAATGTTGCAAATGCCAAATACTTTGTGTTCTCTCTTGTCTTTGGTTTTAGGGGAAAAGCCTTTTAAATGCGAATTTGCTGGCTGTGACAGGAAGTTTGCCAACAGCAGTGACAGAAAGAAGCACTCGCATGTGCACACAAGCGACAAGCCGTACTACTGCAAAGTGCAGGGCTGTGACAAGTCCTACACACATCCCAGCTCTCTGAGGAAACACATGAAAGTGCATTTCAGCTCTTCTCCACCCCCCTCTCCCAACAAGCCCAGTTTACACTCCTCATGCAGCTCTCTCAGAGACCCCCTGTCGCCAACCCCTGATGCTCCAGGGGGCCTTTCGGACATCCTTTCCCCTAGGGTGACTAATATCAGTGAGTGGTATGTGTGCAAGGCCAGCACAGTACCCAGCATGCTCTGCACACCTCCCAGTGATACTCTTACTTCTGACTCTGAGGACTCTTTCAAAAACCCACATCTACGGACAGTATTTTGATAATGTGCCCTTATGTTATTTTTCCATAAATTTATATTGAAACTATAATGTTAATCAGTTTTGAAGACAGAAGAAAACAATTTGGTCAACTGTCACATAAACAACATGCTGAAGTTTTTTGCACCAGTGCATTTCCCTGAAAGTACTGTAGCATCTAAATGATGATAGGAAGTGAGCTTAAGATGATAAAACAATGTTGGTTTTAGAAGATGGACCCATTTGGAATTAAAAAAAATTATGAAAGCCTTTCATGGAACAGCTAACAGGCTATGCCATAGTTTTCTGTTTGGTGCTTCTGGAATAACACTGTTTCTTACTTTCATGGACCATTTTCAGAAACTGGTATGAGGCCTGCTTAACAAAAGCATCCCACCCTTAAGATGAATAAATTACTGATAAAATTTCCATCTATAGAACCTTGTTCCACATGAAGATTTTTTCATAAATTATTTAGTAGACAATAAACCATGCCCATCTGCTTCTATGCAGAATACACTTTTTTGTACAGAATTAATGCCAAAATTAAAATTATATAAATCAAAGTACCAGTTTCTCCTCTGAGACCAAAAAATAAATGCATAAAACTGGAAGACCTGGTCTCGTGAGGTTTGTTTAAATTTTTTGTATTGCTGGTTGTGTTGAATTTGTGTTGAAGTTCTTATTAAAGTGTTGTTCTCAATGTAATTTATTTGCTATTGTGACATCTTTGAATTACACATTTTGGTGAAACTTTATTTGTAAATGTAGACTTGTCTTTTTACTTAAAAAAGCTGTGCAATGTAGGTGTCCCCATCCCAGCATGTTAAGTGTCAGAGCTGTAGTGATGTGTTTGGGATAAATCGATGCTGATGAAAATGGTTTATGAAAAATTTGATTAAATTACTGAAGTTTTAAAAATGTTAATGGTGACAATTATAAGAAACTTAAAATGTATTCATTGTTTAAAATATTAATTTGTTCATATGATTTTTGATTCAGGTTCAAGAGTTTATGATTCTGGACATGAAATAAATGGCCATTTTCCACTGCTTTGCTCTTCTGAGGATGATGATAATTGAATCTGAGGAATATTGCTTTAGGCTGCATAACTTAAGTTTATTGGTTTGCATATGTGTAAATATTACCATTAGTACAGACACAACTACTACAAAGTGGACAAAGCATTTTTTGGGACACTTACACCGAGTGACACTATCCTGGCTCAACAAATCTACAGAGAACTGCTTTCAAAAGACCAATATAAATACTGTCAACATACAAATGATTAAATTCAATGTAATGTATGCTGGGGCTAAGGAAAAGATCCACTATGCTGTCAGAGGAGTAAAAAGAAAGCATAAACATTTAAACACAGCTTCTGATCAAAGGAATTACACATAATGCTCTTAAACGGACTCCCGTCTGAATGTGTGCACAACACAAAGACACCAAGAAACGAATCATTCATGGAAAATATAAAAGATAAAAGGAATGAAACAATGGGCAGGACAAGCAGCCCTCCCTCCCTTTATAGCTAGATTCACAGTTCAATTTCAAAGTGCTTAATTCTCTATCCGTGGAATGAAAATTGACTACCGTCCTGGTTCATTTCAAAGTGGTCGTTCCAGAGAAAGATCTGCTGCTTGAACGACATTCATGGCACATTAGGAGATGGAGAGGAAGACATTCACATTTCAATATCACTCAGCGCGTCAGAGGGCTGGGTGTGTGTGTATGGGGTGGGGGAGTAGCTTCTGTCACTGAGCACCAAATATCTTACACAAACGTTTATTAATTTAACTGACCTCTCTGTCCAAGGCGCCTTTACCTAAACCTCGTGTAGTGGGCTTCTTGTAATGATTTCTCAGTTTATACAGCCGGAGCGACTCTACTGTGGTAATTTTACTAAGTGGGGGTTAAGACTCTTAAATGTTGCACCACCTGCTGGCCCGAAAATATGAAATATAAAAGATGAAACACAACTTGTCGGACACGTTACACATGAATATCGGCGATTTTATCGAATTGCACATTTTAACATAATAGTCTTACAGATTTAAATCAGGAGTTCCTACTCTAAACATATTAACTGATCGACTGAAAGGAAATGCACAGGTTGAGGATAAAGGGCAAAGTGGGCACAGTGGTTGGTTCCTCAGGTCCAGTGGGATCGCCGCAGGTGACACGGTGAGGTTAGATTTGGAACAGCGGCTGTTGTTGTGTCCATGTTTAGTCCATAAACTTTTATTTATATGACACAAGCGCCGGGTAAATGGTGAAGCGTAAACAAGGTGAGGCATGAGGAAAAGGACAGCTCGGGCAGAGGGCCGAGGGGGACTCTGTGAGCGGGGAGCGCTTTCAAGTGGACCTGCTCGTGTGAGGAATTGTGGCCCGTTGTCCTAACGACGCTGCCGGAGCGCAAAGACGCGCCATTGTTTGCGCTCTGCTGTCCTTCACTCCCACAGCCGCTGAAATCACACCCGCCCGTGAGCCACTCCGCGCGCCAGACTTGCAGACGCCTCACCGCGATGCACAAAGCAGGAGAGCCTGTAGAAAACACCGCTCAAACTCGGTCTACCCATCCATCCTGTCCTGTCCACTTCTTTTTGCGCCAATATTGTCTCAGTAACCTGATGACCCCCACGAAGATGCCCATGGGCGTGGGCAGCATGTCCTGCACCAGATCACTCTAACACATCCAACAGTAAACAAACATTTTAACTTAAGTAACAACAACAGTAATAATAATAATAATAACAACAACAATAATAATAATAACAATAACAATAATAATAATAATAATTTCGTGTGTTATTTCTTTCTGCTGAGTGGAGTTTTTTTTCTAATTCGATTTTCTCCAGAATTATAATCTACTTGTTCAACACAATATAAGCGCATTTTAAAATTAACAATCCTACACTAACCACACAGCTTAAAAATAATACGAATATAAATAATTCAACCATTTTTAAAGAAATACTAACTTAGATTACTGACACTTTGCATATAGTACATAAACTAGACCTCAAAACGCGCTGATCGCTGGATGATTTTTAAATCTGTCTGTATAAATGAAACAAGTTTGCAGTGAGATGGTTTAACTAAAGTGGCATCAAGTAAGCGGTCATTGAAGAGAATAGATTAAACTTCCAAAACAAATATTTTTGTCACTGTTATGTTAAATATCATTTTATTTAGTGAGGGTTCATGTGTTTTAAAAATAACAGAATATTGTTTGAAAGATTTTTAGTCCTTTCAGTCCATTTGTAGAGCCCAGCTGTGTAAATAAAATTGTATTTATGTACCATTGAGATATTTTTCCTATTACCTTAAACTGAAAGGTAGAAGATTATGTAAATCAATGTCTGTATGAAACTTTAATATACATTCAGGTGGACATCTAATATTCCAAAAGGACGCATATTTATCGGAACATTGGCGCACTTTTAATCACAGGTACAGAAATTACAGAATCACACTGAAGGGGTTCTTGCCAAAAGTAATCCGATAGAGTAACACACCGATTTCGAGATGTTGGACATTCATATCGATGTTTTTATTCCAAATTTTAAATGACCCGGGTGCAAGATAAAGGCGGCAATTCAAAGTAATTTTACTCGTTCTGAAAGTAGCTGTATCAGTTGGCATAGCCATTTGTCGTGCAGATCTAAAGAAAAAATAAACAAAAAATAATATTTTTAAAAAGAACAACAGGTAAAAAAAGAAAAGTCAGTATAGAAAATAGTACAAATAGTATAAACTGAGCAGTTTGCATTATGATTATGCTTTTCCAAATGAACTTCGGTTTCGAGAATACAAAATACCCGGCTTTTCAGTATAAATGCTAAAATCGCGTTGATTTGTTTACGATGTAAGACACATTGGATATGTGTCAGTTAAATCAAAAGAGAGTAACGATTGTAATGTTTGTAATAATAAGAATGTGAATGATGACGCTTTTTCCACAGGTTTCAGGCACACTTGTTGCTGTATGGAGTGCAACATTTCAGCAGCTGTGATTTCACCCATAACCCCCTTTGTCCTTGTGGGGGAGCTGCGCTGGGTTAGAACAGCAGACAATGGGACCCCCCCCCCCCAGCCCCTACCTGCACCCAGTACTAATACTTTCACAAGAAGTTCATTAAATCAATTACTGACTGAGCATATCATCGTTTATTCATAATTAGCTCTAAAAGTTTTGGATTTTTTGCGTCCATCAATTAAAGGATATAAGATTTTGTCAGTATTCTAACGTTGGAAGTTTATTTTTTAGCATCATGGAAAGTAAAATGTATCTTGTTCTGTAGAATCATGTAGAATCTTTTGTTTCTAAATATCAAGGCAGCATTTTGAGCCCAAGAGCATGAGTGAATGCGTGTGAAAGTGTGAAGCTCTGATTGACTTAGAAGTGTCAATTTGCGAAATACAGGCGAGTAGTATGACCTGGGGAGCTTTTAATAATTTACAAAAGGATCACAAAATAAAAGCCAAGCGATCTATTGTTAAAAAGGTTAGTCCAAATTGAATGAATTGAATGAATGAAAATATATGCATAAATGTTCTTTTTAAGGTAGACAATCAGATTTTAAATAACTTAAAAGTGACAAAATGGCTTTAAAGATCAAGAAAAAGACAGAAACGAACTAAAGACATCTTTTAGGCATTCGTGCGCGGCACAGCACCTCTATCACGCGATATTGGTTCATCTGCTTCGTTTTTCACAAAAATGCTGATTTTGTAGTTCCAGTTGCTCGTTATATCGCTTCAGGTCAAACACAAAGAAACACTATGGTAGTTCAGCAGAGATCCTTTCCATCAGAAATTTTCTATTGATTTGACGGTGATGTATTTATACTGCAGAAAAAGAAACCAAAGAGGGCCGTGAGTTTTGGGAGAACTTCATCTGACCAGGTAGAAAGTCTGGGCATCTCTGCAATTGCATGTCACAGGACAGAAAAAAATTATATGTGATTTAGTGAGGCTTTAGGCGCAGACCACAGAATTCTGGTTTAAACCATGCCCCTCTGATAAACCTCTGTTTACTAGTTGTTAACCTGGGTAGGATGGTTTGTCCACACCACGGAGACACATTGCCGAGTGGGACTTTGTGGGCAGTCCAGAGTGAGACCCTTGGACCCCTTTCAGACACCTACTTACACCGTCCACTTCGCGCTCGCAGACAAATAGACAAATGCATTAACCACGTTAGTACTCCATACAAGTTTTAATTTGTTTTGGACTTTTCTTTTCAGTTCTAACTTCTTAACTTCGCAATATCTTTAAAAAAGGGTTATAACCTAAGTCAGGGTAATGAGGAATTTTACCGCAGAAATGTAGTGAAATACAGTGGTGACGTACAATAGTTAAAAAACTGACACATTAACGTCCACATTGCTTATTTTCATGAAGGCTTCACCGGGAAAACGCTTACAGAACTTGGTTATATTAAGTATGGTACAAATTATGTATATTGCAGAGAAATGACAGTATAAATACAGACTATAAATGTGAGAAAAATCAAAACAAGTCGGTCTTAGGGCAGCGAAAAATTGCAGCTATTTAGAGAGAAATTTTAAAAAACGCTTGTTATTTAAAGAGAGGGAATGTGGTGTGTGTGCGTACGTGTGTGACATTCATTGGAGAACTGGAACTAACACTCCAACTATGAACAATTTTGCAGTCCGATCAGTAACACTTCATTACAGAATCCAGATGAGAACGTGTGACCACGGCGCATATTAGTCTTTTCAGTAGAAAATAAATCGCTTCGGTGGTGGTCATTTCAATATTAAACAATCATGTGACACTGAATGTTTAATCTAGAATGTAAATTAATATATTTAAACAATTTATGTTTCGACTTTGGAAATAGACTGTAATAAACTGAAGACAACAGCAACATAATGATAAAATGGAGAAATCAATGTTTGTTTCTCAGTCCTGTTCAAAGTGTTCTGCCCATTTGCAGTAACTGCAGGCTATTCAGCACGACTGTCTTCACACCATTTTAACTTCAAAATTGAATGAAACATTTAGGGATATACATTTTAGTATATGGTGTCGGTGTTATGTTTACGTAGGCAAAAAAAGAGTTTTAGCATTGTTAATATTTTAGAATATTGTCTGTCCTCCGGAAGTACCCCCCACCGTAGACTTTCTCTCCGCCAAAATCACCACCGATCATCAAAACATGAAGATCCATTGCAATTCCGTCTCTTCAGTAAAATAGAAAAATATTATATTCTACTAGAATATGCCGTGGAACATCAAAATATATATATATTTTCGTAAAGAACGCGCATAATAAAATACTTTGTTATAGTTTTTAGGATAATTATAATATTGCAGCATATCTGAATACGACAGTTTCTTATAATTACATGGAATTAAAAAAGTGTTTTTGTCATTAAATGCATCTGGAGATTGATTGAATTTATTAACATAACTTTATTGTTCAGTGTTCCGTGTCGCGGCAAGATAACAGCGCTGCATAAAAATAAACTGAATTGAACTAAATACTGTTACTAATACAAGATTTATTTATTTTTTAAAATAATTTCTCAGAGTTAATATACTGCATGAAACGGCTGTGACTCTTGGAAGCAGAGCACAAGATCAAAAACACATTCGGCACAGGCGAGTGTGTGAGCGGAACACCATGGGAGTCTCTTCCAGCTGCCAGCGTCACTCACTGTCACACACCGGGCAACGACCATTGATGATGATGATGAGGAGGAGGAGGGGGAGGAGGAGCCCGCGGCTGCGCTCATCACTGGTCCTCCACGCGTGCAAAGGCCACGGAGAGCGGGGTGACTAAGCTGTATGTGGCTCGATGCAATTAGGTTCACGCGAACTGCGCACAGGTTTCGAACCCCCAACCACAAGTTCAGAAAATTTGGAATCCGACTAGGGGACTTGAGCTCTTTAAACTGAAACCGATTATCCAAAAATGTTTGACAGAGCTGAAGTCCAAATGTGAAATATTCGGAAAACAGAGCCAGCAGGTGGCCTAGTGCTTTGGGCTGTTATCATGTAACAGATTGAATACCAATCCTGCTGAAGAAGACTTGATCAAGGCACTTATCCTCAAACAGTACAGTAGGAATGCCCTGTGGTATAAAAGGGTAAAGGGGAGCAGTGTTATATTACCTCCCATCTACCCACCCGTGCACAGACGGCTGGTTAACTCCCCCACTTTACTGCATGTTAGCAACACTTAAGGAATTTCATTCCTTCCTGCATAAACTTGTCATTCGGCCACATTTAAAACCCGCACTGATTTAGTCAATTATAAAGTTATTCGTAAATCAATAATGTCAAGCTGCATTTTCATTTTACACGAGTGTCAGCGTTAAATAGCGGGTAAAATATCGGTTTTCCCTTTCTGTTGCTTTTGGCCCCAAGCAAACGACGGAGTTTACATGTCTTTAAAAGAATTATTTTCCTCAGTTTTAGTTTTTTAGTTTTTACCATGCACGACCAAATAAAATTGTGTCGCAGGGTGCACAGTGTAGGCTGCTGACAAAGTTTAACACTAAAAACTGAAAATGCAAATAAAAACATTCAAAAGAAATCACTGCTGTACGTGTTTTGAAACGACAGTTTCACGGTACCGATAAGAAACAAGGTCACAACTTATTTACTTTGTCCATTAGTGACAAATACGGAATCGTGTTCAGTGACAAATATTTACGCATTAATCACGCAAATTTGCCAGGAATTATAGGACCCTGAACATTAGTGTCGAGTCACACACGTGCACGCGGGTTTCACGTCACACACCAACGTGGCGAAAACACCGGGAACTCTGTTTACCGGTCTCCTAGCAACGGATACAAAGGAAGGGGCGGCCCGGGGCGCTTTGATCTGTCCTTTCAGAAAGACCCTGACCACACATTCCCGCCACTGCCATTTCCCAAAGCATCACTGTTGCTATTTTATTTAGCCCTTTCTTTTGGCAAAGGACATTTACGATGTTGACTGATCGGCTGTAAAGCTACGCACCCATTTCTACAGCAGGGCGGTACCGCAGCAGAGGGTCAGCGCGGGGTGCTGAGCTCCAGCCCCCCCGGTGCAACACTGGGCGCAGTTCGAACCCAGAACCTTCAGACGATAACAACAACCTTACCAACTACAACAGGGACTTGTTAATGAATGGTTAATTTATAGATCCAAGCGCCAGCACTTCCAGAGAGTTCCCGACATGCATCAGCCCCTCAATGGCCACACTGACAGCCTGTGGAGACACCGCCATCCACATCACTATTCACCTTTATCATTGTTTTACATACTTTTACAGTAATTGTGAATATATTGGCACTATTCATATTGCAAGTAGAAACTTCTAAACTCCTGGGCCAATCGGAAAAATAAGTACATCCCTTATCATTGTTTTAAAGTTATGATACTTGTGTTAAAATCACTAATGTAAAAAAAAAAAGAAGAAAACGATCGCAATAAATCGAATCATTTCAAGATATAGACCGAAAAAATAACTTTAATGTAAGCAATAAATGACTAAGGTCCCGTTATATATAAACCATATGTACGTTTCTTTTCTTTCATAAAATTTACATAAATTCTATGTAGATTGTGCATATTTTTTTCATCAGTTACAGGCAGCTTGTGAGTAGAAATAACGCTGAAATAAACCGTAGAGTTTTATTGCCACTGGAAACATCAAGAAGCAAAAACAATTTCGAAAAGCCCCAGGAGAAAAATAAAATGAATAAAATGATGTTTGCACGGAAATCATTGAGAGTAATGGACAGACACATTTCCTCCGGAGCCCCGCAACTTATCACATCCAGGCGGGGATGTTCCAAGGGAGGATGTGCGTGGTGGGGTCCCGGTTCCTGTGAAGCCGCTCATCTCTCGTCATATTAGAATCGCTTTAATTGCCATTTACTCTCACTGGGACCACCAGTGTATTTAAAATAAATGGAGCTGAGAAAACTTGTCAAGTCGGAAAAGACCGTGAATGTCTGTAAAATGGCAAATAATTAGAATGAGTCCCGTTGGAATACCTCATAGGTCTCCATCAGACCACAGTTATTCATCAGTTCCTCCGTTCAGCAGTTCATCATGTGTGTAAAACACCGCAAATGAAGTGCAGCACACGCATTTTATGGTAGTCAACAAATTAAAGAAAAACCTGCATAAATGGGTAAATTATCGTGGAGATTATTATCCAGCATTGTGAGTTGCCTTGAATAAGGCATCCAAGAATTACGGAATTACGGCTAACAAAACAACAACAACAACAACAACAACAACAACAACAATAATAATAATTTGCATGCACATAGTGTTATAATAAACTGGTCACTGTGAAAATGGAGACTTGACGTGAGACCTGCTTTGCATGTACAGTACAAGGTGACAGATGGCTGCAATATGTGGCAGGACAAACAAACTGGTAATGCTTACCCAGCAACCCCCTTTAAACATTGAAACAAATACAGCAATGCCTGTATCTTGTGTCCCTGCCTTTTTTAAGTAAAATAAAAGATACATCTCACAACTGGAAGACATAACAGGTGAAAAACTGGAATGAGCAAAACTATACTGGCTTTAGAAAAAAAGCCACTACCCCAAACCCCTGCCACCCCTCACCATATAAGTACAAAGAGAAAAATGTGGCTAAATGCCAAAATGCAAGCTTGACTTTGGGCCTTGGGCTTGAGACAATAGGGGGTTGCACCTTTTTCTGGCATGAACCACAAAAAAATTAGACTTCCAGAGCTTTGTGCTGACCATAAAACAAGAGTTCAATCTCAGATTATTTTATTTTATTTTATAACTGGTTTTTATCACCATAGTCATCTGCTGCAATTTTATTATGATGCAACATCTGTTTTTCTCCTTCTAAGGATTCATCATCCATAAAGGTAACAGGCCACCACTATTATGAGAGACATAAAAAAAGATACTGTCATATTAATGCATGTAACTATAATATTATATCTGGAAAGATATCTGAAGTGCTACCGATAGAGGAATAATTGGCTGAACCATGTGGCCTTTCACAGAGATGACTGGAGTGTTTCTATAGGCTGAGGTCGCTGGTCATTCTCACATCTCCTCAGATAAGTTGCAGGCAAAATGGAAAGTTCTGTATATAATTCATTTAAATAATTTTATTTGAGAAGCTGATTAGTTTGTTAACATTAACATTTAAAAGATTTGTACAGAAAGCCACTTTGGTCACAAGGACTTTACAAGTACTGCATATTAAAGAGATCATTGTCAGTTTTAAATGTTATATAACTGAAATACTTTAATTCTCAAATCTTCCCATGAAATCATACATAAACAGTAAAACGCATTATGTTTTCTGTGAGAAATCTATACCAGTGTAATTGTATTTTATACAACAAATAATACAGAGACAGAATCTCTGTGTGGAAACTGCTGATAGGCATCATGCAGAGTGAACCTCCTCTGCATCTTTTCAGCAGCCACTGACCACAGGGAACGGGGCACAGTATCCATTGATACACTAAATGAGAAACAGTAATGTTCAGCACCTCGTTTGTTTTCCTCAAATCTACAAACATTCAAAGCACATAAGCACTGCTGTCTGCTTGAATGAAACTATATTTTTTTGCTTTATGAATAAAAGTGTCAAGAGGAGGCTTACTGTTACAGTTAAAGGTACGCAAGGCAAATGTTGGTCTATTCTCACTCCCGGCTAAGTTAAGTAAAAGATAAAAAACTTCCAATACCAGTCACACAAGATGATGATGGACTGATCTGATGGACTATCACCTTAATATTTACAATGAATTTCTAAGTGACACATGGGCATTGCCATGGCTGAGATGCAGACTGATCCATTTCCAGCTACAACAACCTCTCCTTTTACTAGCTGCAAGCTAATCTAATAGAAATTACATTCACTTTCCTGGCTTTAAATAAAAAAATAAGTAAGTAAATAAACAAATAAACAGTGTTATTATCATTTAGCTATGTAGTAATTTTTTAGATTACACTAAATGATTTCATTAAAGTGGGCATATTTAAACAAAACTAATGAAGAACTAAATAAATAAAACATTGAACACATGTTCACACTCTTGAATGTGTACTACAATACAACAAATAGCACATGAACGCATTTGGGGGACACCGTTATTAAAAGTAAGCACTCAGCCTTTCACCCTTGTGTACCTACTGGTAACTATTATAACCTGGAAATTTTATTATTCAGTCACATAACATTCCACAGGAATTAATGCTGGAATTGCAAAAGCTTTATTTTTTCACTTGCAAGCAAGTCTCTACTGGCATTTAGCATAAACTTCTGGCAGGTTTTCATCTTGGTTTCCTGGCTTACTTTAAAAGGTAGGAACAGAGGAGCACCTTCACCTAGCATGGAGACAACCAAAGGTGAGATCTGCTCTGGAATAAATTAGTGTTTTAATTACCACCAAAGAACAGACAAGCCAACCACTGCTATGTCACACACTGCTGCAGCATCATCAACACACGGACATAAATCTAATTCTCCTTCCATTGAAGCAGTCGGTGCACACACACATGCACTTTTCACACCAATCCTGTAATCTGCAAACTGCAGGTCTCCTACCAGGCATTCTGCGTTATCACGGAAGAGCAGCAATGTCACACTTAAATTAGCTCCCACTCCACATACTGCATTCCCCACGCATGTTACCAGTACAGAGAAGTGATCTGAAGAAGCCTTTCACCCCATGACAAAGAGTTTTATGTAGCATGGAAAGTCACAAGAAACAAAGAATATTGAAAGAAACTGAGAGAAACACACACCAAAAAAACATACAAGAAAAATAATAAAAGAAAACATCTGCACAAACAAAAATGTACGTAATCAGAGAGCAGAAATAAAAAACGATGGTGAAGGCTATTTGCTTAAAAGTACCATTCTGTGAAACATGGAGTGCCTAACTTGTAGGGACAAATAGGTCACAAGATATTTGTAGAACAATAGCATGAAAATGTGCTTGAGCACAGAGGTGCATATGCGCTACTGTGTGTGGAGATTTGAGCGGCAACATCATGTTTTCTGCAAACAGCAATTACGTATTCATTAGCAGATTTGCAGTGGAGAATCAGTGCCAGTTATCCACTCACCAGGACTCCTCTGGCGTTGCCTAGTTACAGACCTGTATCAGGGACTGCTGTGAACATGTGTTCATTTCTGCAGACCACCCTCCTGCTTCTCTCGTTAAATTAAATTACCTTTCATTTTCCTTTCTCTGTGCTATTAAACATGAAAATCTTGACCAGAAAATGAAACATTTTAAATCAAAATTTGTGTAACACAGAAAATGTAAATTTCTTCATGCAACCTTTAAAGTAATCAGATTAACCTCTTATAAATACTTAAATGCAAGGTAACAATTAAAAGAAAACATCTAGAGTAATGGACACTTTAATTCAACTTGTTCAGTGTTTTTTCTTAACAACTGCTTCAGAAAGGCTGCCAGAGGCAGAGTGTTTAACAGTCCACTCAGAAATGAAGAGAGCACCTTATTGGAACATTTATGACTGTGGTGCGACTGAGCGGTCATGGTGGCCCGTGTGGCGAGCATCCTGGGAGCCTCCAGGGAGTGTGGTAAAAAAACTCTGTGTCAGTCTCATGAGAGATGAAGAAATGAGATTGACATGTGAAACCTAGTGGCCTTTGCTAACAAAAGCTTTACTCTGGCCACTTTATACAGCAATACTATTTTTATACCATCAGTATTTGACAACCTTCTCTCCAGCCCACAACAGAGGTTTTTTTTTTAACTTTAAAGTTTGCAGTCGGGACTGGAAAACCCTTTAATGAGTCATAAAGTTATCAGGAATTGTGCCAGTGCATGATAAAGTCATGGATCATTTCATTAAATGCTGACACATTTCACTTTCAGAAAGTCTGACAGTTTGCAGAAGAGTCCTGTGTAACTGGCTGACCATAAGACCAGGGTTACAGAGGAGCTTCTGAGAGCCAGAGTCCCCAGGTCAGAAAATTAAATCATCACTGTGCTGTGTAAACCTGAGGCTACTGAACACTCAAGACACCAACTAAGGGAACTAATCAGACATTTTCCATGACACCCTCCCCCCCAGGAGTTGCCAGTATGGAGGACTCAGCTTATATAGGCTCAGTCTAAATATCCCCCACTGCTGTTGGACTGGCACCCTGGTGCTTTTTCTGCTGGTGTATTCTTCAGGCTCATTTTTTAAAAAAATATAATGCTTTGCCATAGACTTTCATCATGATTATTTATTCATTGAACTTCTATCAAAGCTCTATCTATTTATAAAACAGGGTAATTTTTATCACAGTAATTCAATGTGCATACCATACTCAGGGGTTCTAAACATATGTTGAAATGTTAGATATACAATGTAAAGTGAGCAATAGCTGACTATCTTCTGTTTTGTAGATATACCCAAAGGGTTTTGACATACACAATCATACAAGAGTCTGGTGCTTTATTGAAAACCCTGAAAATAGGGAATTATGAATAAAATATTCCGTCTTAAAAGGTGGAAGCTTCAGAAAGCTGACCTACACCTGGTTTTCTGACATCTTCATTGAAGCCTGTCAAGTTCTACTTTCTCCATTATGTGCTGAGAAGGAGGGAGGGAGAATTACAGTATTATTCAATCTTTTTTTGTGTTCTCTTCAAGTAGTATGTTTAAAGATGGAGAAAAGTAGTGGAACTGAGGTGACAACCTGAGTTAGACATGGGAGCACTGAAAGCTTTAATTCCATAATATTCCCACCATTATTTAGCTTGAGTATTTATCCCTCCCTACAAATCAGCTCTGAGCTGCTTCTGTGTTGTCAGTGGGGTAGCGTCGATTCCAAGATCCATCATCTGGAAACAGACAAAAGCCCCCGTCACCAGATTGTAACTTGCTTTGAAAGGAACAAAGAAAAAAAGGGGAAAGAAAAAAATGTCCCATTCCTCCTCTGCCGTGTCCCTCCGGCCCTCCTCCAAGTGGCAGGGAGGCCAGCAAATAACCTTTGGTAGGTAAAACTAAGTTTGTACCATTCCTGTAAATATCTCTAAACAAACAGGTTTTAAAGAAATTATTTAATATTTGATCAATAAATCCCTTTTTTAAAGTGCGATTATCAAAAATCTCTCCTTTCAATCTCAGCTGGAAAAAAATAATATCTAAGAGATTTGCATAAATATAAACCATCAAAGGCTTCATTTTCAAAGGGGTTTTCAGGACCCAAATAAGCTTTGTACTGTAATCAGAGGTCACAACCCCGCAGGAGAAATGCTGCTATGGCAACATAAAAACTCAGAGCTTTGCATATTTCCTACTCCCCTCTCAAAGAATGAAAGCTGTGCTTCCAAAAGGAAGAATTCTGTTTATAAAGTGCTTTGCCTTCAGCTCAGGGGTTAACTCAGTCGGTACTGCTGGCATTACTTTTATTTTCTCAGGTACTCATATTTTTGCTTTGATTTTGAGGCATAAATGCCACATCACATTCTCTGGAATAAGCATGCTTAAGAGGAAACAAAATAAAAACATAGTGAAAATATGAAGAAGCATAGCACACAACAGAAGAGGGTTGATGACATTACAGAAAATTAGCTGGTCATCACATTATGAAGCTCATTAAAGTGTTATTTTGCATTTTGAGAGTTTTTATTTCTCTGACACTTTACATTTAATTTCATATTTAGAGTCAACCCTTGTTGGTGTGGTTCTTCCAGTTCTTCATAACAGTTGCCAGCAAAGCTGCTACTTTACTTGCAAGCACATCCCCCGCTTCCTTCTCAAGAAAGACTTCAACTGAAAATTTTTTTGAATTTTGGAATGTGTGGAAAGAGAGAAGTGAAACCCAGAAAGGCAGTAAGGGGACCAGTTTCAATTAATTCCCTTCAAAAGGTAGCAGATTAAATGTTTCCGGCCTGCTGAAGTGTTCATTTCACAGAGAAGAGAAGGGGAAAGAGATGAGGGAGGGGATGAAAGGAGCTGGCTCTTGGCCATTCTTCCGATCGCAGGGCACGGCCAGTAGCGCGCAGCTAAGAGGGCCCACTTCTCATAATGTGTGCGAGAATTGTTCCGGCACAAAGAGGGGCCGCTACACTCCTTATGGCCCAATAAAGCTCGTCCGTCAGAAAGACACAGCGGACAAGGGGTAGCGGGAGGATTTTACACAAAAGGCAACAAGTAAGCTCCTCTTTCAGCAACACATCAGTGTTGATGTTCATCTCCTAATGTAAATACAAAAGAACGAGGTGAAAAATAAACAACAAGAGGATTTACAGCTGCCTATACAAGCAGGGGAATAATGAGTCCATATATTTCAGCAGCAGCGCTCTGTGGACACTTCAATGGCTTAATCTAACACACGTTTGCTTGTTGCTTAATAAAGTGGTACAGAAGGCCTGTACACATATTACAAAGAAACTATGGAAATTGAACTCCTACTTCCCTGTTTTTAATTGCAGGACGTACAAGAGAATCCCATATGCATAACTGTGCAAGAATTTGTAAAGTACAGCTGCTTTCAATAACATTTAAAAGCTGCTCTTACTTAAGTATATTTAAAAAAATGTGAAACTCATCATCTTCTCAAGGCATTTTTATAAATATACAATATTTAGTAAATATATATTTTACTACATCAGAATTGTGAAAAACAACTCACTCTCAGCATGGTTATTAAGTTGGAACACAGCCGTGTAGAGAGGCAAAAAAAAAATTAAACACCTGTTGGGAATTAAAAAAGGAGGGGCAAACTGAGCTGCTGCCCAGGACATATGTCTGGACTAATTAAAAACACAAGTTAAAAACTTCCAGTTTTTTGTCTATTTCCTGGAAGTGTCTGCTCATTTGAGTGTATCTGCCATCACCCTCCCTCCTCCAAGCAGCGCCACTGTGACGCCATGCAGCTTGAAATTCATGCATAGCCATTGAATGCAGTGAATCTGTTCCACAAAGAAGCCTTCGTCCTTCTGCAGCGTATGGGAGCAGGCCAACATGGCCAACAAGGGCGGTGCCAGGCATGGAGCAGGAAAACATAGCAGTGGACACCAGCAAATCCACGCATCAGCAGCACATATGGAAGCGCTCAGGAAACAAGTTGTTTAATAACGCCACTGTCTCCTGACCTGTAAGTGACTGACATCTGTGCTGCAAACTTTTATAGGAAGGTATGGGGACAATTTACCTTGAAGTGGGGCCTGTCGTTGACATGCCTGCTTTAGGGGAACAGACACTATGGCAACTCGCCAGTCGTGTAGAAAGAAAGGCTTTTTTGTGGAATTCTTCTCGCTGGAAGGAAGTCGTTTCAGAACATGGTGCCTTTTTATACAGTATTACGTTTACTAAAGTTACTGAATGTCTTTAGCATCCTTTCTGGTGCCTCAGTTACTTGTTGCAGTGTTTCTAATTTGTGTGAAAATCAAAGGTTTTAATTTTCAGAAACTGCAAAGTAGAAATTTATATACAATGAGATGTTATGAGAAAAAAATCCCTCGTAGAGATTAATTCCTATTTTACCAGGTGTTTTTAGCTTAGAATGTTAGAGTGTAGTTCTTTAGTTTAGGATGGTAAAAGAGTCCTAGGGGGAAATCAATAAATATGTCTTGGTTGTGTCGGGATAAGTATGAAATTTTTGCAGCTTAGACCAAACTGTGATTATACTAAACAAAAAAATGTTTATATATAGTATTATATTACAATATAGTATGAAAGTTTACAGTTATTACATGAATTGCAAATTGCCATTATTTTCTTTACCAATTTTTTCCACACTCTATCAGTGATAAGATAAAAGTAGAATCTTGGCAAGAATTTAATTTATAAGACATCAGTTTCGCTGATAGTAGAGGACGCTAAATCATTTTTGATCATAGATGCTTATATTTTTGAGACCTTCTGTAAAAAGTAGAACAGGCAAAGAAAAAAAAAGATACTTAATTTGCCCATCTTTCCTGTCTTTACTTCAAGGAAAGTTGGAATCAACAGGAGTTGTGGCATGCTAATATCAATCCCAGAAAACAAGCAATGGTAAAGCAACAACTGAAAAAGAAGGCAGAAAGCATTAAAACATCAGAAAATGAGGAAAAAGAAAATCTAAATGTAACTGAAGTCCAGTGGCCACCAGTAACACAGCAGCACACGCCTTCTAATAAGATGCAGATGGTGGGTCTGAGGGGAAAGAGGAGGAAGTTCCTCTGGAATTGAACATGCACATTTTTGGGGGAACACAGTCTGTTTTAACAGTGTGAAGAAGCAGTAGCCAACAACATGTCAGGTCATATGAGTGGTTGGTCCACCAGGAATCCATATGCACGATATGCAGGGTTACTGGACAGCTGGTACTGTTTAAGAGAGAGGAGACTAAAGCATGAAGGCCCACAGAACTTATAGTATATTCCCATGGCTTTGGCCATTTTGGAACCCATACGTGCGCACATGCGCACACACACACAGACACACACACACACACACACACACACACACACACACACACACACACACACACACATACACACTCTCTGCAAAGCTCAGTGCACAGGAGTCTAATGACCAACAGCTGGACTCCATCAAACTGATCTCAAGCCAAAGAGATCCCATTATACTGGGCATGAAAAGGCTGTATAGCACTTGATGACTTTGTTAAGAGAGGAGATGGTACTTCGTTATTCTTATGTGAGGTCACTTATATAATCACAAGTTTACAAGCGTATTACTTACAGTTATGTACTGCTAATATTTGCATAGGATTTAAATCCAATGAGTTTAACATGATTCCTGACAGTTACATCACTTGGGCAAAGAATGTTTGTGAGATACTGGTTTCCTCAACAGCCATGGAAGCTGTGAACATAGCAGAAAGTCTCCATTTAAACATCTGACATAACATATTAAAAAGCGTTATATTAGCATTATATTTCACATGCAAACCCTAGCAGGAGGAAGGGATATTCACTTAATTCAGTCATACTAATAGCGAGTAGTGCTGAAAAAGTTGCAGGTCAACTGGGAGAAATGCATGAAATGAAGTCTGAAAAAACACGATCATGATATTACTTACATCTATATTGTATATTGACCAGGATTCTTGAAAGCACTGCACTCTTGCAGGAGCATTTATTTGGACTGTATCAATAAATAAATCATGGGGCTTATTATTCTAGCCACACTCTCCACAGGGCTTCTGCTGTCCTTGTCTTTCACATGAGGTGTGACTCATTGAGTCCCTCAAGTACCAGGCATTTTGCAGCCTGCTGCGAATTGCCATTAGAAATGAGTCTGATAGGGGTGGTGAAGGATACACAGCATGTCGGTGCACAGTGTCTCATGCCACACTGTCACCTGGTAATGATCCTCTGACAGATGATGGGGTTGACAGTCGAACCCTCCACATGTTACTAAATGGATCTAAAAAGACTTGCCAGTTTTATGTATTTGTGTGCTTTTTCAATATGGAGAAGCAGTTACCATATTACACTTCATAGAGATGTAAAGTAAAGTCATTGTCTACCCCTGGCCTGTGAAGCACATAAATCCAGAATATCAGCATATTATTGTGGCTTGTGTTCTAAAGCTGCGTGAAGGACTGCAACACATTATCCGTCCGTATGCCAATTTTAGTGATGAATGTAAATTGAGTTTGTAAAACACAGTACCATCCTGCATCATGTTGCCGAGGTAACCTTCGGTGAAAAGCTACTAGCTAGACACACTGTGAGTGGTTCTCGCTTACACGGCTTGCACAGCTTCTGCACCAATACACATTTTTCTGCAAAAAAAGAAAAATCCAATAAAATCAAGCTACTTGTAATATTTATTTGCCTTTTGACATCCTTTCAACAGTAAGTCACCCAAATATAAAAGTAAAAAAAAACACTGCAAACTTGGCACTGTTGCAAACTTCTATAAATGAGTTTCTCAGTAACTAAACAGAAATTGTTCCACAGGTTTTTTTTGTGGTAAGAAGGGCAGTTCTGTTTATTCTGTGACATATTTTCTTCAAATGGGCTAAAGTAATATCAGTGATACATGTATTATATTGATTTACACAAACAATTGTTTTTTTTTTACTCCTCTTAATATATTTATTTGCTTGTTTATTTTCCCTAAACGTATTGGCATCTGGAGGCACAGGGCTAATGTCTTGACCAGGCAGACAGCTTGAAAGCTTCAGACCCGCTGTGTCTGGTGACTTCACACTGTCTGCTCAGTGTGAGATGGTCACCTTGTTGCATGTCAGCAAGGAAGAAGCAGTATGTTTTTCCTTTTAGTACATGACAGTTGGGGAAATTAATTTGTATTAAATATATGTCAAAAAATTTTTGCTTTTGTATTGGATGAATTTTTAAAAATATAACCAGACTGAATCATGCAAGCGATTACTCCAATCAGCAATCTGGGGAAAACATGGGAGTGTTGAGGAGCAGACGTATTGTCCTCAAAAAGAAAAAGTGCAAAATCACACAGCAATACATCATTTGTGTGAAAATGCTGAGAATAGAGCCATAAAATACATCATCATCTCCCATGATGAAAAGGGAGGTAATGTGGGTGACAGGTGAGTGCAGATGACATTGGGGAAATTTTAATATACATCAAGACAATGTATGTGGGCTGTGATGGAAGCGAGGACCACACCTCACATATTCACAGTAGTATTAAAATGGGTACAAAAAGGGGTACAAAAAAAGTCCTGAAAGTATCCAGCCACACACTGACAAGCGATGCTTGAACAGCCTTCAAAGGGCAGCGTGACATCGATGCTCATCATGAGGGAGACAAGGATGAGGATGAAGGGCCACTGATCTTTCAGCTTAGCTCCGATCATCAGTCAGGTCCTACAGGTAGTATTAATACTGTATAATGTGACCTGCTTACTGTGACACACACAGAAAAAGATGCAGCTGTGCCTCCACTTGTCTAACAAACCAGTGCAGTTGTCACACTTACTTCACCTTAAAATACTGCATATTGATGCATCAAGTGTGTGACAGCACTGAAAAAATACACCGAATAGTACAGGCCTACTTGCTTTGTGGCTTTACATATATGGTAGTCTTACATAATTTTCTCTTTGGATGCATGGTTGTGATTTGATTTAGACTGAAAATGCTGCATCTCCTGTACTTTTATTGGAAAGTCAATTTCAGTGAACTGTGTCATCTTAGTTAATGTAATACCAACTAACAGTCACCATAGCTGACACCTTGTTTTATTACTAACATTAACAATATGAGGCTACAGTGCTACCTGATGTAAAGTTGTTTTGAATTTTTGTTGACCTGTTGGCTTCATGTGACCAATTTAAGACTAATAACAAATAACTTCTTATCCCAGTGTCTTAGAACATGCTGACTAAACAGGAGGAACTGGTACATTGTAACAGCGAACAGTGAAAATATTGTATACCCAGTTACAGTGGGCTCCTGGGTGGCTGAAGGGGTACAGTAGGTCTCCTATTATACATTTGCTGTTTTTTTTCTGGATTTCTGCTACTATCTGAGAATTTGCTTTTCCAGTGGATTTGGGATTTCAAATAATAATTATGTGAATGTTTGTGAGTGGGTTTTTTCAAAGGACCTTTTTTGTTGAGTTTTCTCCTCTTTAATGCTTAAAGAAAGGGAAAACAAAAGCTAAGCAAAGAAAAGAATGAAACCAGAAAATGAAGTAAATTATTCTCTTTTCTGTCTTTGTTCACTAAAGAAGATAAAGTGACTTCAATGGGCATTTAATCCAGTCATCCACGCTTACAATTGCCCTCGAGTATCAATTAAGAATAATCGGGACTAGGATGATGCAGCTATGTAGTGCAGTTAACATTCATTCAAGCAGTTGTTGCCCAGGGGCACTTTGCGAGTCCTGCAGTGTCTCTCTGGGGATCCCATAAAGGCTGTGCTGCTGTCACAAGGGAATGAAACAGAAAGAAAGACCCCTCCAGGTGTGGATTTTGAAAAAGAAATAGGAATTTGCTGAGTCTTAAGGAACAAAATACTAACAGCGAGTGCATTGATAGTAGAAACAACAAAAAGCAAATGTAGAGATGAAAAATGAAAATAGGATGTTGGTGGAGGGAGGTAGAGAACAGTGGGAAGACCCAAAGGAAGTTTTCAAGATGGAACAATCCTCTGTACAATTTTTAACCATTTTAATAACTCAAATGTGCAGTTAGATACAAAAGCAAAACATTGTTCTCTGGGGTTGGGGGAAAAAAGGTTTCCGTTTAGACTGCTATTAGAACAGTAATTGTTACATCACTTCACAACATTTGAACCATTTACTGTGGCTCCTGTATGAAAGCACACAAATCTCTGAATATAATAATACAGTTCATAATATCTCATTTGTAGACTATGAAGTGCTCAAATTTGATAGGATCATTTATACCTTTAAATTTAAGATTCATATATACTGTATGTTCAGGTACTGAAGGAACAACTATATGTTTTACCTAAAAGGTTATATCTTATCACTACTGGTATGTATATGTTACCAGAGTAAAGTGGCTGTAAATGAATCACATGGTGCCAGCATCCAGTGGATTTACTAGCTACATGTAAAATACATTGATTTGCCCTCAGATAAACTCTGCCTCTAGGACTTTCCATTCCATGAAGTTAGTACTAATTCCATGAAGCCAGTCTGCAGCTATAACACAGATCACAGCAGCCACAAAGTGGCGTTGTAAGCACTATAAGTAGTTATTCAGGAATATTTTTATAGAAAATGAAAAACTGTGACAAATAAAAACAGCTGACTTTCTATATACAGTAGATATCAGTATATAGCTGAATATAGCATTTTTACATTAATTCATTTGGTGAACACTTATCTTCAGAGCAATACACATCCCAGGGTAAATTCAGTGGTGTTTAAAAATTGCATATCTATCTATCTACCTGTAAAAGTTGCCAACAATTAATAGCAGCTGAATGTGTTACTAAAACCTGAAAGTGATTCACTCAAAAGCCTCCTGGTACCGATTGCTTCTTCACTTACTCATGGAGGACTGAGGATACTAGGGCTCTACTCAGAGCTGTGCTGAAATGTAAGAATGCTCTCAATGGAGGGACTGAGTGAGCAGCTAATCACAGCAGGTTTTGTATTCAGCAAAGGGCCCTGGCTGAAAGATCCAGTCCTTTGTCCAGAGAGGATCAGCTGGCAGCGAACGACCCCAACAACATCTCGAGAGCAGCACAAGCAGCGCTTGCCCCCCTCTTGACCTCATTAAGGGGAATTCTATGCTTTAATCTTCAGAATGAGGAGGAAGTTGGACTAGTTATCTGCAGTGGCCAGTGTAGCTACCTGTAATCCTTATGAAAATGCATGTGATGTCTGCTGCCTGGCAATGCACTGAGTCGAGTGTTAAAGGTTTGACTTTAATGACTAGATAAAGGAATGTAGATTAGAGCCACTAGCAATCAATGGAACATCTTTTTTTGCGATCATTTTTGGTGCCATTGCCTTACTGGATAGGGAGATTTTTAGCCGAATGCAGACAGGTGTCACAAATATGAAAACTAACACAGAATTTAAATGACTGCTTTGTGATATCCTACTGATGCAGTGAAAGGATGGTTTGGCAGAACTGATCTTTGTTAATATGTGACAAGTCTTTCAACCAGCATTTGTTGTTTTTATCCTTTGTTCACACTTTATGTGATGACAATGAATGAAATACTTGCTTTTTTGTAAGTAATTAAGAAACCCCAACAAAAGTGCGGACAAGTGCTGGGCTTGGGAAAGGCACAGGGGTCACCTTTTAACTTAGCAGTTTTATTGACTCCAAAGAAAATAACCAGGCGTTTTAAGAGTGTGCATTCTGCAACGGGCAATAGCTGAAGGCCCATTGTGGCTCTCTGGAGGGAATCAAAGGAAACCCCACTGGTTGGGTTCCAGCGGAACATCCCCACAACAGAGCTCGGTCATCCCCTTCTGCATGAGTGAGAGCGATATAAAGGACGAGATGGACTTCTTAGCTGCAGCTGAAAACAAAGGCGACAAAAACTGCTGATGGTAAGGGAATGACAACTCGTTGTGGTGGAGGAGCGCGGGCAAAAAGGGCTGGAACAATAACCTCCTGGCAGTGACATGCAGGGGATGGAAGGTCTGAACAAGAGGACTCTCTGCTTTCAAAAACCCACAAGTAGTGAGGGCCTGTTAGCAGGGCTGTGCAGAACAGGGAATCAATCTGGTGCTGTAAAGGACGGGCCGTCCCATTACTGTGTGCTGACAACAAGGACACCGTGGTCACAATAACATACACATCCTCCCTACCTTTTCCCATGTTGGTTTGTTCTGTTTCTCATAGATTTCACAAGTGTACACTTGAATGATTACGGTTTTTGTATTGTACCTCATTGTCCTGATAATACTGTAAAATTTAAATTAATGAATTAAAATTAAAAGCTAAAAATGTACTTTGAGCCTTCTGTCCTGCTAGAGAGTGAACAAATTAGATGAAATTTCTCTGAAACTGTTTGCTCTTACTTTGAGATTTAATTAGACATGCATGTACATTGACAAACATAACTGAACACGCAACATTACATTATGTATTTCAATGATAATTTGACGTATCATTGGTACAGTAGAATGCACTGATATGCATATTTGACAACAGTTACAAAACAGATACTGAAATATACATTTCTTTACACAAGAATCCCAAAGGTTGTTGACTAATCACTAAAACTTTAACTGACTGAAGTAATAAAGATAATAAAGCGTGTTTTCCACATGCTGGCAGTTGTGTGAGGTATGAACGATGCTACAAAGGAGTCAACTTATTGGAGTCCTCCGCCCTGAACAAGACGACAGTTGGCTGATGGATAAGCACAATAATTGATAAGTAGAGAAGAGGGAAGTAAAAACAGAAGTTAGCATCAGTCAGAAGCCACTGACATTACAGCTTGGGGCAGGAAAAAGAATAAAGCATACAGATTCCCAAATTTAGAGCACTTTAGGTCATTTCCCCATTAATGATTTTTTTGCTTAATGTGAGCCATTTATCAAATGAAATAAATATGTTAAAGGCTGGACTTCAATGGGGGTTGAGGTGAATAAAGGTACATAGGCTTTGTGGGCTGTGTGGGATCAACTCTTTCTTTTCTTACTGAGTCCAACCCAAATATATATTCAAAGGTCCGGAGTGTAAAAAGTAGAAAGATTAAAAGGTTTATATGTAACCATCACTATTTCTGCTTTTCACTTCTGTTATTTGCCTATATGCAGGTTGGTCTTTTTCAGCTGCAGTCTTTTGTTTGACTAACAGTTCGACACTCCATGACGGCCCTGCAGTGTGGGGACACCCGATGACGGATGGACTTCAAAATCTGCTGAGGACAGTGTGTCAGCGTGTCACCTGCAGAACACACGGGATTTTTCACCCTGCAGCTCAAATCCATCATTCAGTCTCTCACAGTTGTTTGGTTTTCTCTCCCAGAGTCACATTGAACCACCAAAACCTCTTGTTTTTACATGCCCTGATTTTGGATACAAGTCACATATTAGCACAAGTCTTTTACTAGTTAGATTCCTGTGCCCCCCAGTGGCAGGACTTCACTGGAGCGGCTTTGCCCACGCTGCCCACAATGGTTTAAAAACCATTCAAAAGTTAAAGCAGTGTATACTTGACGCTGCTTTTTGTGTAGCTATAAATTTCATGCTGACACTTCATATAACGATATAAACATATCAGTTAACCATAGTAGTTTTGGCCTGTTGCAAAGTACTGTCTGTGTGTCTTGAAAGGGGTTTCTACTGTCCATAAGCACATTGTTGTTGCCAAACACACCCAGCATTTAATGCGTAAAACTGCATGCAAATATCAAAGGTCTTTTTGCTTAATGAGAGACAAAGCAGCCAGATGCAGTCAAGGTGAGGAAGAAAACATGTCTAAGAATGGCTCTGCTGGACCTAAACACCTCTACTGATGTGTAGAACGGATGTGGGATGTGTGCTGGAGGCTCCCTTATTTCCCGACTGCCTCTATAAACTGCGAGGAGCTCAACAACACAGGGACATGGTCCTAAATGAGAGGCGCCATCATGTTCACAGGCCCAAGAGGGGCTGCCTGCTTTTTCTTCACACTGATTTTAGTACCATGCTGCTTGTAGCTTCAAGGCTGGACTCACTCTGCCTTTCATTTATATAACATGTTCTGCCCTTCTGAGTGTTTAATGTGCAGCATTTGAAAAGCCTTTGTACTGAAAGGTAAAAAAAGGATGAGCAAAGAACTATTGTCTGAGAGATTCATGACTTTGGTCTGATTAAAATAAATTAAAAATAAATTAATAATGATTGTAATAAACTACTTTCAAAAGACAGTATATGATGACACTTAGAAATCAGCTTCAGCTCCTTTGTGTGTTTCAAAGAACTGCTTGTGCCCTAAACTCCCTCACTGCCCACATCCTTTAATTAATACTGGCTTAAGAACATCTCCTCTAGACACACCACAGGGTTCCAGCAGTCCCGCCTACAATGGCCAGGGTTGAGCACCATGCCCCCCTCCCACCAACTCACAATAGGTTAGCCAAGAGGGTCATTAAAAGCCAAACTTCTTCAGGTTAAAAAGTCAATTTTATAACGGGCTTCTGAAGTGTGAAAGCAGCCACCAGCTCTCTCAGCAAACCGAGTGCAGCACATGTATCCTGTGTCCTTCATCATATTAAGACAAGACATTTTAAATGTCAGAAACTGTTGCTAGCAACAAGAAAGGCTGAAGAATTCAACCCAAATTCCTTTTTGTTCACAAATTTAGGTATGATGAGAAATATGTTGATTCTGCTGTGATCTCTACTATATATTATAAATCTCTAAAATGTCTGACACTGATTTGGCCTTAATCACTATTATGTATTATTAATTTCTAATGTGTCCTGTGACTGACTAGCATACCATGCAGAGTACAGTCTCCTAGCTTAGTGCTCCATGATTCCAGGATGGACTCTACATGGCTGGGATCCTAACCAGGACAAGTGATTCATGAAAATGGATGTACAGATGACCTGTAACATATATAATATTGATTCAGTTTTCATCATGGCCATATGTAACATATGATCTTAGAGTACATGTACTTAACATTCCTGATTTGCGGAGTCATTAAGGTGTAAAGGTACGTAAAGATAAGAATGGTAGGTAGGAAATATTAATCAGTGTCTGGTTCTTCTGCTCATCATATTCTAATTCTGCATTTTCCAATTATCACCTTTGAACGGCCAGCTGAGTGCTTTCCAAGGCATCAGGGGGTAATTTGATTTGCACTGCTGAAACAAAGTCCTGTTCAGAAACGTCCACAGTGAGATTCATTACACAGAGGCCTCCCCTTCAGCGACTCTACTTCTTTGGTATCCTACTCATTAAGGCTATTCTTTAAGTATGTTTCTCAAACATTACTCATCTATTCATGGATGCATACGGAAGTAAAAAAATATACACATTTCTCTCAACTTTTCATTGCATTAATCATTTAGATGAAAATTGTCTTCTAGATTAAAATGAAATTTTAAAAACAGGTCCCTGTCAGTTTTATATGGAACTACTTGTGTAATGTGCACCTTCAAATGGTGGTATTGTACTAAGTGACAGTAATATGAGAATTGAGTGTCTGTGTCTTTTCCTTTGTTTGTTGGTGAAATGCACTTACTGTGTTGCTTTGGAGGCAAGCATCCAGAATAAATGTAAATGTAAATGAAATATTTGCTTTTTCAGACTAATGCATTGTTACTGGAATAAAGAAAATTTGCAAGACACATTTCCTAAAATGTTTTGGCCCCTTTGGAAACATTTTATGGTAACTGTCCTGTAGATTGAGAGACTTATGAGCCATTATATTTTAGTGTCAAATTTAACTGGATAGTAATATCTTAAAACTACTCCGAAAATTATGTTTGGCCAGTGATAGTTTTATGCCCTCCTCCTAATTTCCTGCAGAAGGTAAGTAACTTGTTTTTTTTTTTTTTTTACAATTCCCCTCTGACCTGCTTGTGGCATGTTCAGCCCTGGATTTGGTTCCATGTTTAGATGTACCCTGCTGTGGAGAGGATCTCCTGGCCTGGGATAAGAAACAGCAGTGGTGTTCATATGGTCGGAGCGGGCTGGAGGCTCTGTGGGCAGACCTGTACTTCATCCAGTTCCTGGAACAGGCTGCTAAACAGTGGGAAATGCAAGAGGGAAACAGAAAATGCCTATTTCAGAAAAATGGGATTTGCACCACCAACCCAAAAAACTAAAGAGGAAAAAAAAAAGGTTTCTTCCATCACAACAAAACAGCCTGAGTTCAGGGTACTAAGGTAAATGAACCAGAATGATGAGAAGTGAGATGATTTCATATAATTATCTTCACAATGTAATGGCTTCTGGTTGCCTCAGACAGATGGGGATGAGGAGTGTGATTATCAGCTAGACAGCAAATCCCAACACTTACTCCACCGCCAGTGTGTGATACAGTCTATTTAATGCAGCAGTTTTGTGTCTGAAGGGCATCACTAGCTTTTGGAGGTATCCACCTTTACCGAACAGCTGTGCTCCAATGTGATAAATAAAGCCCTATTGGATAGGCACTTAATGTATTTCCACTAAAATACATATTCTGTGTATGGGATGGTAATAAACAGAATCATCAACAGAAAAACAAGTCAGGAAGAGCAAAAAGATTCTACAAAGGCCAACAATGAAAATTCATTTCATTGCACATACAATATCTGTTCTAAGTTACTAAATTTAAAATAATGCAGATTTTTTTTGGACTGGTCCTTTAAACAAGCTGGATTTTTTGCCAAAACATAACAGCATTGCTTACACAGCTGTAAATGCAGCATCAGCACCAAATGTCAGACTGTGAATTTTTTTCAGGAACTGTTTTTGTAGATGACAATCAGTGGCATCTATTGATCCTGAGGGCACCACCTTACAGAACTGCAGTTCCTCTCTGGCCTCTCCCATATTTGTCCAACATGAACACCTAAAGATAATTTAAAAAACAGTTTCTGACATAACAGAAAGAAACCACCACATTTCCAGCTGACATGCTAATACTCATAATAGTGTCAGATTTTAGGAAATAGTTAAATGGCTGGATGGTTAGAGAATGTGCACTGGAAACAGTGACATCATGGGGCACAAATATGAACTGCCACAGTGTCAACTTACAATGTTAAACTTACAATGATTTATCCATTTCCACATCTATATTATTATTGTTATTATTATTATTATTATTATTATTATTAGTCTGGTTTAGTTGTGTCCAGCACAAAGACTGAACCAGTATTCCATCCTATAAAAGTACGTCTGGTTCATTAGTTGATGCAAAACAGGAAATATTTAGCTGTACCAGGAAAAGTCTAATTGCCATAAAAGCTACAAAGGATGAAAAAATAAGACCAAAGGCAAACCTGGAGAGAGCTGGCCCACACACCAGACGGTAACTGATTTAAGGAAACTTCAAGCTGTGCCACAATGCTTTTGGTGTTTTACCTTCTAGGAGGAATCTCTTGTTTTTATCTAGGCTAAATTGCTTGCAAACCAGGTTAATTTGACTACATAGAAATTATTTAGTCACAGACACAAAATCTAAGCCAAAAAGAAGCATTCATGAGTCACCACTGCAAACATCTGATGGTGTGTGACTGTGGATGTCCTTGAATCCCTGGCATGAGCTACTTGCCTATCAGAGGAGATGTACACTGCAACTGAAGAGGCAGAAGATTTATTTGAGATTCCATTTGGAGGCTCCAGTGAGGACGGGTTTTACTTTCAGAAAATGTTGAAATGTTTACTTGTGAAAAGATCTATTAGAAATGTTTAGTGTGAGTATAAGTCACAAACAGGCAGCTTGTCTCAGTAATGATTAACTAGTATTATATTGTTGCTTTGTTGGCTATATTTGCTTTTCCTTCACATCTTTTCTGGCAGATTCTCTAATGCAATGGGAGTAACTTTCTAGCTGAGTTATTTTTTCAGCTATTTTTCAAAGTAGCTACTTCAAAAAACATTCATCCATTAAAGCCATCAAAAAAAACAAACAAAAAAAATAAATCAGCACCTACAGCTTAAACCGTATGCCTTTAAACAGTGGCCTTCAGCCATAAACCACACACAACCACAAGTAAAGGCAGAGGCTTGAGAACAAGACTCTTTTGTTGTACTGTTCACACATTCCTCGAAGGCCATGTTTATACAGATGTGATCCCACATGGTATCTGAAGAAGCCGTCTTCAGCTAAGATGTTTTGCTGATCAAAGGTTTTGTTTGATTCCAGCACAGAGGCACTTGTTGGGATCATGTTTGTGTCCAGAGGGACTCAAAGGCTCTACATCCATCTGTTAACTGTATGAATGTGGGACAAGTGTCGACTTTGCTGCCATCCATACTAGTTTACTCAGCTGGTCCTCGATCCCGTTATCACCATTCCATCCCTAGCAGCACATGTTAGTCAGTAATACGTTTCAAAGGCAACTTTAGCTGTGTCAACAGGTAACAGAACATTTTTTTTGATGAAATGGAGAAAAAAAACATCTGCATAATGTTACTCCATACCTACTAAAACACAGATTCAGTTAAACATATTCAGGACAGGAAAAAAATCTGTATTGAATGGGAAACAATAAGCAAAAAATATGTCAGTGAGAAGTGAGCTTATGGCCAAAGATTCTTTTAAATAAGATCGCATCAGCCTATTAGTGAAGAAACTGCACTTAATATCCTTGTGGAAAATATTTGTTAAATCTTCTCAAATTCCATTATATAAAGCAGGACAATTAGTAATCTGGAGAGTCACCTTGAACAAAGGTATTTGCCTTCTACGGGAAATGATGATACACTAATTCAACTGCCTTTTGGTGAGGTAAATAATCTAATCTTTACTTACATTTAAATTTCACTTTTGTTGCCTTTGTGAGTTAAACTGTTCTAATCTCTAATTGGATTAGGGCCACACACAGACACACCCACACCCACAAACACATACATACACATGAGTATAAGAAATCAAACTCACACCCTCATGGTGACAAGGCCATGTCCTTAACCACATGCCACCTGCCATCCCTAAGTGGTTCTTCACTTGGGCAACACACTAGTACACTGTGTAAGGCTGGTGAATCACTGCTTCTGAGACAAGCATTCTGGCATGCATTTAAATCTGTTTTTGTGGAGTTTGTGGATTCTCTCCATGCTCCAGTTCCCACCCACAGTCCAAAGAGGTGTTTCAGATGTATTACTGAGTCTAAATGGTCCTAGTGTGTATATGTGATGGAATCTGTGGGTGTGTTATATTGTGACTGGACAGATAATTGTAAATACAGTACATTAGTGTAACACATCTAGTATCATGTCACCTTGAGCAAAGGCAGCTGCTAAAAAGGTAATAAATAGTGACATTACATCCTATAATAGTCAATATTTATATAGCATAATAGTCAATGAATGCCCAAGAAAGGAAGGATCTTCATGGAAATTGCATGTTATAGGTTCAGTTTGATTTTACCTATTTCAAGAAACTAAACAACAATTCTCACAGTAGTGGCAGCATGGTGGCTCACCAAATAGTGCTGCTACCTCAGCACCTGTGCTGTTGAGTTGCAGGTTTGAATCCAGCTCTGTATGGAGTTTGCATGTTCTCCCCTAGGTCTGCATGCATTTCAGGTTAACTGGTCACTCTAAATTGCCTATAGCACGTGTGTTTGTGACTGCTCTGCGATGGCACGTTGTCTCATCGAGGGTTTTAGTTTCACACGCAGCCATTCCAAAAGAGCAGAGTGCTGTGACTCTGACCAGGATTAAGTGGTTAATGATGATGGAGAAGTGGATGATAATTCTCATAAATGAAGTAGGTCTTAAATGAAAACACAACAACTCAGACTTTATAACATATACTTTAAAGGCCAGGCAGGTCTAAAAAAGAGGAAACTGCATTAACTTACCAGAGTCAAGCCTCTGCCTTGTAAGTGAGAAGCTCTGGGCTACTTTCATCACTTGTTGACTTCATATCAAGCAGTCAGTAGGTCCTTGCAGTTGCTGCGCGGCCCTGACAGCGAGGTGTTTGTGACATACTGCAGGCAGCGGGAAAAGCAATGACTCAAGGCTCTCCATAAAACAAACCTCCACACACAGGTTCCCACAACTTAGTATCCACTACTAAAAGAAATACTCCTCAGGGCTTTGTGCAGATGAAACGGTATTAACAATAATCTCATATACAATTTACAAATACAATAATTAATTCAAGGTGCAATCATACAAATGTGAAAAAAATGACCACATTGCTTCAAAAAATATGTAATCTAAATTAAATGGAAACATCTAAACAAAGCAGTTGTGCTGTTTTTTGAAGCAGGTATAAAAACTGTCAGAACACACACTTACACATCAGCTGCAAACACGAGCAGGCATGGCGTGACAGACACTTCACACTGTAGATTAGCGAGGTCATCGCTCTTATGCTTCTGGAAATGCATGTGGCTCAAATGAGAGCCACCTGGCACATCATTCCGCTGACCGATGTGGACAGATTACTGGAACACCAAAGCCACGCTTCCTTTGTAAACTTCTTCAAGCTCCTCATTAAGCTCCTCAAAGTAATTAGGCACAGATGTTTAACTAAACATGCATATACAGTACTGGCTGAAATAGGCAATAAAGTCTGCGTTACAGGTTGCATTTGTAAACAACTGAATGAGAGAACAAGAAAACAACCCAATCAATAATTTATATAAATGGTCATTTGTGAAGCAAACCTTTCATGGAAAAATGCATTAAAAATGAAAAACATATATATATATATATATATATATATATATATGTGTGTGTGTGTATTATTGTTGGAAGATACAGAATGAAATAGAATCAGCAGCACTATAATCAGACTTAATAAATCAATCATACTGTAACTGTAATTATTTATTGTGCACCATAGGAAATGTACTGAGTTTTAGTACAGCTGTACTTGGGTTCAGTATGAAAAGCTGATCCATAAAGGAAGTTGTTTAGGTTGAAGTACGAACAGGCCAATTCTAAAATGCAATGCAATCAATATTACTGTACTTATATAGTATTGAGTAAAAATTATTGCATGTGTGCTGGGGACACAACTGTGTTAATAAAACTTAAACAAAAGGCACTTGTTTAACACTTAAAATTTTTCATGAGAATCCATGGATAATACATGTGGACAGTATCATTTTGCTGTATAATACACAATTACATTGTGATGATTTCACTGAGCACTATGTACATGTGTAATTGGGCGCATACGTATATAAAACCCAACAAGTGGCCTGCCAAGATCTCAAGAATATAAAAACTGAGTTTGAGACACATGGCTGCTGCATACTTGTTTAAAGTAGGACGTTGTAAGAAGCCAGTAAAAGTTAGTTTGATGGTTTGCCAGCTGTAGACTGAATGTTGTCACAGATGCCAAAGCTGGAAATACTGCAGCGCCCTGGTTTATGCTTTGGACCAACATATTATCTCGTGCCAGGAGCTTTGATAGGTAGACCTTCCTGTATGTCAAGTGGCAGTTGCAGTTTTGTGCATCTGAGATTTCCATGAGCCATAAACATCTGTCTGTAATGGGTTAATGTTTGATTAACTTAAAATGCTGCCATTTTAGAGTTTTTATGTCCCAGGAAACCATTTGCTTTCAGGTCATGTTGAGATGATGGCTGTATCTATGCTTATATCTATACATCCAGCTAGTCCCAGATCGGACTCTTTTGTCTTGAAAAACAGCATGAAGTCAGCAGCAAGGTGCAAAACAACATTTTTCACAAGGTTTTAGGCTCATGGTGGTTTGACAGCTTCATAGTAATGTATATTTTTGAGTTGTGCAGCTCAGAGGAACTGTGCACACCTTTTAGCACAATGGTACTAGATCTTTTCTGGGTGCATTGCAGCTGAGTTATTTGTCTGACAGCTTTATATAACATATAGCAAGCATGTGGTTCACTAACTGTGGGGGTACACGCTGTATGTGTAAACAACCATGTGTTCCTAAAACTGGCCAGTGGGTGTATGAAAGCTGCATAAATTCATTTCTTCTTGGGACACATTTTGCATGTATAAAATGTTTTCACACTACGAATAAGCAGTAGCGGCAGTACATTATACCAATCTCCTTTTTATTTAAGCATGTCTTGTTTTGTGCCAGTAGAAGAGAATGTCACGAAAAGTATACATTTACTATAATGTTATTTCTGTATTTTAAATGTATAGATTGAAAATTACACACAAATGTTACATGTTACTTACTTTAAACTTTTCCTTTCAGTTCAAAAACTGCTGATGTCCAGTTTTTGCTGTTTTTCCTTGGCTTTTTGGTTGCAATGTCACCTAGGTAGCAAGGATTCTGAAACAGCCACTGCTTGATGCTGTGTCTATACACATTAGCTGAATAAAGAATATACATGGCCAACCAAGATTTTATCATCACTACACAGCGAATCAGACAGACAATGCCCCAGACAATGAAGGACACTCAACAAGGTAGAGCTTTGACAGCTGGCTTCATTTTAGTGCTGGAGTCAGACTTAAATAGCATAAAACACTGACAGATTTGAAAGATGTCAATTTCTAACACAAGCATTTATGTTAAATAATTTTCATTTCCTAGTATAAATGTTAATGTTCAACTTTGCAAGTCACCAAAACATTTTGTTTAGATGAAATACTTGGGCACATCTGGCTTGTCCTCTCATCACCCAAAATACTGTGACCCAAACCCCTGCAAAACATTTTACACTGTTCTGTGCAAAATTGTTCTTTTGTTTAAAACTAATAAATAAAATTTGAGTGTTCATGACAGGTGAGAGGAAGTGTTGCGACGAAAAGGCCTCAGTACCACTTTGAGTGTGCAGTGGATGTGAAGAGCCAGTTTGACCCAAGGCCCTTTACGTAGAGTAAGGATAGGACGTTCATGCTTCCACGATCAGACAAACACACAACAAATCATCAGTGGTTGCATCGACTCGCACGTTAAGTGACATCTGCACCAAACATTTCAGTTTGGGGATTTTCAGGTAACCAGTGTGCCTCTATCCTTAGCACCCATCTTGCACATTTAAATATAGATCAATGGTAAAGCAGATGTTTTTCATAAAAATCTGTACATTTTTTACTCCAAAGTAAAAGTTTCATGCAATCATGAGACACAAAACACAGTTAAAAATGCAAGTAAATGACAGGCAGAGCTGGTTAATACAATAGCAGTCATCGTACAAAATACACCAGTATAAAGACATTACAAGCTCATGTACCACAAATACTGTATCACTTTTTAACACCGTTCTTCCACTGTCCTGCTCCCCCAGTCTCAGAATTAGAAAACATACTTACAATTATAACATCATCACACAAGTTATAGGATAAATGTTTCTAACTAGGTTTGTTGTGTTACAGGGTTAATTATGCCTTTGCAAATTATAAGTAGTTTTTCTATATTTGTGTTCAGTGACCTGACATTCTATATTTTATTGACTTAAACTTGACAGCTTGAAAGGTGCAAACAAATATATTTTGAAACAAGTAAAACTTTGTTCAGAGTTACTATATCACATCAATAAGAGCAGGTGGACGAAACAGTTCATGATCATTGTACCACCTACAGGTCAGGGCTCTTAATCTACTTTCACCACACTGTAGATCTTGGTGACGAACCAAAAACAGGCAAAGAATCCAATTGTTCCTGTTGGAAAGACAGAAGACATAAGCAAAACTGCTTCATCGTATTTCCTATGTACTGTACATTTGATATGAAGCTCTCATCTTTCCTGTAAATATGACACAGTAAGCCTTGAAATACACCATGTTAAAAATGTTTAAAGCTAAGGTCTCAGGTAAAATGTGTAAAGACATATTCTAAAAGACAACTACTATACTAAGAGGACTCATGTATTACATGATAAAGAATATTATTCTTTATTACAACACAGCTACATATGTATTACAGGTAAAAACATGGGTTAGAAATATGAATCTTTCCTTTCAGGAATCAATAAAATTCTATCCTATCTATCTGACATCTCCTGCTTTGATATTAGATGTTTCCTGGCTTCTTTGGGGAAAATCAAAGCTTTCTTGAACATGAAATTAAACTTTTTTCCCATTCCAGTTTCCAGAAGCTCTTTTTCTGACACTCAAAAACATCTATCAGTAACTGATAAAAACTGTGATGGCAAATTCATAGAACACGACCCACGTGCTTTACTATTAAATTTTGGATTCATCCATTACACATAATTTTGAGAAGGATGAATTAAGTCTTTTTTCCTGAAATCATTTCTGGTTTTATTTCTTACTTAAGTATAGACTGAAAAAATAGAAATGTTGGAATTTCTGATAAAAGCCAATTCACCTTCAGTTTATATGTCTTTTCAGAATTACCTTCCTCCTGAAAAATATTCTTGAACTGCTATTAAATGCTGTGACTGGTACAAGAATGGACTGTAAGCAGTTTCTCGTGCTGCTAAGAATGCATGATGCCTCAGAGCCCCGTTGACTCTAACACTTTGCTACAGGTCCAGCTGTGAAGGAGAAACTTGTCGCGAGGCTCACAGCAACCCCTGGTGGGGCTGACTAATGACCTGAGGTCTGTGGGGATGCCAGTGCCCCCAGCAGCATGCTGACAGGACGGCAGGGCACTGTCACAAAAGCTCCCATGCAAACTTCACAGGTCGCTCACTCCAACTGCAACAGGCAAGTAAACATAGAGCTGGTGATACGCAAATGACGGCTCTTCCTCTCCCCACTCAGTTCATCCCTGACACTCCAGAAGTGCATCCCTCACAGGGCACCGTGAAACTGCATCCTCAGGCAGTGGGGGAGAAATTGCATCTGGCAGGGTCATTGCTCAGGTTAAGCAGAGATTGAGATATGAGCTTTTAAGAAAGAGAAGCAATGACTGTCCCCCATTTGCCACTGCAACACAAACTACTGTGACATCCACACATCTGTGAGACACTTTGCTACTGCAAGGTGCATTTAACAGCACAGTGAAGCAAAAACTCCTTCCCTTCTGACAATCTTCGAATACTCTGCTTATCTTTGACCTGTAAAGCCAGGCAAAAAAATAAATAAAACACTTGTTTTTTTAGAGATATATTTTTTTTCCTAGTAATTTTGTGTTGTATATCTAGCACTGTAAGTCTCCTTGGACAATGGCATTAGTTAAATAAAAATTAACACTAACAAATAAATTTGATACGCCTATGAAAATTAAATACCAATAAAACTTCAATCACGTCTACTCCATAACCCTGCTACTGACACCGTGTGCTTTATTAATGGTGCATTTGCAATTGGGGAAGATAATATTAAACAATAACCCAGGCTGTATTCCAGCGCCTTCATCTAATAAGTGACTTGGGACTGTGGTAAAGAGTTCCGCATCAGTGACTGCGCACCCAAGGAGTAACTGAGTGCAGACTGGTGGGGTCAGTGACCTGTGAACGCCAGAGCGCGCATTAACCCAACCACAGGAAACGGGTTTAAGGGCTTTTCTCTCCCTGTCCAGTTCACTTTGTTAACCACATTCTCACTTCATTTAACAGTATTAATGAGCCTGTCCAAGTACACTTCAAATAGTGATCTGTATGGTAACAGTGAGGGCTTCTGGCAAACAAAAACAAGGAAAAAAGCTTCTCAGAACACATACCTGTGAAGAGGAAAAAGATCAAAGCCATGATCATGGTGTAGCCAAAGTAGAGGATAGTGCTGGCAAGGCCAGTGATCTGGAGTTTGGAGAAGAAGTAGTGGATGGCGTACACCAGGAAGTAGGCAGCTGTAAAGCCACTGGTCAAGAAAGAGCGCCACTGCCAGTGGTAGTCCTGGGGGAGAAGACCACATCACTGACCCTGTGAACCAATAGGAGCTACAGAAACCTCACCAGCAGAACTATTTATCACTGTCTCCACAGCTTTATCTTTAAACTTTACTGCTTTGTATACTTTTTTCAAAGTGAAGATCTGAGCTGAAAATCAGCCACATAAACCTGATGGTTGTTATTCATTTGAAGCAAACTCACTTCAGCACACAGGTGGAAGTAACACAGGAGGATAGTGGCTTCTGAACATGTGATCACCAGGATAATGAAGACCAAGAACAGGAAACCAAACATATAATACATCTGGTGTGACCTGGAGTTAAAGAGCAAAGTGTTTATATAAACACCTTTAATAATGCAAAGAATGTTAGTTAAGAAATGTATCTAAACGTTACTATGAAAAGCCATATGTTACAGCTTTCACCCAGAGGCCTTTAGTATAGAGTTGTGCTCCGTGATATTTAGTCAGTCAGGGAACTTTCTGACTTCAGTGATATAGTTCTCACTTGCCACCAGTGCAAGTCGTGTCAAAACGTTGTAAATCATGTGAACAGCCTTCCAAATGTCAAGGTAACACTTTTTGTAGAAATCTGTGAATATGTAGCAAAAACCAGAAGAGGTGAGTATCATTTCCTTTAATATGTCATTTTCTCCTGGTTTTTACCTTAGTTAGGAAGTAAGGGTAGAATTTTGTATTTTTGTTTTTTGTTTGATAGGGGAGATAATTTGTAGTCAAAACTGAAAGGGGCAGGATTTCTTGTTTTTTTTGTTGGCTTTGCTCACCCCTGAGAGATAGCACTGTTGTGCTGCTCTGATAAAATAATACAGCAAATGTTGTTTCTTTCTGAGTCAGTTTTCTATACCCGCTTTGTGTTATGCCCAATTCTAGACTGGGCTGTTACACATTTTATTATGTGTGTATTTTTCTACCCATTTTTGGGAAACAAAGACTTGTATGCCTTCCCTAATTTCTAATAATGTCACAAAATGTAGAAGTAGAGCCACTACCAAAGCAGGGATACATCCCACTAAATAATCTTTGCAGTTCAATCCTGAATCTGATCAGACAATAATGAGACAGACTGACAGTCGCTCTAATTGAAATGCGAGTCCACTTACCAGATACTGTTGAGAATGAAGAAGAGCTGGATGAAGATACAGCCAAAAGGCAAGATTCCTCCCATGACAATGCCTGGAAGGGCCCTAGTGTAAAAGGACTGCTCAGGAATCTGGCGAGGAATCTGGTTTGTGCGAACTGGATGCTCAATTGCCTTTAATATAACAAGTGATAGAAAATCTATCTCAACATCCAATTCAGATGAAACACCTCTCCACAGAAACTGCTGCCATTTTTGTCATTAACACAACTGTTTTGGCACTGGTGCTGACAAACTGAGGCTGGCAGCATCACCGATCAGTTTCCAGAGGTACTCACTCTTTTCTTGAAACCAAAGTAGGCTCCAACAAAGGTGAGAGGCACAGAAACACAAAACCAGAGGGCCAGGATGGCCACCAGGGTACCGAAGGGCATAGCGGCAGAGGAACCCTCTCCCCATAGAATGAGGTTCATCACGAAGAAGTCCGCAAACACGATCCTGGAGGGAAGCGATCAGTATGTCACTTCTCCAGCCACATGGCACCTCTCAGCTGTACAGGCTCACCCTAAAATTTCCCATGTATCACCCCCAATGAAACCCTCCAAATGAAGTCCCACTTACATAAAATACCCATTTATGTATTTGAATGAAATAACAAGGTAACAAAGTGATACAAAAAACTTGGAACTGTCAACACTGGTTAAGGGCATAGTCTGCTAGTTCAAATGCCAATAGGTGCCTTGCAATGATACCACTGAGTAAGGAACAGAACTGAAGTTGCTCCAGTATAACAGGATAATTTGGTCAACAAATCTGAGCCACTGATAAACCAATTAACCAAACTGTGATACTGATGGTGTATTGTAATGATATCTTTATACTTGTATGCAGTTGTAAGCAGACATTTTGAAATCAACCTTTCAATCCGACCATCATTGAAAATGCAGTCACTACAGTCATGTAGACATTTACACACGACTACATCTGATCAAAGCTGAAGGGGCTCTCGCTTACTTCCACATTGCTTGGCCAATGGTTAAATCCACCACATGTTAGCACCTTTTTGATATAAATACTTACTCACCCGGGGCATAAGAAAGCTGTCAGCAGTACATTTGTTTTCCACTTTTCGCCACCGAAGGCTATTCAAGGCAAAAGGAGAAATGACAAGGTGTTAAAAAAAGTAAACCAACACTTACTATTGTGCCCTTAAGAAAACTGTATCAGTTCAACAGATGGGGTTTCAAGCTGCACACTTTTGTTTTCCAGTAAAGCATTAACTTGAACACCCTTTATTTTCATACCCATAAATATCGTATATAATATTAAATTTGCAAATTTATACTAGTTTTAGATAGTCATATTTGCTTATTTAACAAAAACAGGTTGGGGTAAAAGCCACTGACCAGTGAAAGCACTAAAACGCTATAATCAACTGTTCTGTGGTTAAAAAAAAAATGAACACCATTTTCTTAACTTCCTTTAAAATTTTTTTAAATCTAATTTTGGTATGAATGTGCACACTGCACGTGTATTGCTGATCAATAGAAAGATACTACAAATTTTTAAAATGTGAGTGCGGTATTCCTTGGCTGTACATGATACCCAACTGAATAGTGTCTGGTGATGAGAAAAAAATTTAATGCTGGATATAAAATTAATGAAGCAAAGTTTGTCGAAGCGGAAATGCAATTTATATTGAAGCTTGTATGTTCTTCATAAATGGCAGCCGAAATACTACAAAGACAGAGGCAATTCAATTTATTTTTATATAGCGCTTTGCTAAAGAAGTGACAAAGAGCACTGAACAAAGTTCCAAGGGATAAAAAACAGGGGGAAAATGACACGACAGACTATCTGCTGTTAAGTATTTTTGTGGAGAAGTTACTCTAGCTGATTTTCAGCCCACTAAAATAAAGCCACATGCAAAAGAATATGTCAGCTTTGACACTAACTGTACAATAGGTGAACGCTGTAAATGAAAATGATGTCAAACTGTTAACCTACAAACTACCTATAGACTTGAAAGAAATATTCTGTGCCAAAATGCCATTTAAAATAATTGTTTACCATGGACATAAAAAGTGACATGAACACATCTGCATAAACCCAATCTATAATTAGGACATGGCTTTAAGCAATCCATTGGACGCTAAGTGTTGCAGACACCTTAGCCGCTAAAACATATGAGGACAGTGAGAACACAACTAATTTTCAAATTATCTATTCTCCAGAGTCAGAGCTGTCCCTGTCAGATTTCAGGGAGGACTGAAATAGATATCCCAGGCCAGGCCCACAGAAGCAAGCGCTGACCCAGCCCGGGCCTGGGCTGCACACGCTGTCCACTTGTCATGTGCTGATGGTGATGTGGGCTAATGAGGCTCTATGTCAGGATGCATCTGCTGTACTTACACTTGTAGAGCCTGGCGGCCACATAGCCGGCTGGTGCCCCCAGCAGCACCCACAGGACCACGGCACATGTCATAAGGGCCCCACGGTTGGCTGGGGAAAGGAAACCCAGGCAAGCCAAGACTGGACACAAGGAAATAGATGCACATTCATTCTAGCACAATAATGCAATTCAGAACTGTGACTCAACTACCAAACAGAAAAGGTCTATATAACACCCTATCACCGTGAGAGGCTGTGAAATGTTTTACAATTTCAAAAGGTTTTACAAATGTACAAAATTTGATTTACAAAAGTGTGAACACAAATATTCCTGGACTGTCCAATTAAGTCATATGTGAGACATGAGGTTAGAACCAATATGTTTAGAATATGGAAACCATACATCGATTGTGCGTGAGGACAGTAGAGTGAACCACAGCGATGAGTCTCAGATGCGCATTGAGAGGAAATCAGACTCACAGAGTGTTATGAAGGTCATAATGAAGATCTGTGTGCCTGAGCCAAGGAAAACTGACAGAAGCATTCCCTTCTTTGGCGGTCTGAAGATGTCTCCATGGACCAGCTTCCACCCAAACTCCTCCTGAGCATCCTCCTGGAAGAAAGAATGATTGCTGAGCAAACCTGCAATTCTGGAATACAGAGCTTTACAGAGTCCAAGGTGCCAATCATAGCTATGTGTCTGGTACCAATTACTGTTCATGTACTTCAAATACCTCAAACATGAGTGGAGAACAATCTCATCACTCCAATGATGCTCACTGTCAGTCTGTTTGCTGGGCAAGGAAACTGCTGAAATAATTAGTCTGTGTCCCATGAACAGAATAATAATGAATGTGCAAAAAAGTAAGCATGTGCAGACACTCAGATGACCCGGTAACCTGCCAGTTCTGGGTGAGGAAATAGGGCACAAACAGACTGAGACCAGAATACACATATGTTGAGGAAACAAAGTTAAGATAACATTAAGGTTGAAGAGCAGCTTCCAAAACAATGTAATTATTAAACTGTTTTGTAGTGTTCAAGAGCCAAAAATTGGCTAACAGATTTGCTTGCTATACAAAAATTTCAGATGTTTCTAGCACGGTATGTTTTTGCAGTTTCAATGTTTCAGTGAACAGATAGCATGACTTGTTTTTTGTTTGCTTTTGCAAATTTACTTAATTAAAGACTGAATTACAAGAAATCATAATACAAGGAAATGTGGCATGTCTCTACTGAGAGTCTGTTCCACGTACCACTGAGTCCATCTGGTTGTAACGGGCAATGTCTTTGTGAAGTGTGCGTAGCATAATCATGGCCACCATCCCAGACAGGAAGAGGACAATCACCAGGGAATTCATGATGCTGTTGGATGAGAAGAACACAGAGAATGTTTATGAGCAACACACATCCTGAACAGTGACTGGACTTGGACCTGGGATTTAGGTGGACAGGAATATTAACAAGAAAACTACTTGCCTAAACCACTGGATGTTGGTGTGAGGCATAGACTCCAAGATGTAATCCCAGCGCGAGGCCCATCGAATTGCTTTATTTTCCTACAAACATGCAGAGTAGCATTCTTAACACAGTTTACTGCACAAAAATGTCACTAAAGTCATACAACACCAACAAAAACATGGATATCCACAATGAATCAATTAGGGGGAAAAAATTACCACGAAGTCCACAGTATAAGTATAAGGAATTTTCAGGTCTCCACTGAATTTGTTGCTCAGTTCCATGGGTGGGCCTGAACAATCTGCATTTCTGAAGCTTTAAAAAAAAGGTACATGAGAGTTTCCTATTTAAATATGACTATAGCAAAAGTTTAAAAAGTATTAATAAAAAAGTAGCAAGTTAATATCTGTGCAACACATCTCTATACAATTTATAAGTCCATTTGCAGACACTGGATTATATGCTGTATTTTTACCTTTTAGGCTCCATTTTTGCTGCAACCAGTCGTGCCTCTGTTGCATCGTTCTCTACCTTGTGATAGTAAATGGTGATATTAATATGGTTGAAAATGTAGAATGTATCTTGGGAGCTGAAGTTATGCTGTTGAGAGAAAATATAATCACTCATCACCAGGACAATTATCATTCCTTTCAGTTATTTATCGCAGTGATTTACTGTTGTGAATGAAACTAAAATGGAGATGGGCAGACTTCCATAAGTGTGGCTGCCCTAGTGTAATGAACACTAAACTAAAGACCTTCTTTTTACTATAAACCAACTCTCCTCAAATAATACATGTATATTCACAATGAACTAATCCCAGCTGTACAAGCCATTTTAAAGTGATGCCAAATTTCATTTAACTTCTTCAAATTCATAGCCCTCTTTATATTCAACTGTTTCCATGTCTTAGTCCAAGTTTCTTAAAGGAAAAACTAACATCAACAACACAGGCATCTTTGGGCTGTCCACTCCCAGTCACATAGCACCCAATGGGGAACCCAGGATTGCAGAACTTCTGTCTGTCTTCTACGGTGTAGCACCACGTCACAGGCATGTTATCCACAATCCTGCAGATGGAGAAAGTGACACAGTGACACTGTGAGAGGTGAATCCTTTCCTTGGTTTCCTGTGAGGTCCAATAAGAGTGCTCTCTACCTCTAGCCTGTGTCATAACCACACACCCCTGTCTCATCAGGTGAACAGCATGCTACATTGAGGGTTTAGGAGACTGAATATGTATTAAACTCTGACTGCTTTACTACTTTTTTTTGTTTTACTACATACCACAGGATATTTTAGCAACCCCAGCTGCATACTGCAGTGTGCGGCAGCCTTCACTGTCCTTTGCCCCAGTAGCCTACACTGGTTACTCACTGGTGGACCATAATGATGCAGTAATCCCAATTTTGACCACAGTAGATTGATTGGATGCTGAAACAGCCAAGGATTTCCCCTGATTCTTGTTCATTGCTGTGGTCAATCACAGAGCAACTGGTATCTTAAAGTTTTAGCTCAGAAAACTACAAAAATTCCACTCTGCTTTTGTACTGTTGAAAAAAGCTGATTAGCATGTTTTTCCTAAAAAAGCTTCAGACTGATGCAAGAATAAAGTACACTGTTAATAGGACTTTCACTGTGTGACACGAAACATTTCACAAAAAACCCAAATGAACAAAACATTTCTTTAGGTTTCTGACTCCACCTAGTGGAGAAGCGGACAATGTCACAGAATGACTGCTGTGATACAGACTCAATGGGGACCCTAGCAGCCACATTGTCTCATGTCTGAGCAAGAGGAAAAAACACACACTGATGTGACATTTGATGACAAAGAACTGATGTCAGAGCCAATCACAAAGACCTGCACCACTGCACTCCAATATTCTAATGACATAAAGAGGAATCAAACTCCAACCATACTACCATCTACAGTCTTAAGATGTAAGATCTAGTCAGGCTCTTAAGTTATCTGCAATACAGTCACATCCAGCCTTGTCTTGATGCTGAAACTGATATTCCACCGCTCATTTTAGAGATGAGCAAAAAATCAGGACAAAGAAAAATGTGAATTTTCTCTCTATACCCTCTTTTTTAATCCTCCTGCACAAACTCACAAACATCAAATTAAATTTAGCTGGAAAGGGCTATGAGGATCCATGGCAGCACCTCCCACACCATCATTCTCAACACTGGTGCACCACAAGGATGTGTACTCAGCTCACTACTGTAAAGCCTCCTAACCTGTGACCATGTTGCCACATACAGCAGCAACCACATCATCAAGTATGCTGACATCACATCAGTTCTGGTCTTCATCTCCAACAACGATGAGTCAGCCTATAGAGGGGAAGTGAAGCAGCTTACAGAGGGGAAGTGTGCAAGGGGAACGGTCTGTCTCAATGTCAACAAGTCCTAGAAAGTGACTGCTCAGAAGGATTCAAGTCATTCACAGTTCACTGTACATTGATGGTTCAGGAATGGAGCTGGTGCAAAGTTTCAAATTTCTAGGAGTAGACATCAACTCCACTGGACTCACAACACAACCCACGTAGTGAAAAAAGTAGAAGACCATCTCTTTCCTAAGGAGATTAAAAAAACTGAAGAGCCATCCTCCATTTTCACGCGCTTCTACAGTTGTGCTACAGAGAGCATCCTGACCTCACTTGGGTCACAATTTGGTATGGGAACTGTACTGCCTCTCATTGGAAAGCTCTGCAGCAGGTAGTGAAGACTGCCAGTCTATCACCAGGATTTCAGTGGCCACCATCCAGACTATCTGCAACAAGTGGTGTGTCAGGAAAGCTTGCATCATCAGTGCAGACCCCTCTCATCCCATTCACTACGTCTTCACCACTGCCATCCAGATGTTGTTGCAGTACACAGGACAATGCTACCAGGCTCAGGAAAAGCTTTTTCTTGCGGCTGTCAAGCTACTGAATTCTGGAAAGCATATGGACAACCATTACCACAGCCACTGACCCCCCACCCCACTGTACCATCAATACTGCTTGCAATGGCCCTTTGTTCTGAATTTATTCATAATTTATCTATTTACTTATCTATCTATATATAAAATCAACTTCAATGTAGTTTCCTAATCAACTACTCTTCTATTGAATTTATGTTTGTTGTTTTTTAGTGTAATGTGGGCCATGGTCCACGAGAAATTACATTTCTTTCTCTGGTACTACTACATAAGGCAGAATGACAGTGATTCTTGAACCTTGAATGATATAATATGGCTGAAATGTGCAAGGAAGTAAAGTGAGCAGAAAGCATGACGAGATGAAACAGATGGATCTTACCAGTGATGTTGATAGTTCAGAAGCATGCCCTTCTTCAGGAAATCCAGCTTTGCTTTGTCCTCTTGATTTTTTGTGTTGTATGACTTTGTGCAAACGGGCACACACTGTTTCTTCACATTAAATGTAAACTGTCAGGTTACAGAAGTGTGAAACGATCAGTATTCACCCATACAAAAAATTTTCATTAACACAACTTATATTTTTATAATATGTAAAATATGACAATACCAGGCACACTACGTAAACAGGGCTAAACCCTGATAAATATTTCCATGCTGAATCTTGTCAGTATACATGTTGCCAATAATTCCCAAGTCTGCTGTGAAGTTGCTGTGGTTGCAAGCCCAGCAGAACCTTAAGTTTCATATCATACCTAATATATACATATCTACTTTTCAAGGCTATTTTGCAAAAGCCACAGAAACCATCATTAGTAGCGTGTGCTTCAGCAGCACGTTTTTACCTCGTGCACAGAAAATGCAGTTGGACAGTAAATGAGGAGGCCTATGGCAGCTTCAGCAAGTACAGGAAATTCTGAATTTTGGAAAGCAGCTGTGATCACTCAGTCTTCTACTTGCAAAATTAGATAGAATTGAAAGTTGGTCTGTTACTCAAAAAAGTTCATTATTAAAAGTAGACTCTGACTAGGTCAGGGCTCATTGTCAATTCCACATGCAGCTAAAATGTGCTGATAAAAACAGTGCAAAAGGTATCCCTTAAAAAACGAGACTCTGACTTGTGAGTTTTTGTAACATATGCAAATTTACAAGGAAATATGAGGCTGTTCGTTTGTGTTTATGGATAATGAGTAGAGCGTGAGGTAGTTTGCAAGGTTTGTGTCATAATAGTAATACGTCTTTGACTTATGAGATGTTACCCGACACACCAATTTCCAGGAGTGCATTGTGCTCAAATGTAGAGGGACAACAAACTGAATGTACAACAACAATTATGTGTCAGTACCTGTAACACTTTTCATGCTGGTGAAATTCAATTTTGTCTCAACTGTGAGTTGTATGTCAGTATGAAGTAAATCACCTGATACTCTCTGACACATTGGGTGATGCTTTAGTGTGTGACTTGAACTGGTCCAGCTATGTTTTTTTGTAAAAATAAATACTTCTCAAAAAAGTTTGTTACTCAAAAGTTTGTAAATGGAGACCAAATGTATTTAAAATCCTGATGGACCTTTTCTAAAATGTCCCTTCTGTGTTGCAAACTGGAGGGTTTGTAAGAGTGACTAGTCTGAGCTTTTCAACTCAGATTTATTACTAAACATTGAAAACAGTGAGTGGCTTCTGAAGGAAACGTTAACTAATCATTTCAAACAGCAAACTATTTTATCATGAACAACATTTGAAGACATGTCTTCTTACAGATACACTGTATGTTTACAGACATGTGTTTTAACTGGTGTCAATTTGTCTCTGCGCCTGGTTGATGCTTACCTTATATGGAGATGGCTCAATTCTTTCTCCAAACAAAACTTGCCCCAGGTTTTCTGACGGTCGATTTTCTGACTCAACTGTACAGAAATCAAACCTTCAAAACACAGAAATGGTTCTTAAATGACTGTGCTGTAAGTACCTCCACCATTCCTTGTACCCCCTACAATGAGAATGCAAATAAATCATTTAAAGTGGGACTGCTCACTTACGCTCTGTACTCGTAAGGCAAGACTGACTCCACAGAATCCAGCCTATTAACAAACAGCTCAATTTCAGACTGTAACAAAACAACAGACAGTAGCTGAGATCCACATTTACTTCAAATTCAAACAAAAATGTAAACACTGACCTTCTGCTATAATTAAACTACAGCAGATCAACACTGAACTTCATTAAATTTTACATTAAATAAACATCCATGATGCAGAAAATTCTGGAGGCATTTTGTCTTTGGGGTTGCCATAGAATGAGCCTCAGTGCCATCTAATAAGAAAGGTTGACAGCTCTGTCCAAGGTACTATATAGTATTACATAGTCCACATCACCATCATGTATCCATTTATTCAGCAAGGTATTCATATGGTATCAGTTCAGGGTAAGTACCTTCATTAAGTGTCCTACAGCAGGAGCAGAATTCAAGCACAGCCCTTAGGCTCTGAGGCAACAGCTCTGACAACTACACCACCTGCTGTCCTCAGATGTGTAAAATACCTTGCTTTAGGTGTGACATGGCAGCCAGTGTGGTGTCACACTCCTGCACATGTGAAGCAGAGCTTATGTATCAACTGGGCGGCAAACTGCAGAAGCTGAATTAGTAAACAGTTTAGACATGTTATATACATACGGATATAAGAGTTGAGATGGTGAAAAAAACATTAAATATGTAGGCACAAGGTGTGAGGCACATTCATATTGCGCGCGCACGCACACGCACACACACATGCAATGAGTGTCTGTTTTGGTGAGACTAGTCAACACTGGTTAAGTGGGCTGGCGGGCCCGCCTGCCTCCAGCTGCAGGTAGCGACTAGGACACTCTCTTCACACGTGTTTAAGTGTCGCGGGTTTCGGACCGGTTCGGTGCCGGTTACCCTGCAGTCGGCCGCTCCGCGCTCCTTCTTGTCCTCACAGAAGCTGACAGGAGCCAGACCCGGAAGGTAGAAGCCGAGCGCGAACTGCGCGCTCATGAGGACAAGGACAACGGCCGAGAGCGCGGGAAGGCCGCGCGACGGGACCATGGCTGCGTTCTCCCCGTAGAAAAACGATAGTGTGTGGGCCGCAAGGCGGCACATGACTGCGCTCAGTCCGCTGAGCTTTTACGCGACAGCAGCAGCCATCATGGCATGACTGTTTGTGCGGCCAGCGCTCGACACGTCACCCGACGCACGCCTACTTCCGCTGCATAGCATTATGGGACATTGGAGGAGCTGATGCAGGGTCATTGAGAGTAGTGATGAAAGGATTATTGTATTCGTATAAAAAAGGGTAGGTTACGTTGGAACACGACTCCCGAGCATTCTTGGAATCTACAAATGTTTTACGCATACAAGGAAATGCGAAAATAACAATTAGTATTGAATTATGTATAATTTAATATAACCTATCCATTTGTCCTTTATCAATAACTGTTTGTCCAGTGCAGGGTCTAGAGCAGGGTCTAGATCAGTGCAGGGTGTAAACTAGATGGTACATCATTTCACTGCAGGACAGTGACAAAAACGCTCACTCACACACTGCAGGCCATTTAGAGACATCAGTCCTGGAGAAGCACATGTCTTTAGACTGGGAAGAAACCAGAGCACATGGAGGACGCTCGCCAACATGAGAACATTTAAGCTCCCCACAGACTAAGTTGGATTTAAACCCTGATTTCAGTACACAGCTTGGGAGCACCCACACTATTTGCAACACCACCATACTGTCATAGTACATGGATAAATCATAGTAAAGTTATATGATGTTATTACTCAGCTTAGATAACGGCACCTACAGAATAAAGGTTTATAATTTATAATATTAATTTGGTTAAATAGCAAAGAATGTATCATTTTAATTCCAGAGTGTATTGGCAGTAGAAAAAAAAGGAAATTGTGCTCATGCAGGTGTGCGTACCGATGTGAGATTAAATGCCACATACTGTCTGTACTGAGAAGACGGAAGAAGACAAACCTTTTACACAGAAGGCAGATTGACGTGAGACCGTTGCCACATCCTCCTTTATGTGGAAGGCATGTGTACTCTTGTGAGCATACGTTTAGGCTTGTGCATGAGACATTTACTTGGACTTGAATAAATTTTCATGCTACATTCTTTTTTTCATATTGATGTCACAGATCAGATGTCATAAAGAAAACTTCGGGGTGCATTTTCACTTCTGAAAATAATAGTAATGGTCTCTTTAATATGCTCGCAGAACAGAGAAATGTTCTTTTTTAATGGCAAATTCTGAACGTGGGGTTTCTATGAATTAGGCATATGTTTTTTTTTAACTTCTAGGGGTGGCATGGTGGTACAGTGGAAAGCATAGCTGCCTCACAGTACCTAGGTGGTCTGAATGGATGTGGGTTCAGTCCATGTCAAGTCTTTTAGAGTTGTCCCTTACAATAAAAGCATGCCAGAATCGTTAAACATTGAACATTAGATTGAACTAATTACACATTCTATACTGAAAACAGTCCCCTACTAAAGTGTATATTTACATATATATATTTGGAGGGTTTTATATGGGAGACTAAAAAGCTGTGTGTCTAGTTGTGCCTGTTTCAACAAGTTCTCCAAGGCAGGACTTTCAGATATTTTTTTTCTTCCTCAGAAGCATTAGTAAGTTTTAAAAATATTTTCACATCATGGAAGTCCAGATATGCCTTCACTTGTTTACCTGCTGCTGAAGAGGACAGTAAGAACAGTAAGAACAGAGTAAGCCCTTCTCCCAGTGCCCATCTCCTTTAGTTAATTTCTGAGCCCTCTAAAGTTTAACTTGAAAGGAACACTAAACTTCAATTTGACACCACATGCTTTTAATACTATTCACTTTTATGACTGCTCTTTGTTGGACTATAAATAGACCTCAAAGTAGGTTATGCAAGTAGTAATTTCACCAAATGTCTTTCAGTTGGGGCGTAGTATGAATGTCTCAAAGAAACTGAGTAGTTTTCAATGTTTTTCATACCACCCACTATTTTATCCACTAATGCCATGAGACTGATGTGAATACATTTCCTTGAACAGTGAGATGTTGCAATATCAGTTCTGTAAGTTTCATATATCATCAGTTTGGAGCTGTTTGCAAAACTTCGAAAACAATATGCAGTGTGTATGCTGAAAAAAAATACTGATAACATGTTTGCTGTAATTCTAAGCAAAAAAAAAAAACCACAAATACCAAAGGACTGATGGCATCAGGTGTTCTCCCCCATTCCTGTTTTGATATGTGATATATTTTTTTTCTTTTGTTGAACACTAAATACTCATTTGAACAATAAAGGCCCATCAAACATTTTAGACATTAAAGCATTATAGCATTATAAAGAACACATTAGGCTCTGGATCTCTGTAGCCCTGACCAGAAAAAACAGTTACTGATGATTAATGAATGGATGGATGGATGGGTGTATAAAAAAGCATGTGTCTTTCACCATAGTAAGACTATATCTTATTTCTTTAAGAAAGTCACATGCTTTCTGGTGCTTTGTTGTCTACGAGCAAATATTGACAGTGCCTGGAACCTTTGGGAAATATCCTGTAGATATCTGACGTGAAGGAATAGCAGGGTGCAGAGGAGACAATAGTGGAGTTTTCACAAGAGGATACATGTACAAAGTGATTCAAAAAGAATTTTAAAAAAGTGAATAAATGTATTACTCGGTGATTATGTGCCATATGTACATGTCTAAAGCAATTTGTAAAGCTTCTTTCAGTTTTTCTTTCAAATACTTCATAAACTACACGGTCATACTGTACTTAGTTATAGAGTAATAAATTAATGAAAGTGTTTGATTCTTTTAAAATCACCCTGTATTAGTCACCTCTATTTATTTTACTGTGACTGTTTTGTCTAAGGTGACTTAGAATATTAGTCGAGTGTAAAGTGATTTATCCATTTGTTCATCAGGGTTTTGTTGCCAGGCAAGACCCTAAAACCCATAAGCATTTTTTTTTCTTTTATGTATTTATTGTTTCACAAACCCTCATAAATAGTTTTTCACCTTTTTTGGGCTATGGCCACCTAGCAGAAAATGAGTTTGATTTATTTGATCATGAAACTTTATTAAATAAGCCCTATCAATACATTGCCCGTAGTTAGAAGAAAGTGTATGTTCACATCAAAGTAAAATGATCAGCACAGGAACAGATTTACTTTTTATCTCCTCTTTGGAACATCACATACATGTTCTCCACAAGGGTTTAGTCACATGAACAATATTTACTAGGTATTTTGATCTACAAAATTGAGCAGTTCAGCGTTTAAATTTACATGATGCTTTCCCCCTGTCTGACTTGGAATGATTTACCTATTTGCACAGAAACCTCAGAGAGGGGCTAACTTTCACACTGCAAGGAGAATATAAACCCTGTTAATCCTGATTTAACACTGGCAATTTTACACCCTGTAGCGTCTCTTAGAACAAATGTGAAGAAAGCTATGGAGATGACTGGCAGGCAACTATGCAATGATAATGATCTTATTCATTCTCTGTTTGCCCATCACTTTATGACTGGTAGCTCAGGGCCATGAGTTCTCTGTATATGTATGTATGAGTGCATAAGCCTATCGTAAGAGGCCAACATCCAGAGGAAAAATACCATCCTTCATCCTTGACTAGCAGTGGAAAATGGGAGCTATGATTACGGAAAAAATATTCCACATTTCTGGCATTAGAACATCCGTGAGCAGACAGGTACGCACTCATTGTACAGCACTTCGTGGAGTGAACAGGCTGCTGTCCTGGAGGTGTTCGTTGGGGTTGTAGTGAGTCATCAGAACAGAGACTTTGTTGACATTAAAGCAGAATTCTGAAAAGGAGATGGGCAGGGCAGGACGGGGGGCAGCCGGCTGCCAACTCTCACTCTTTTTATTTTCATGTGTGGAATGAGTGGAAACTGAGCCAGCCCTATATTCACCTACAAAGGACATTTCCCTGAGAGACAGAGGCAGTTGAAGGGTATTATACTGCATTGGGGGAATTATTTCTGTTTAAAGGAATTAATTTGCCCACAGCACAATGGACAAAATGCACACCTGTGCCAGCTGAGACTCCTGTTTGCAATGGTAAGTAATGTTGTTATATGCATTAGTTACTAAAAAAACAATATTCTATGTGAAGAAAAATTATGCTTGATATTTTCGCCTGGAATTTCAATATAACTTGTTATGCATTTATCTAATACATGGTTGTGTCAACTTTAGAGGCAAACACACAGAACACAAAAATTGCGCTGTGCAAATCAGTCACAATTCTAATGTATGTCATAGTTTATCTACTCATGATATGTAGGATAATAATCAAATTCTGAACAACATTTTTTCATGAAAATTATTCATGATTTTATAAGTACAGTAATTATACTGTTTAAAGATTTCTTCTTGCAATGAGAAAATGATATTCCTCTTATTTTAATATACAATAGTTCCACTGTTGTGCAAAAGCATGTTTAACTTTCTTTTTGTTGTTGATCCACTATTTCTTTTCACTCACCTTTTTAGAACTGGCCATGGTGTCCAGACTATTTTCACACTTCATTTCAAATAATCTTAAAATCATCTTTGGTCCTGGAAGAGAACTTCATTTCCTACTCTCAAGCTCTCCATAAAGTGGGGGTGGAAAGAAAGGAGAAAAAAAAACAGTTTTGTGTTTCATTACAGGAAATGATGTGAATTGCTATAGAAACTTGCAAAGACAGGAATCAAAAGTTCTCTCTTTCACAAGGAGCTCTTTGTGCACAATAATTGAAGTTGCCGTTGGACATGGAGGAAGTTCTTTGAGCACTGTTCCAATCATGAGAAAAACATTTGTTATTTTCTAAAGGACTACCTTTCACTTGTAAGTAGTAAAAGACACCAAACTGATACAAATTTAATTCACTGTGTGTCTTTCGTGACTCTTTTTCTGTTTTAACATTTTATTTCTGTAAGAGGGTTGACTACCTGTTTTATCATTTTGTTGCATGTCCAACTAAAACACCTGTGCAGATATCAGGAAAGACTTGTTCTGATATGTGCCAGTCAGTGAGCACTTTTTTCTATGCATGGTGTATGTTTTAGCTGTTAGTGGAGAATGACTGCTTTTGTGTATCTGTATCTGAAGGAGTAACCTACCTCAAACTGAACTGTGCTTACATGCAGATTGCTGAATATTTAAATAAAAGTGACAGAAGTGGTTTTAAATCACGCTTGGGTTAGCGAAATTCGTACACAGACTAGTCAGAGCAAGGCATTTTAAGATTTTTTTTTTTTAGATGAGTCAATTTTATTTTAACTGGTAAAATAGACAAATGCACAACAAAACTCAAGAAGTAGATTTGACTTTAACACTGCATTATGAAAAAAGAAATATACTCTTTTGGAATTCAGACAGAACATTGTAATATGATTTTTTTGTCGCCTGGAGCCATTTGAAGGCCTCTGACTGGTTTCACCATGAGGAGAGTTAGAGGGGAAAGGCTGTGGACACCACTGGAGCTCTAGTGAGGGTCTGCATTCCAGGTGTCAGTTGTGTGATGGTTGTCTGAGTAGAAATATGCATCATGCAAAAAATAAAGAGGAAGTAAGAAGGACAGAAAACCACAACCACGGTTTTACTATCCTTACAAAATGTTTCACACAAGTGTTACACAACTCTCCCTGATTCAGACAGAGAAGTATATGAAATACACTGACAAATAATATTGGTTTTGGTCTCTTTAACTTAGACAAATATAAATAAAGTGATTTTTCTGTAAAGAAGTATAGCTATTTCTAAAACCATTGTCTCGTATGTAAAGGATTGTAAAGACTTATTGCAAAGTGTTTTTTTTCCATCAGGTCTGTGAGCCATCTACCCTTGATCCAATGGAAGAGATTCCAGATGTCAATGAAAGTATTAATGTCTCATGTCCCAATCTGTACGATCATCGTCATACAGCAAAAGTGCTCATTCCTCTGCTGTATTCCATTGTCTTCATTGTGGGGTTAAGTGGCAATGCCCTTGCTCTGCATGTCATCCGGCCCAACCTAAAGAAACTGAACTCTACGACTCTCTACTCCATCAACCTTGTGGTGTCTGACATTCTCTTCACGCTTGTACTACCACTGCGCATTTTTTACTATGCCAGGGGTTTCCATTGGCCACTGGGTGAAGTTCTCTGCAAAGTCACTGGCTTGATCTTCTACATCAACACCTATGCAGGAGTCAACTTCATGACCTGCTTAAGTGTTGATCGCTTCATTGCAGTGGTGCTGCCGCTACGCTTTGCTTGTTTTCGCAAGGTCCACAACGTCAAGTACATCTGCATCACTGTTTGGCTGCTGGTGATGGCTCAGACACTGCCTCTTCTCTCTATGCCAATGACTAACTTGGAACCCAATGGCTACATGACATGTATGGAGTACCCCAACTTTGAGAAGGTTAAAAACTTGCCCCTCATGCTCATTGGAGCTGTATTCCTGGGCTATGGCATTCCTGTTGTCACCATCATGGTGTGCTATTCTGGGCTGTACTGGAAGGTGCGTTCAAATGCAAGGATCAGCCATCTGAAGGACAAGTCAGGAAGGAGCAAGAAAGCCATTGGCATAATCTGCTGTGTTACTTTGGTGTTTGTGGTGTGCTTTAGCCCTTACCATATTGACATCCTGCAGTACATGATTCGGAAGCTAGTGTACACTCCCTCCTGTAAGGAACTGCAGGCCTTCCAGGTATCCCTTCACATTACTTTATGCTTCATGAACCTCAACAGCTGCCTGGACCCCTTCATCTACTTCTTTGCCTGCAAGGGCTACAAGAAGAAGATCTGGAGGATTATGAAAATGCAAGTGAGCACATCTTTGTCAAGTGCTGCCCGGACATTCCCAGAGGGTTACTCAAGGGAAGCCTTCGAAGGTACCAAGATCCATTTGAACAGCATCAGGAGCAATCACTAAGAGCAGAGCTGTATCACTGATACTGGATGTCAAAGAGAGGAAACCACTGTACCTAAAACCATTCTGAAAGTGTGCATAAGCAAATTTCAAACATTCCAGAAACCATAGAATATCAAGTACTTTATTGGATAAAAGATGATGATAAGTCACTTGTCCAGCAGTTCTAGAAGAGTTGCGTGCCTGAATGAAAAGTGTTGGTTTATGGATAAGCATTTTTGTGTTTATAAAAATGGCACATGCAGCACAGAATTGTGTCTTCCTAAATTAAGAGTACTGGAAAAGGAGCTTAAACTTCAGTGAAAATGAAAAAAAATTGTTGTGAAAACAATGAAAGTTAAAACCACACATAGAAATGTGTGAACTGTTGTGATTCAATGAAGGTTCAAAAAAAAGCCAATTATACTGTCGACACTTCTTGTAAGTGTGTTCAAGGACATATGACACATCTCAGGAGAAGCTGTGGAAAATGTGCTGTAAATGGGAACAAATTCTGAATGCACATGCACCAGTGCCTTGACCCACAAAGAGAAGTTCTGTAAATATCGCGACTGGGAGAGCTGTTAGAGCTGTTGTCTCACAACCTAAGGGTTGCTCCTGCTGTGGTACCCGATGTTCAAGGTACTTACCATAAACCAAGACAGTAATAATATCTTGATATATAAATGAGTAAATCATTGTGAAATGTGTTTTTTTTAACATTTAATATTGTTTTGGACATAGTGTCATCTAAATAAAGGGAAAGAATATTAATAACTAGTTGAGCCACCTGTCTCTGCTGGGGACAGAGGGTGGAAAGGTAAATAGTAATAACACATTATATAATCCCCAAACTATTTTACCTATGAAGTGACTGCATTTAGTAGATAAGTACTGTTAGGGTTGTGAGACAGACAAATGGCATAGTGAGGAACATGCCAGTCATATTCCAGTAGAAAAGTGGAAAGGAAAAAAGTAATCATAAAATTTATGTCAACAAACTTTAGTACCTTGTTAGTATAGTGATATATATGTTAATATAGTGTCCATTGCCCTGTGTGTATCACGTATAACGCAGTGGTTCTGGTTTAGGTTCTTACTTCAGCAGCCCCTATCACCCCTCTCAGTTAGGTGAGAACTGCCTAGAGGCAGACATCACTAATGTGTGTGTGTGAAGTGGCCTTTTTGTCTTCATCTGGGAAGTGCCTGAATGCACACTATTATGTGAAGCACCATTTATGTGTCTGTGTATGACTGAAATGGCCTGTTTATCCTCATCCTGATGAATTAGGTGGGGTCTGCCTAGAGGCACATATCACTAATGCGTGTAATGTCATGCGTATGTTTGACCATACAAAAATCTCACTGGGTGAGAAGTCTGTGGCTTAGAAAAAAAAACCATGCTTAAAGAACAGACAGACAGACAAACAAGTAAATAGAGATTTGGCTTATGAGATACAGAGATTGCTATATCAAATGTATCTTATAAGGTTATTACAGACATGAAGGTAAATATTAAACAAACAACTTCACTTTGCAGCAGTTAGAGGAGTGTTATCACTGTTATTTCCTGTGAAAGCAGCATTGGGTAAGGCAGATACAGAAAGTGATATTCATCTTTCTCACAGTTCAGTTTTTAGACAAACGCCAAAAAGGCCATGGATGCAATGTATCATCCTCACCCTCATAACATCACAGTGGCTTAGACAAGAGAAGTGGGATATATTTAGGGTCTGATCTGTGCTTTCCATCTGACTCACGGGGGGACATTCTAAGCATTTGATGTGGCTCATTCATCACAGGTACAAGTAGCTGCTGTGCAGTTTGGAAGCTGCTCTATTGGTATAGAACCACAAAATTTATGTCATACAGCCAATGAAACTGCTTATGTAAAACTTTAATTACTGTCAGCAAACATAACTCACGTTCATATTCATTTATTATTCATAGATTTATTTTTGTTAGTGCAGGCTGCACTAAAACTGCACTGCACTTCTAGTTTGCTGAACATCATTAAGTTATGAAAGTCTGTTCTGAGAAACTCTGCCCTACATGTGGTACTTTTGTAATATTGCCTAATATCAATGTTATTTGTAATGCTCTGCCACTTTTTCTTAGTACAGCATCTTGAAATAAAAGGAATCATGAATATTAAGAGGTACCTTGGGGATGTCTGCTTTGAAACAGGGAGCGCTGGAATCCTGGGAAAACTAGGTCCACAGTGGGGGTGTGTATTAACCCCTCCCTCTCATGTCCAGTCATGGGTATTGATAAAGTATAGTATCTGCTAACTCAGTCAGTAAGATCTTAAATCAGAGGTACTTTTACATCAAAAAAGCACCGCAGTTTCAACTGGTTCATCATGTCTGTTTAGTATTGTTTGGTTTCAGGTAGTGTGGGTGTTACAGCTGCATTCAAAAAAAAAAACTGGTTTGAATTGTACCATGTGCTGTAGAACCTCTGAACAAGAATTGTTCCAGAGGAAAAAAATACTCCTCTGAATGAGTGAATCATTATAAGTTGCTTCAGATAAAAGCAGTAGCTAAAAGAATAAAATAATACATTTGTATATATTAATAAACGATGTGTTTCCGAGATACTTCTATTTCTGGGCACATTAATTTATTAGCTATGCTTCTCCTCTGTTGTTAACTTATAGCTAAAATAGTCTATAATTAAAAAACAGCATTAAATGTAAAAATAAAACATTACAGTGTACGTAACAGCATTTTGTACTTTAACAGTTTTCACAAGAGTACATTTAGCACTTCTAATTTTTAACTAATTTTACTCAAAATATATATATTTTTTACTGTACTAGTCTAATAAAATCACAGACTTAAGAACAGCAATATGTGAAATTCAGTCTGTAATTTAGTATTACTATCTTACTATTAAAATCCTATATTAAACAATTGTCCAGTTAATTTTATTTTCAAAAGTTGTTTTAAGTGAATCCTTAAAAGCTTTATTTTCAAAGAAACATATGAACTTACTCTTTATTTTAGAATTATTTTGAGCATGCTTCTGAAGTACTAGCCTGCTTCCCAGCATGCTGCATATGAGCGTTCATAGCTCTTGCTCTGCTGGGGACTGCGCTCCACCTAGAGGCAGAAACAGTCTACTGTTGACATTGTGGTACACAAAGCTCTCGCTTAACTTTGACTTATCTTTCTGAGAACATGTCCTGGGGTATAGACATGTGAATGTTGCTTGCTGTCACCCTCATATAATTTTGGAGAATGGCATATCAAAAATATGATGTGTTGACAATACTATATTAATAGTGGAGCATAAAAAAACTAAAATCTTATATTAAAAGTCAAAGAGGACAGCAAAAAGGAGACATCTGGCAAAATCTGAAGTCATGAAAACTGGCAAAGCAGCGAAGTTTAGTGTTGGTGGTAAAAACATAAAAGATAAGAGCTTTTGTCTCAATGATCAACATCAGGTGACCTAGCCATCAAGAGATTCTCAGAAGACCAGCACTTAGCAGAGCTGCATTGAAAACCCTGGAAAAGATGTTCAAATGTACCGTTGTTTCCACAAAAAATGAAGACAAGTTTTTTCAAGCAATGACAAACACAAATGGCACACCATGGAAAAACACAGATTCCTTTGTACTGTGGTGCTGAAGGACATTTTAAGACCACAGAAAACAGAGAGATCTTAGATGAACTAAATGCAGAAATCTGACTGATAACACAAACAAATAGGTTACAGGTTTAGGGTTAGGCTTCAGACACATCAGGTGTAACTCTCTTGAAAATGTGCTCATGTGTTGAGAAGAGGAAAAAGAAGAGAAGAAAAAAGAAGCAACCAAATAGACTTGTTGACAAGTGGACACACCCCTTTGAACACCAAGTATGTGAGACAGAATGTTCTTAACAGAATGTCCTGGACATACTCTGCCTATGTAGTCATTCAGTCATCGTGAACTCTGAGTCTGGGGAGAAAATGAACTAAATAAACAATGCACTGAGAGTGACACATAAGATGATGCTAAAGAGAGGTCCCGTGCTGTAAACTATGAAAAAAAGCAATTCTTCAAGATGTTTGAAGACTCTGTAAAAGAAAACTTTCAGATGCTGATAATCCAGTTTCTTTAATGGTAAAGAGGTATTTGTTTCTTCCTTATGTTTTAGCCACATTTTCATGTGCACTTTGAAGCTATGTCATAAATCAGCATTTGAACCCCAACGTGTCATATGTCCTTGAACACACTTACAAGAAGTGTTGGTTTGTTGGTATCGAAAGCAAATAAAAATGATAAAAGTCTGGAGTCAAGTAACTTCCTCAACCTTCCTACTGCTCCCCATGTCTGTATGCATTTGGCTCCGGTACTTTCCACCACTAAGGGGAATTCTTTGATGATCTGTGTTCTTGTTTCCTTTGTTAACTTCATGTCAGTGTCTCATGATAGTGCTGAAAACTACCACACAACTCCTGAGTTCTCAGCCACTGAAGCAGAACCTCTGGGCCACTTTGCATAAGGCCAAGTTGGTATTTTATAAAAGAGTTTTATCAAACTCCCAGGGGATGTGCAGAGAGGTTCTACCTTCCTTGTTTAGACTTATTCAGTGTAGGGCTGAATATAACTTGCTATATCTCTTGCCGTACATTTTTTTTAACAGTGATCCATACCTTTTAATGCAGTGTGGAAATAAACTATGAAGCACAGGCCAAACAATATCAAATATCAATATCAAAATATTCATATTCATATTTGAAACTGGTGAAACATTATTATTTTGAAAGTATTCAAACCACGATTATCTTTGCCTAGCTCCCACCTTTAGACTAAGTATTAGAATAAAGTAAAATGGTGAATTTTGAGTAAAACAAAAATTGATAAAATACGGAAAGGATTCTTTCAAACTGTGTCACATTTCCCTGTAGTAATGCACTGGCACAGTGTAAACTGCTGCTTTCATGTGCTTCAGCTAATACAGGAAGTAACAGGATCCTAAAAAAAGAACAACAAAAAATGTAGGTACAAATGACATATTGAGCTGGTTCCATAACTGGCAGTCATTCACTCATTGACACAACCGTGAAAACACAGAGAACCGAGCAAACGTCATCCAGGTAACAATGCCTACAGTTCAGTCATATTGTTCTCGCTGTTATTTTATGAGGTCAAAGTTACTGTAGTGGAAAGTAACTTTTGCTTGTAGTCATGTTTTTCCTGGATGGGGGTATTAGATATAATCTATATAGTATATATGTTTATATAGCCAGTTTGTGGAATAAGACTGACATTACACTGCTATGAATAAATATATTTATAAATAATATTAATGCATTTGTGTGTCTGCAAATCCAGTTGCCCAACAATGGCCATAGCCTGCTAAATACAGAGCTGCTACCATCAGAAATGTACACTGTTTTTTTGCTTGTATTTGTGTTTATTACTGTTAGCAGTCTGCAAGGAAGAGACAATAATTTCACTCTTCCATACACACACATACTAAATACGATAACTAACTTGAACAGATACAAATGGAATCAAATTATTTTATAATAACTATCATATATACAACATAAACGACAAAGGAAACCGGGAATGGTACAATTTTGTGGTTATAAAATTTCGAGTAAGTTACTGTTAAATAGTCTCATTTCTTCTTTTAAGCTTCCATATTCTGCAAATATTGAGCAATTCAGTTTACTTTAACAGGTTTGTCCTGTACTTAATTTGTAGCGAGTAGGTCTTATTCACTGTCTACAACTGGCTACCATTAAGAATAAGTGTTTATTGTTTCAGATTTAATGATGTTTTATTGACTATGTGAAAGGGACAGTGACATCAGAGGAGGTGGACATGGAGGACACCAACATTTATAGTTTTGCAGACCATACCATAGCATAGTGTAAAAAGAATTATTTTAATAAGATTAATCTATCCAGTGAAACAGCTGGTCAGAGTTGAATAATAAAGATTCAGTGGTCATGATGTCCATGTTTAGCTACTATCCATTGCTGACATCACCAGGCCTGGAGCCACTTTTGCATCTGTTTCATTATCTGGTTTTCTGTGGAACTGTTACTGGTTAACTTTGCTTTAGTTTGGAGTTAAGAGTAGTTGGTGTTAAACTTTGTTTTGTACCCCACTGGGTGTATCCAAACTAATTTCTCAAGGGAAAAATAAAGAGCTCATTTTGAGATATTCACTTCCTCTCTTTTTATTGGCTTTTTACTGAAAAAGAACTCAGCACTTAAATAATCTACATTCAAATACCATGTTTTTTTATTGTGATTCACAATGGTTTTTATTACCACATTAATGATGTATAATATTACCGGACCTTATAACAAATATACTCACATTACAAATAAAAACTGTGTTGTCATCCATGTGTTTGGACAGTTTACAGAAAATTACACCATAGTAAAGTCTGCATAACATATTACACTAGAAAGCAGAAGCTCTCTTGTAAATGGGATAAAATGGTCATACCTACCTAAAAATAAGGAAAATATGGGGTGTTATATAAAAAAAATAAGGAGACCATGGTGTGCAAAATGTAGAAATACAAACCTCTGTATTTTAGTTTTAGCTTCTTTTATATGATTTCCAAGATTCACTTATACTAAAAAGAAGCAGGTTGAAATGTACTTTTTAAGCTTCTGCTCTTAATTGTGTTTCACCACACGTACGAAACAGTTAACGTATTTTTTGTGTGCTGTTTCAGATCAAGTCTGAAGGCAAGTGAGCAGAAATGGGTAAAGATGGGAATGACTCTTTAGGGAACTTCACCACACCAGAAGTGGTGGAGTACAGGATAATAGGCCTGGTGTTCTACACCATCATCTTCCTTATCGGCACTGTCGTCAATGTCACTGCGCTGTGGGTCTTCTGCCTGACCACCAGAAAGAAGACCTCCACTACCATCTACATGATCAATGTGGCTATCTTGGATCTTATTGTCATTCTCTTCCTGCCATTTCGCTTGGTGTATTACTCTCAGGACTACTGGCCCTTTGGTGATTCTCTGTGCCGAGTCAGTGCCGCCCTGAGTGTTTTCTACCCATCAGTGGCGCTGTGGCTCTTTGTGTTGATTGGCATAGATCGATATGTGGCTCTAATGCAGCCACGGCATGCTGGTGATCTGAAGAAGATTCACCGGGCCATTCTCTCTTGCGTGGGCTTATGGATCATGGCACTGGGGGTGGATGCACCACTCCTTCTGACCAAAGACAGCCCAGACAGGGCATCTAACCTCAGCACCTGTACAAAATTGGGTGACGCTGTTTACCTCAAGCAGGAGAACTTAGTCAACTTTGTGAGATTTGTGTTCTTCTTCCTGGTACCTATATGCATCGTGACAGGATGTTATACCACTATTCTGAGAAGCCTGTTGTGTGGGCAATCTTCAAAGATCAAAGCCAAGGTGAAGAAGACATCCATTAGGATTGTCGTGGTAGTGATGGTGCAGGTGCTTGTGTGTTTTGTGCCATTCCATATTTGCTTCATTGTTCAGCTGCTGGAGCTGGGCACAGACCCCTACAGAGTCTGGGCCATGGCTTCCAGCTTCATGTTGAACCTGAGCACAGTCCTTGACATCATTCTCTACTACATTACTTCCCAGCATTTCAAGGAACGAGTGATCAGTGTCATTCTGTATAGAAACTATTTGCGCAGCAGGCGGAGGAAGGTACATCAGTCACAGCGTGCCCCCTCAGCTCTGCTATGAGACAGCACTGAAGACACTGCTCTTTTGTGGCCAAGAAGTCACTTTATGACATGTGAACTGGTCAACTTGTCGGTGCAACATGTGTTGTTACAGGACAGATGTGAGTCACAAGCAACTATGATAAAATCATAGTAAAATCTATGACTGTAAAACAAACCTAACTGAGCAAACAGCCAACTGATGGGATTAATATCAGACTGTGCAAAAATGCTGGAAAAACTGGAGCGATAAATCCCAAATTCAGCTAAGCCTGCACAAACCTGATCTGCAAAACAATAGTTTTTTACAGCTGTTTTCTTATTTTTTGTGCAGCATTTGGTGATGCTGACGACATGCTGTGCACTTAGACTGAAATAGATCATATTAACTTTGCCCGTGCATTCACAAAAGACTAAATCTGCCTAGTTGATGGTAAAGTTATTTATATGTATCTCATGTGTGACAAATATTGCTTGTCAGCAATGACTGACAGTATGAAGAAGAAAAGAAAGTGTAGTCTATGTCTTTTTCCATAACAAAATGAAATTTATTAAACAGCATCAGACACTGAAAACATAACCACATGGAGAGTGCCTGCTCTTTACTGTTACTGAGCTTTAAATGAAAATATTAAATAACTATATAATAATGAAAGATCATGCTTACGTAACAGTACCGGATGTTGCGTACCTGCAAGATCTTCCTGGTTATCTCCTGCTCCAGTGGATGGCAGTATATGCTCAAAGATCCAATACTTAAGCTACTTTAGCAGTTCAGTGTTTTGTCCATCCATTCTTTGCTTTCTTCTCAGGCACCCAGAGGGTCACATACTGCATCTGCCTGGGTTACGCGATAAAGTTCTTAGCAGAAAAGAATTTAAATACATTAATTGTGTTTTTACTTGACCTGTTAATGACTGGGACGTGTATGTCTAAGGTAGAAACAGAGAGCACTCTGGTGACTAGAGTTGCCATGCATGTGTATTTTGTGCTTTGCTTCTTTCGACTGAAAGGTCAGAACAGCATGGGGCAGAGTAAGAAGGAATTGAGAGCACGAAAAAAGGACATAGCGCACACACACACACACACACACACACACACACACACACACACACACAAAAACACAGAACCAGCCTTTCTCATCTGCTCATGGAAAGGGTTACAAAAGACAAAGTTGCACATTCTCTGTGGGATTCGAGCAAGAATGTAGTTATGACCTTTTTTAAACACCGTCTCACAACTTGAAGGCCAGGGCTTCACTTCCTGCTACTATTAAAGGACCAGGCACTTGTCACAAACTGCTCCTGTAAAAATACGCAGCTGTATAAACGTTTTAAAAACCAGAAATTGCTTTGAATACAAGCACGGATGCATAAATGGGTAAATCATTTTTTGCATCTTCCTAAAAGATGCCATATATTGGGAGCCACTTAGGACAAAGGCATCAGGTAAATTTAATAACAACAGTGGTAACAACAGTAATAATAGTAATTATTATACAAAAAGCACAGCTGTCACACAACTGGTTTGCAGACAGATTTGTTCACTTATGATGAAGGTTGACGTAAATTCATTTAATGTATATCGAGGAAAGCACAATTATTCTGTTAATTTCAGTGGTTTTTCACATAGTTTAACTTATTTCCAAGGGAGTAGGTTTTTACTATGTAAATTATCAAACTATTCTGTATATTAGCTATAATTCTCACAAACTTTACACTCAGCTCTTTCTGGCCAGTTTAACCACCTGTTCCATCTGATCACGCCAATCCATTTGATGAATTTTGCTTCATGTAAAACCAGAGTTTTGCTCTCACACAGTCTGGAAATCAAAAACACAACTCACAGGTGAGCACTATATTTTCCCTGACTACTACTGACTCTGCCCACATACAAATTTATTAAGTTGACAGTAATTCAGACTGACTGCTCAGCATCTTATAGAAGCCTGGAAGCTATTTCACTGACAACATAATTTATTCCTTTTTCATTTAAAAAAAAAAAAAAAAAAAAACATGAAGTATAAGGTCTTTCTGATTAAATCAATTTAATTACCCGCTCTGTAGTGCAAGATAAAACAAATGATCCTTTAGCTTTCTTGTTAATTTTAGATATTCATATCAAGAGCATCTAGTATGCAGGGAGGGATAAATAGAGGCAGCGATGCCTTTCATCAGAGCCACTGCTAAAGTGTGGACACCAGTGAGAATGGTGACGTTGGCTTGAAACGGAGCTCAGTTAAGATACACTTTTTCTTTCTGCTTCTTATGCTGAAAACAAAGCAGCCTTTGTGTACACGGACCATCTGTTTGTTATTTGATATGTGCAAGTGTGTGCTGTAATGACTTGGTGAACGACTGGGCGCAGAGGAACACGAGGCCTCTCGACGAGCTGCCACTTTCAAAGCTAATCGTATAATTGGATGGAGTAGTCAGTGACAAATGAAGACGCAATGGTTAAGAAATCATACCATTGCGAGCATCTGAAGAAAGCTTTATAGAGTCATCTTGCTGGCACACAGACAGTATAACTAATGGTGGGGGATACATTAATTATATTCATATTAAAGTCTTGGTTTGTGTGTTTCCTAAATACATTATTTCAGCTTCCCCTTTAGATGATGTTCTAGTTTCTTTATATATTTATTTATATATAACGGCTTGTGCCCATCGCAAAATGAATTACTTTTGAGTAATTATAGACCAGAGATGACTAGAGATGCCTGGTAGCAGGAACTCTTTGGGGTTTTGTGGTGCAGGAAATAGTTGTCAGTACAACCCCAGTGGTCTGCACAGCACATTATATTTACACTACAGCAAAACCTTGCTTTTTAGCCACATGAAAATAATGACAGGACCTCTCCTAAGCTGTATTTCAGCAGTGTGATGGACTCATATTTGTGGTGAATAAAAATTACGTATACTGTATTCTAATGTGCATGGGGAAACAGCTGGTATAAAACCGTCATCTTAAAGCTTTTACCGAGGTGGAGAAATAATTAAAATTCTAAGGGGAAAAAGAACTGGAAAGAACAGCAGTCATATCCATTTCTGTTCTAAACACAGCTGAGTTTAGCTGCAGCTCTGTTCATTAATGATCCCATGGCACCTATTACAAAGACTTACTATTATTTACTGGCTCAGCAGACACAGCCATCCAGGGCAATGTGTTTACTACAGAAACCATTTTGCAAATGTCTTTTGAACTGCACTGAAATTTACTCTGTTTTACAGGTACCAGATGCGACATTCTGTACAGTAAACTGTTTAATTAGCAAAGAAAACTACAAATTACCACTGCCAATCACTTCATAAACAGGCCTATTTTCACTTAAATCATTTAAGTCATAAACTCTGGTTCAGCCAAGTTATACAGAAAGAGTAAAACTCAGAAAAAAGAGAATTTTTTTGTTTGTAGTTGCAGCTGTTAGATTTGCTGTTATTATATCACACTGAGACTGCTGCAGTTCCATTAGTGAAGATAAATATTATATAGCTTTTTTCCAGCTACACCAAGCTAAGCACTTGGAAACTTTAGGGTTCTTCTTGTTAAGCGTTCAGTAGGTTTGTATGAGATTTATTTTTACCCCATGCTCTACTGCACTCAGTGACAGAACACAGAGTCGACAGGGTGTTACACACAGTAAATACTGTGGATATGTTTAATATTTCATTTGCAGTTACATTTGCACTTACACACTTAATATTTCATGTGGCCATTCTTACCTAAAACAAATGCTCTGCAACATTACATTGCTGAGCTTAGAAGATGAAACAATGACACAAGACTTCGGTAAAATGATTATGGTCCAAAAACGTTTCTTGGACAACTAGTAAAGAGACACATCACTGGGTCTGGGAAGTGATTTTTACGCTGTGTTCGCTGATGCAATAATAATGATACTAATTAAAGATTCTGCTGCCTGTCGGTGCCAAAGCTAAGAAGGAAAATGAGCAACAATGAACTGTTATTTATTCATTTGGCTGACACTTTTCTCCAATGTGAAGCCTATAGACTAGACTACTCAGAACGATTTATTCATTAACACAGCTGGTCAATTTTTACTGTATTCATTCAGGGTAAGTACCGTGCTCAAGGGTACTACAGCAGGAGGAGGGATTCAAACCTGGATTTCAAGACAAGCGCTCTAACCAGTACATGACCTGTTGCCCCTTGAATGTGAGACACCCGTACACCCATATGAAGCAAGTAAGGCATTTTAATATGCTTGCCATATTTATTTGCAAGATAAAGCAAACTACAATACAAACAGCATCCTCAGAAAATGCTTGGGTGTCTTTGTTTTACTAATTGACACACTTGTGTAGCTAACATGGAAATAAAGACGTCTGCACGATCTTGTTTCCCGCTGTTTGCTTTCTCCATTAAAATCACTGTAGAGGCGAGCGAACAGATGGCTGCCGGCCTGCTCTGCGCCACATCCCCTTGCAACTGGCACGCATCCTCTGTGTCCATTAATCTTCTGCACGACTCCAGTAGCACAACTACATTAACCACTCAGGAGAGAAGGAAAGCAGCCAGCGCAGCTGCCAGAAGCCAGAGCCATGAGCATCAAGCCGCCGACGGCCAGCCATTGCTCACAGCACTGCTGTGAGAGCAGCGAGAGAAAATCATTTAGCCTTGAACATGACCCAATAAAAGCTGTACCCTTAGCGGGGAACAGCCAGCGCTTGTCAGGGCACTTTCCACAGCAAGTCAAGTGTGAGCTTTTAGGCTCAGATTTAAAATTCACTCCACATCAGTTTTATGCTCTTATTCATGGTATTTAAAAAATATCTGGATGTGCAAGACTGGCATTTGTAGTTTAAGCTCATAAATTAATTTTGAGTTCAAAAGATTTTACTAGGATGACAGACTTCATTTCCAAAGTACTTATTAAAACATAAAAATCAAAAGCAAGAAACTGAGGTAGAGGTCACATTCTAAAAAATGCACACACTAAACATGTATACTTTCCCAAAAAATCACCAAACTTGCAATGCACAGATAAATGTATTATTCTGAGAACCATTAAAGCCCTCTGAACATTCATGAATGGTCTCCAAACAAACTTTTTTTTTAACCTAATTCTCTCCTAATAGCGCCATAAATTTGTACCACACCTTCCATCGTGATCATCTTTGTATTTCTTATCTGACTCTCAGTTCTTCTTTGAGATACTCATACACTGTATGCCGGAAAAAACAACAATCTTAGAGTCGTTTAGCTCTGATGGTCATGTGTGAATATGTAAAGGACTTGAAAAAATGTCACTATAAATGTGTGATGGGAAGTACCAAAAACTGAAAACTATGAGGATAAACCTACTTGGACTGCACTGAAACAGCATACCGCTGTAGTGGAAAGTGCAGTAACCCCTATACCATGGTAATATGAGTTTTACTATAAGCAGTGTGCTTCTTTTGCACAAAGGGAAGCCTGTAGAGGACCTTCACACAGCAGCCATGGAGGTCGAACATGAGGCGAGTTCTCCACATGCTCATGCTGGGCACAAAATCTGTTACCTTAGACAGCAAAGGAGGAAAAGCATTAAGGTCAGCCACCCTGGTGGATTCATGAGATGTATAAAAAGCCCTGGACAAATATTTTCGTTTTACAGTTTGGTTTGTATCCCTCTGCTTTGTGACCACAGGGGGAAAAAAAGATACCACTTTAAATGATTGGGATATAAACACAAAATTTTGGAGTTAAACTCAGTTCTTGTTCAAGAACATCGGTGAATGGTAAGCCATTTCTTCAGTGTTTAAGTGGACCTGAAGCTGCATCAATAGCTGCTCTCTGCTTTATCCCAGCAGATCAATCTCTGCTCCTCTACTCATCACCACCCAGGAAGGAATACTCCTCCCTGTGGTAGAATATCACTCAGCCAGGATGTCCTCTTCAGGGTCAAAATTAGGCAGCTATGAGAAAAAGTGATGCTGGAACTGGATATTCAGCAATTCCTCAAACTACAAACATCAACCATTCCTCAGAAACTGTTCATAAGTCAAAAAAGCATAAATCAGAAACATGAAGCCCGTGAACTTCAATGGTAATAATGTTTAAAGATTCAGACACTTCAAAAAAATGAGACTGGGGAAATATACACTTTACAGCATGTCTGATATTGCGGCACCCACTAAGCACCACAACAGAACTACCTATGATGCTCTCATACACACTCAACACCTCCAGGGCCAGTCTCAGTCTTGTGACTCCCTTCAAGTTACACCACTATTTACATCCCCCCCCACCCCCTGTGATATTGTCTGCTGTGCAGTATGGGAACTGACCATCCCATTAAAAGCAACACATCAACATCATCTGCGCTGTAGGTTAACAACAATAACAAAAGAGCATGATAATCTTAACAAATAACACACAAACCCAGGTTTACATTTACATTCAGGCTGATTTGCAAATTGACCCTTTTCATTCCAAAGATGGACACAGGTTTTACAGTTCGTGTACAGAAATGATGCTAGTGTTGTTATGGTGACTACTAAAGGCAAATTATAAGCTCGGTGTGAGTAAGAATAATGACTCACGTATGGGTTGTCTATGCCAAAGGCAGTGAAGAAAAAGAAAGCAGAAGAGTCCTCTAAAAAGTTTAGTTTGGCATCTCTTCCTGCAAAGAAATGACAAGTTAAAAAGGTGGCCCTCAATTTCATGGCACATTATCTCCCTCTGTTCTCCTTCCAAGCTCCCATTTTCATTAAGGCCACAGACAAGCATAAAATAATAATTACTGTGTAATGCCTAAATGCAGGGCTTCCTTCTCATGCTTTTCATTTTCCTCAGTTGCTTTCCATGTTCATGCCTGCAAAATGTTCATTTAGATAATGTGGCCCGGACCTGTTGGGCGACTGTTTTGCCATTTTGCTAATACACATAATGGTCTAATCTGATTAAATGACATTAAAAGTTTAGTCCCAGTTCGGCAGGGCTGCTCCACTTTCTTCTGTGTAGATATAAGCATCTCCTGACTAATTATGAAAAACAGTTGTGTTTGAGGGAGTCTGTTTTCTATATTGACATAATTCCAATGAGCTATTTTCATTGGCATATGGCACTACTTTCATCTCCTCTGCTATTAAAATAATGTATTTTTGAACTGCCTTCATTTTTACAAATAGATGCCTGCATGTTTTATGTGCTCCTAATGGCACTGCAACAAAAACATCCACTTTGTTGTTAGGCAGGCTGACACTGTCCATAAAATAATAGACTAAGCACTGGAATGGACTGTCAGCTGATCTTACTTCTCTATTGCCCTTTGACTTTCTTCAGTAAAATTCTCCTCAGCAACTGATAGTGGTCTGGTAATGAGATCTGCAGATGAGATCTATTTCCCCTCTGAAAAAGATTCAGTGGGATTTTTAGATGTGTCTAAAAATGCATCTAGATTTCAAGAGCCTGTAAGTGGTGTAAAATTATTACATTTTAAAACAATCATATTATGCTCAGAATTTCTTGCTTACATCCAAACAACATTAAAAAAAATTTTAATTGAGAGTACATGTCAAGTTTGGGAGAAAAGTGAATGCACAGGCATTTGCCTTTTCACTCTATTATTCAACTTTCCTTGCAGAAAAACATCGGCATTATCAACACACTTGAGGTAGTTCTGAGCCTGACACCTGAACATAAAGATATTACTCAGAATTTTGATACCTAGATGGTATGTTATCTCACTTTGATCAAAAAGCAGCTATTCAGAATGGATGAAATTAAAATACAGCATGTTCGCTGTAAACACCCAGAGAAGCCCAATGAAATAATTTATCTTAAACTAGTGAAGCAGTCACAGAATATGCCAGATTGAGCAATCTTAGTTTATGCAAGAAAACATACATTGCAGCATGGCCTTCTGGAATAACTCGTTCAAAGTGACATGTCAAGGACCATATGTTGTGATGCCAACCAGGCAAATTAGGTGCAATGCTGGGAGCCTGCTCCACAACCTCGTAAAAGCACACGCTCATATGACACCATTGGTTACTGATGCACATGTGACAGAGTCTGGGTCTTACAGTTCGGCTAGATTTAATTCAACTCCAGACTAAATGGGCACTGATACAGAATGTCTTGCTTTAGGGGTGATTTGTATGCAGTTGGTGCAGAACAAAACGCCAGACGGAACTAAATAGTTTGTCGAGAAAAGTTACGATTCAAAAGTAAACATGAATCACCCACCCACTGCCCATTGCAACGTGAGTTATTCCCAAGCAAGCAAAGTCTCACATCTGTACAAAAAACCGGTTTTGATAAAATGGATCAACCCTACAGTTTTGTTTCATTATTACATCACTGAGACACATCACAAGTAATATTTTACTTTTGTGCCTCTGAGATGTTTGAATTGTTATACTTTATGCATGGAATAGCATGATAAGCTTGACTTGATAATGTGATGTTTGAAACACCATCCATCACTGCCTATTCAAATGTACTTTTTCAAGGTTGAGGGAAACTTCAGGCTCATTTTCAAACAAAGAAGAGACATTTTAAATGTGTGAGACCTTGGACACTTGCACTGCTTTGTTGAATTATGCAGTGATCAGTCAGCTGTTCACCATCCCCAGTCCACAGCGGCCTGGCTTTATTAATAAGCATGCAAAATACTATGCAGTGATGACATATTTAACGATTGCTTATGAAAAGTTTTCCTTTCAACATCTGTCCCATCTGTCTCTCTTTGAGTTCAAACTGAGTTTTGTCTCAGTTCAGCAGACACCCTTGTCTAACACAAAGTACCTCACTCAAGGCTAACAAAATAGGACCAAAGTCTCAAACCCATGACCTTCTAATTACCAGCAATTCAGGGATTACTACTACTTTTAACTACGGTTGTTAGTCAGCTTATACTATGAAGACCTCCTGAAAAGTGTTAGAACTACTAATCAAACAAACTTCTGACCAATCATGAATAAACTTTTTTCACACAGTTTGAAAAGACTTTCAGTTTCAAAGTTGATTTTGATCGAAAGCTCCCTCACAACTACCACTAAGCTCTTTAAAAATGGAGTACAAGGATAAATTTCATTTACTTATTCATTTTCTCAAATGTGACTGTTATGGCACTGCATTCGTCATGAATGCAATACATATAAAATATTTCAATTTATTTTAGACTTAAAAATATACTTGGGCTTTCTCATATATTTTATTGTGGAGCAACACTTATGTATAAAACAAACATACACGCACGCACACACATATATGCATACGTACAGTATGTGCATCCAAAATCACACATTCTCAAAAAAATATAAAAGTAATTAAAACATACAGTTAAAAACAATAAAACAAAACTTTCCTTAAATACACATTTCCCTGCACTGTAACACGACCAGAAGAGAAACAATAAGACCATGCTGTATATTTTGCTACAATGTACATCATATGCAGTAACTTGGTTTAACAACATACTTAAAAACAATAATAAAAAATGTTAGCCTCAGTGATAGATGGGTTAGAGAAGTCTGAATCACAAAATAATAAACTTTAAGAACAAAGGTAACATTGAAATAGAGCAAATAATCAAAATAATAAATAGCTGCCCATAGTTATGAAAATGTAAGACATTTTAAAAATATTTTTGAGAACTAAATCCTAAATCACAGTTAGCATTATTGAAACCAAACTTTGCTGCAACAGAGACTCAACACAATGCAAAATAAACACAGATTCAGGTTGTATATCTTAACTCATAAAAAAGCTTCTGTTCAGTGTTTCTTCAGAAAATAAAACTAATTTTGCCCTCACAGCATAATCCTCCAACAGTAAATACGGTAAACTTTTAACCCTGTTATATATATTTTTTTATATTCACAACTTTCCAGGTTGTGATATAAAATATTTATTAAATGACAAGTCAGTAGAAAGCTGGATTGTACTAAAAATGTATTAAGAATTAACCATTATTTGTTCTCTGTCACTGTATTAATCTAGTGTTAACATTCTATTTCCTGGTTTACCATTTAAATTTGTGAGGATATTGCATGCCAATTTAAAATGTGCTACTGTTCTATTTAAGTTTTCTATTAGCTTCATTTATATCTCACCCTTTTTGCTATAGAGAATGTGAGCACAGGGAAAAAAGTTCATTTTTAATTTATTCCTTACATTAAATCCACCCAAACTATTCTTGTTTGTTGCAAAAAATATAATTTATTAAATATTGTCACTTGAGGACGGTTACATGCCTGCATGCGTTGACTAAAACGGCAGCTTTTCTATTTAAAGGTAACAAGGAAAAAAAATGGTAAATTAAATTTACACTTTTGTATTTGTTTACTAATAACTACATAATACCATCTCCTAACTTTATATACACATACCACATTTTTTTTTAAACACGAATCAGCTTTGCTTTTGATCTGGTATAGACAAGAACAGTAAAAAATTAATCTGACCCACAACTGTTTTATGATTTAAAAAAAATGCTTATCTTAACTTTCAACCTGTATTTGTTTTCCCTGGAAGCCCTCTTCAAGCTCTGTCCAAGCTATGTGTGTGTATGGTGTTGAAAGTAAACTACAGTCACTAAGAATTTAAAATGAATTTAAAAAAAAAAACAAAACTATTTTCTTTTCAATCAGTTGCCCCTTGTATAAATGCAGTATAAAATCTTTAGTGTTAAAAACAAGTTCAACTTACTGTGTGTCCCAATGCTTCTCTGCTATTTTTTTAATCTATTTTTTTTTTGCCTTCAAAACAGTAGACTGGCCACAAGGCATGCATGTTGGTACAGGAATTGCAAAGACAATGTAAAGTCTGCATCAACAAGGAAACAGTTTGATCTCTAAGTCTGGACAGTCTTCTTTCGCCATGAGGCCACACACTCATCGAGAGTGTGGTTCTGGGTGGACAAGACCCCAGAATATCTGTACTCACTCCTCACTGCTCAGTCAGTACATCACCGCGGTTTTCAAAAATAGTCTTCCATCTGCAACCGAACAAACACACAGACAGCAATGTATGTATGTATACACAAATTTTAAACATGTAATTTTGTCCTTATTACACAAATGTTAAAACAAAGAAGAAGAACAAGACATTAATATTGAAAAGACATTTTTTTAAAAAAACATTAACATAGTGCCAAGATATGAGATTTTAAATTTTCATGTCACGTGTGGTTAAAGCATCTTTGTGACACATTTCTTTCAACAGAGTAGTCATGCCTGAGGTTAGCAACTGAATAATATGGCTTTTACTGCATGGAAGACATTTTTATTGAAAATAAGGTGGTTGTTCCTCACAGGTGTCATGTCCAGGTGCTTGTCACATTTTTAGAGGACATGGATTTGCATGGGGACACAAGCAGAGGAGCTCAGTGTCAGAGTGGGTCCAATTGGCACAGCTCAGGCCTGATCATGCCTTTGTTCAAGGTTCCCTCATACTTCCTGTATTCAGGGCTTGCTCTCCTTGTCAGTGCATCTGAATAACTACACTGGGAGCTATATATGAAAGTGATGACACATATTAAAAGCAGTGTGCAAACCAACTATAATAATAATAATAATAATAATAATAATAATAATAATAATAAAACTGGATAGAGGCACAAACAAAAAAACTTCCTGGGAACAAATACATTACATTTGCTTTACTAACTAAATTAAAGTGAGATTGTTTACTTTTACAGAATGTCTATTACTGATGCAGTCTTTGACAATAAATGTTTGAATTGTTAATAAGTTATGTCAATTATAAGATTAAAAAGCATCCTTCTAATTTTTATATATGTATATATGTGTGTGTATATATATATATATATATATATTTTTAACATGCTTTGCTCTCTTTAAAGTAACTGAACGACTACAACTGTATAATGCTGTATTTACACAAATATAGGATGAGGTAACAATGAACTTTCAGACTGATACAAAGTATTATACTGGAAATTAAAAAAAATAAATAAAAAAAAAACAACAACAAACCCCTTTAAGACCAGTACATTTTGCAGGAATTGTTCTCAGCTGCCTGGTTTAAGGTAATCACTTTTCACATTGGACGATAATAATTTCCCCTTTTCTGACATCTTCTGTGTCAAGCTTTTTCATAATAATGCACCTCTACTATTTAATATTAAAATTGTACCAAAGAATTAAAAATGTTAAAACTGTTAAAATATAGCCACTGAAATAAAATATATATGCATTGATTTCATGACCAATATTATTTTTAAGCTCAACAGGTTTCAAAATACATGTGTTTCTTCTGTTTTTTTCAATGAGAAGAAATGATGACGCAGGACATGTTTCAAATTATCACTCAAATTGTGATTTAATCATGCAGAAATAGTAGTATTCACCGACATTTTGCTGCCAACTCCTGTCAACAATAGATATAGCGTTCACAGAATAAGTACAAAAAACTGAAAAATATATTTCTCTTTACATACAGTAGTGAAATAGATAAAATATAAATTCATCAAAAACAACACAATTTGCTTTACCTTTACAAGAAAAATATTAAATATTTTAATATGTCTGGAAAGGATAAAGAGTAATTAATGTCACAATGTTTTATAAAATAAAACCTCATTAAAACATGGTACTACTAACATTTTCAAACTCAAATGCAGATGAAAAGTTCATTAAAAAGATAAATATTTCATTAGATTCTAAATAAAACAAAGGGAATTTTTGGCTACCCTCAGCATAAAGTTCCTTTGAAAGATTAATTAATACACGTAAATTATGCAAATTATGCTCATGCAAATATTTCATGAAGACAATTAAGGGAGCCATTAATTACTGCCTTTTTTGCTTCACTGAGATTCGTTCATTTAATTTTTAATTTCACTTTAACTGTTTTTATGTTTAATCTTGCAACAAAGAATTTTATCTATCCTAACAGAGTCGTGTAAACCAGCAGAGGACATCGAGTGGCAAGCCCCAGGAATGCAGGAAGGCAAGAAGCTTGCAGAGAGGTGTTTGTGAGAAGCGTCACCAGGAATTAGTGGCACAATGCAATCCCAAAGGCCTGCTGCCTTGAAACACATTTCGAGCTCATTCTTGGAAAGGACTCAAAACACTGGGACATCTATTAATAAACAAGCTTGTTGCTAATACAGCAGAATTAGACTGTGTGACATAGGACGAATAGAAATAATTAGTCCTCTAAAACGATTCACTCTTTAATGTTTTTTTCAATTCAAAGAAGCTTGGCAAATGTTTTAGACTTCTTGCTTATTAGCAGTAATATTTGTTTGTGAACATGTAATTTATTGAGAATATTTTTGTTTCCTACACCATTTATGATTGCAGAACAGTCAAAGATAATATGTAATAATGACAAAGGTGGTTATAAGAAAACAAGCATACACATAGTTCGGGTGATATAAAATCCACAACAGTTTATATTTAGAAAGAGTGCATGGCTGGTAAAACAAGTAACTGACTAATCAAAAATTAATCTTTTCATATCAACATTCTCAGTCAAAAATCATAGTGATAAAAAAAAAAAAAATCTTATTTTTTCCAAAATCTCAGAAGGCATTATAGCTTCTGCTAGGGGAAACAGTGCAAATGGCTAACCACAGCTGAAAGCCGTTAAAGTGACCTTCATGTGGACTTGGGCTCCTGTGCCCCAGATGGTACAGTACATGCTTCAACAGCAGGCTCATATAAACTAAAGCTGAGGTATGGCACCAGAAAGCAGATTTACAGTCTCCTCAAAATGTCTACCTTGTATCGTCCTTTCGGCATCTGTTCTGCCACTGCTGCGGTCAGTCTCTGCTTCTTGGGTCAGTGAGTCTAAGGAAAATGAAAGATACCATTATGTTAATCAGATATGCGAAGCAAAAACAATAGAGGAAAAATACTAATCTGGATAAGGTACAGATCTATAAAAAAAACATTGTACTAATTTTGTTCCTATAAATTAGATAAAAACTTCAGTGCAACAAGTCCATTTTTTTCAGGGACTAAGGGTTACTTTGCTGTCACTGCATTCCCACTGCAGCTAGCATTTGTCAAAGTACATTGAGCACCAGCAGATCTCTATGTAAATTCAGACCAAGGCATTAAAGACTCTTCCTCCCTGACATGCCCCTATGACACACATACTGCAACAACCCTGAATGACTCAAAAGTCACAACTGAGAGGCCTAACCGTTGAGAATCCTCAGACCTTCCGTGGATGAGGCCTGCTTCAGGGTCTGTTCGGCCTGATCTCGCCGTTTGGATTCATACTCGAGTGCCTCCTGCAGTTTCCTCTTAGTTTTCTTCTCCTTCTTTAAGCGCTTCTGAATTATTGCTGTAAAAAACAAGTAAACAAAACCATAAAAATCAGAACTCCTCTTAAAGTTCTTGCAACGACAAAAAATGCATATTTATGATAAAGGGAGTGCAGTACAATAAATGTCCCTGCTTCCTGATAATGTTTATTATCAAACAGTACAAGAAAGGTATACGTCAGTAAAATAATACCTCTAATACATACATACATACATACATAAAACCATATATCATCATCAAAACAAGTAATTTTAACATTAACCTGATTGTATTTTCTAATTATTCGCTGGTCTTTCTGTCTGTGCTGGTCAGGGTTTTTATTAATCTACACAGAGGTCTGTCTGTTTCCAAATATGACTGCCTGTTGACCCACACTGATGGATGTCAACCAGCTTTTAGCCTTTCTGACAGACAGTAGGAATCAGCTATGAATCACATTAACCTGTGTAAGCAGACCAACATGAATGAGGTTTTACTGAAACTTTTACCCACAAAATGGTCAGACACCACCATGAATGTTAGGTAGTGCACGAACGGTGAGGTTTAGTTTTTTCAGCCTTTTAAAACATATATCAACACACAGCTACTATGTCATTAAAGGTTAAATAATAATGTGAAACTAGAAAATTAAGGTACAAAAACCTGTTTTTGCTTTTCAAAGATAATCTATTATTTATATAAATAGACTGTTGCAGCATATACTTAACTTCACATTTCTGACAATTTGATTCCTATACATTCCTACAAATTAAATTCTGAACAAATAAAAATGTTGTAATTATGTTTGAGAGACAAATGCAATAACTTGCTGTATAAGTTAGAAAAGACATCAATGTGTCCAATATTAATATTCAATTTTTAAATGTTTTCGACCAGTGTGTAAGATGCAGTCTGGGTACTGTGAATTCTGCAAATATTTTCTTGTTCTTGGGCAGCTACCTTTATTTTTCTGTTCCACTACTAGCTGCTTCTCTAGCACTTCTCTCAGCTCACGCTCTCGAAAAAGCTCCATCTTCAGCTCCGTCTTCTCTAGCTGAACCTGCTTCTCCTGCGCACGAGCACTGTCGATTGCCACTTTCAACAGACCCTACAACACAAGGAAAGAAGGGAAAGGATGCAAATCCTTTCAATGAAGTTATTTGTATTTTCTCACACAAGCATGATTAAAAGGGGTGTATTTAGACAGTAGCTAAAATTAAACCCACTGGAAATTTTAAAGAGTACAAAGTACACAGTGGATATTTAAAGTACCTATATGCTAAATATACAAGAACTTCTATAAATTTTAAATTTACTTATGCTGTATGGCATATTATTAACAGCTTTAGTTCTTTTGGGATTATTATAAAATTGAAAACTTATTTATGACAAAATAGAATTAACTTACTGGAGAAAAAATAATTAGTTTAGTATAGTGACAAATGACAATGACATTATGGAAACAATTAGTTCACACTCACATGCAATTAAGCCAAATGAAATAGACTGTATATTTTTAATTGCACATCTTACTCACTGCTGCTTGGAAAAAAATACACTTTCTCACTTTTTATTAGGTTGCTGATTGTTCGTTTTGATCCAACCATTCAGATAAAGAGATAAGTGACAGTAACCTAATTTAACTGTCTCAAAAGATTTCATTCTGCACTGTCATTATTTTTACCTTATAACCTTTCGTTTACATTTATTTATTTAGCTGGTGCTTTTCCTCCAAAGGTGAGTTACAAGGTTAAGCTATCTACAATTATTCACCGATTTACACAGCTAGGTAATTTGTTCTGGAGCAATTCAGGGGAGGCGCCTTGCTGAAGGGTACTACAGCAGGAGCTGGGATTCAAATCTCCGACCTGAGTCCAAGCATAGGAGCTCTAAACACTACGCTACCTTCTGCCACAAAGCACTTTGTCTTGTACAAGTCTAAAAATTGATGATGTCAAGCATACAACAGTTCAGAATGAAAAGATGTAGAAAATGCCCAGCGGAACGTGTACCTGTATGTTTGTCAGTAGTGTTTCTATGGATGACAGGCCATCAGGAAAGATGAAAGGTGAAGGGAACCCAGGAGGCAGGGTCTGACCAGCCAGTAACAGCCTGTCATAGCCATCCTTCATTGCTGGATTACACAGAACAGCCTCATCTATTCAAACAGAAAAATAATAATGCTTACAACAGACACATTAATCACGAAACAAACGACACAATTGCAACAGGCCCCAATTATACTTGTCCTAAAAAAATTTGTTCCAGATGTCCACAGTAAACATGTTGCGTTCATCTGAGCACAGCTGCTTTGATCTGAAGATAAGTGATTCAGCCAGATAATATCAGTCTCTGGGTTAATTGGATGGAAGGCCGGCCAGTGTTTACGCACCATTGTTGTGTACCATTAAACTGACATGTTCAGTGTACAGTGGGCTGCAGATGACTGATAGGACCCCTCATCCAATTCTAAATACACCCTGATTATTGATGCCATGTGTAGTTTTGGCACTGCTTGAGAGCATCCAATTACACAAAAGCAATCAGCCCTCTGGTAAGAAAAAGCATTAGGGTTTGTTCACATTGTGTTCAACGCAACATTTATATACTGCCGAAGCATTTCTGCAGGATGCCCTCGGTGCCTAGATATTCCGAGCTCTGCCTCCCCCTATGCAGCGCGTTTGCCATGTCTACATTCAAACTTTATTTTACCATACGCTGAGGGGAGGCTGTAACTGGCAAATATGCACTGCTAACAGCATATGGCACAGGGCGATGAGCTCTCATTTATTTTCTCTCAATACTACACATTTCCCCCCTGACACAGCAGGGAAGCCTTTCTGAGCAAAAGTATTTAATGACTCAAAAGAGAAGACATGACATATTACTGCTGCTCAGCTGTGTACTTAGTATTCATTTAAAGGGAAGGGTTCAGTGCAGATTACATACAAAAATAACCTTAGGATTTATGATGTGCAGATATACTGTCTAAAATGTCCCTCTACAGTGTCTGCTTAACTTTCACAAATAAGTCTAATTTAAATAAAGACACTTTGAAAGTAGCAAATTGTATAACATATGTGAGGATGCATGCAATTAGCAATTAGTGTTTATAGCAGAAACAGAACAGCACAGGAAAAAATCTGAACTTGTTATCAACAGTTATGAAATGTCAGAATTCCAAAAGACAGATGGCACAGCTCCAAATATTTTTCAATGTTTTAATAAACAACCTAACTCATGTTCTACTCATGTGTACGTGAGTTTCCTCAGGTTCTCTCCCAGAGACAAAAGACTTGTCTTGAGGGTGAATTGAGGAAACTAAAGACTGACGGCACGCAGGTAGCTACAGTTGCCACCTTGCAATCGAAGCACCTAAATTTGAATCCCACCTGCTGCTATATCAGCAGGACACAGTTATACAGTATGCGTAGAAATCTAGATTTTAAATGTACAAAACACGCTGCTCAAACAACCCAACTTCTCCTCTAATGCCTGCTAAGTCATAACAACAGCTGGTCTTACATTAATTAGTTTAAAGGATTTATTTCATCCATCTCCAAAGCAGATTGAGCAAAAACATAGTATTAAATCAAATTATACCTAGCATCTGCAAATGTCAGAAAAACAGAATGTACCAGCCAGGTAAATATTTAGATTTATTTTAGTTGACATAGGAAAACTTTTCTATTTTTCAATTACAATTCCCTTAAACTTAAAATACCTCACACATTTAACTGCAGCTACAAAGTAAAGGGTTAGTTTTAATTGTAATATATAGACTGATCATAATAAAGAAAGTTATGAGCTCCAAAAATAATTTATTCATCATCAGTAATCATTTCATCAGGACACCAGGCAACTTTAGAAGAATCTCACACGCATTCACTCAGACATACATACAGTAAAGGAAGTTCAGTGTTGTCAGTTCAACTGAAACAAATGTCTTTGGACTATGAAAAGAAACTTAGATGAAGCAGGGGAAGAACATACCAACTCTATGGAGATAGAACCAGAATTGAATCCACATTAAAACCGACATTCCAGGAGCTTTGAGGCACAAGTGTTCTCTGCTGTGCAGCCATACTACTTGAACCACTAAAGCATAAATCCAAATAGTTACAGTACTTTCATGTAGTACTGTATTGGACTCAGCAGGACTCCTGAGAATCAGGAATCAGATTTCTTAAAATGGGAAAACATACTTATTTTTTAATGCAAGGAAAGCATGCTATCACAAGTAAAAACTAATGTTGTGTTTTTAAAGACATTAACAAATATTAGCCTTTTTTCTATTCAGTATAATAGTCATTGATTGCAATCATTTTTCCTGCCCTTAAGTCCTTATTATGTATGCCAAAATATTTTTTTCAACTGGGTGACCAATAATATATGTATTTTATGCAAAAAGGTACCCCTGCACATTTTTCCCCCTTGCAAAAGCCAAGGACAAACAGCTAGTTAAAATTATGGAATATGCAAGTGGTGACAAATGCAACAGTAATGCTCTCAGGAAGTAACTACTGTATTTACTACTACAACTGTGTGCACATGTATCGTCCGTAGGTGAAGTTGAGATAACACCTTGTCCCTGTTAATGATTTCTGTGTTGTGAGCTCTCAACATTGCCATTTGTGTTGGTATTTACTTCACACCAGTGGTACAGAACCATTGACTTCAGCTTAATTAGGGCGACAGATGCTGGACTGATAGAACCAGCAGAAAAGAATGGTCCTGTTTTCACGTGATATTTTTCCACTGTGCCTGCCAACAGCAGATGTGACAACTCCTTGTGTTGCACTGTGAAATACTAATGAAATCCTGTCAGGTCAGCGGCATCACAAATGGCATGTCACACAGAACTGTTTTTAAAGAAACAAATAAAAATGGGATGCTTTCAATACAATCAACAGAGGATGAAATTCCATAATTCAAAATACACCAACACAACATCTACACATATGTAGATGTTATAAGTATTTTTTGTATTGTTATAAGTATTACAATTTTTTTTCAGCTGTTGGAGTTAATGGAAATTTTTGCAAGTTCAGAGAAAACTAATAACAAACTAATAAACAAAGACTGCACGAGGGATTTCAGAATATGCCATATTTTTTCTAGCAATTTTTGTGCTGAGCATCCCTGATGGCCTTTGAGTTGATTTCATACTTTCATATCATGGGAGTTACTTCACAAAAGTGCACATTTCAAATAACTGCATAGTCACTTACAGTATTGTGCAAAAGTCTTAGACATGCAACTTCAGTGTCTGTTGAGAAGTACAGGTAGATTCTTATCTACCATCAGGGAGGTTTCTGATTGGTCCCCAAATTCATTCTGCAGCCTGAGAATGACCTCAAACACCCAATCTTGGTCATACAGAACTATCTTCACCAAAAAGAAGGAATCCTGCAACAGATGGTATGGTCCCCACAGAGCCCTGATCTCAACATGATCAAGTCAGTCTGGGAGGACATGCAGAGACAGTCAAAGTCTGCAGAAGAACTGTGGCCGGTTCCTCAAAATGTTTGGAAGAACCTAGCAACCTCTACCTTAAACTGCATGCAAGTTTGCATAAGATAATTGATGCTGTTTTAAAGGCAACAGGTGGTCACAGCAAATATTGATTTGATTGAGGTTTTTTTTTTGTCTGCTGTACTTTTTAGAAGGTTTATTGATTAATAAGTATTCACAGTAGGAAGCATATTTTAAGAAACAGATCCCACGATGGTTAAGGACATGGGTCTTCTGTGAGTTCCAGAAGTGGTCTTTTCGTGTCCACTTGAGAAGGCTACTTACTCCAGAAAAATAGTTTATACAAATGTGGCAAATGGCAAGTTACTGGATAAAAAACTTAACCCTTAATCAAGCAAAGATAATATTATGTTTCCCTCATAAAATGTCAGTAACAATGTTCAACATGTTAACATTAAAAAAAGTGGACAATGCTGAGCAAGGACCATCACATTCCCATTATTGTGTCTAAACAATCAAAAGCAGGAAGAAGCACTGATTTTATTTTTTTGTCTGTGTAGTCTTATTACTCCAGAGAAATACATCTGAGCCCCACAACTGAGCAGATATGGACTAAAAAAAAAAAAAGGACCATATTTAGCTTCAAGATCCTTATCACTGTGAAATTCAGAGCAATTTTTACCCCCTAATGTTCAGTACATTTAACGCTTAAATTGCTTGCTGCACAGCCCCATTTGGTGACCACTGAAGAGGTAAAGGAAAAAAATTGTATACCTTTTATAAGCGCTTACAAAAACATTACTGTGCACAAGCATAAAATTAGTAGCAGGAACTTAAAAAGATGGCATTTAATGTGACTTTTGGAAAGTGACACTGTCATATTTTCTTGCAGAATATCATTAAATTCTAGGTGCCTTGTGGCAGTCTTTTCATTAATACCCAAGTCAGTGTATCATTGTACTGCTAGCTTTAAAATAATGAGGCCTTCGAGGTGTAAAAAAGTCATAATAATAAAAAAGAAACCATTCACATAATCACATTAACCAAAAGGACTAAATCTCTGGGGTTACCAGGTAGAATCAACATTGCAGTTTAATATTGTCACCATGGCCAGCAACATATTAGAACAAATTGCTGTTACATTGTTACAGTCATCCATAAATAATGAAAATAAGGCTAAAGAAGAATGTCAACAAATATAAATGATGCATGTAAGCTTTAAAGGAGTACATCTGGTAGTTTTAACCTTTATTTAGTCAATTTATATAGCAGGGTATTCTTACTGCATCAGTTCAAGGTATTATGTAGAAAAGTGCTTATAAGACACAACAGTATAGTAGTAATACAGCAGTCATTTCAAAATATATTCTGAAGTAGTTTTATGGTTTTTCCTCTAAAAATTCACTAAAGCTTTGCTAAGTCTGTTTGTCCTTAGCCTATGGCAAAGGCGACATTTCACATGTAAATGGTACATCTGTGTATGAGCCGTATGATGGCTCACATTATCAACTGTAACGAACACCCCATCAAGAGGAAACACTGCTCAAGTTCGCCTTTCACTGTCCTTTTTATTACAGTGCCAAGTATGACTTTCAGCACATTTAACATCTGTCCACTTATCTAAAAAACCATCAAAATGGCATTGTACTGGGTATCTAACAACAAGCATTTACCATGACACCCAGTTACACAATCACAACCCTGTTTCTCCATGCGCTGTGATAAAAACATTTCTAGCACTATGTACAATGACATTGACTACAGCAGATGATCATAGCTCAAAGTGTTTTGCTGAGGATGAGGAGGCATATTAATGTCCCTGTATGGGACTTTGATCCCACAGGGAATACAGACATTGTTCCGTTCTGTCGACACTGGCAGCAATCCAGGCTCTACGTACTGAGCAGCTTTAATAAAAAAAAAAAAAGAAAGATAAAAGGCAAAAAGAAATGGAATTGTAAACTTTAAAAAAGGCAGAAGGAGCTTAAGAGCTCCGTTGGACTCCTATCTTTCTGCAAATGGATGCAAATCCACCCGAGCCGAGTTCACATACTTAAGGGTTTCTAACTGGGCAATGTGTTAAATGTGTGGAAATTGGTTTTGATAACATTATTCATAACACTGGCTTTGCACTGCTTGAATTAATAACAATCCATTTACAGATGGAAGGAAGCTGGCATGGTATTTCCAGTTAAAGAGATTAATTTTTAAACACCTAATTGACAGGCTGGGGTTGGGGAGGATAAGCAACAGATTCTCTCCATGCTTCAGCAAAGTCAAGGTGACTGAATACATACTGAAGCACACCGGACAGGAGGTTCAGTATTAGAGAACACAGCAATCCTGATTTTTCCATTTTCCTCTCACCATATTCGTTTACATTTTAGATTTGTTCCACTTTAGAGAAAATGCATGATGTCCAGCATTTTATAATCTGATCAAAAATAACAACTTAAATGTGCACTCTCAACTCCATTAGTTTATTTTATTATCATTTAGACTTTTACCTTGTTCAGGCTAAACAAAACCTGTGAAAGATAACATCCATAACATTAAGAACATTTTAAGACTAAACATGTTATCATTTGCAATAGCTAGCAACAACATATTATTATTCATACAAAATTATTCCTCAATTATCATTTTAATTAGGGTAAAACTACTGAAAAGAATACTAATGTATAAAGGACTGCTTTTATCTGACAGTCTGGGAAAATTGCCATTGTATGTATTGTATCCCATTTTGAATCACAAATTACCTGTACTGTGTACACACCTTTTTGTTGCAGCAAATTCTGTCAAAAGAAATTCTGAATATTTTGTTCCAGTAATGTGTATGACAGTAGGAACAGATGTTCAGAATTATGGTAAAGCAACCATGGCACGGGAACTACTTGGTGGAAATGCTGGAATGCATTAAATGTTATTTAAAATGGTGATAATACACATGGCTTAGTAATAAATACTGCTGTTAATGCTAATTAAAGCCCTTTATAATCAGATTGGAATTAAAATTTCATTTCGCTTTAGCTAAAACTGCTTTACAAACAGTGCTCACCTGCTTACATCTTCTCTCCTTTCCATGCAAAACTGACAGGCCAAAGCTGAGACAAAAACAAATTTAAGCCTTGTAACTGTAAACTTTGTATGTAGTTTTGAGTCAAACAAGCCTCACAAATCTCTTCAATCTCGATTTCAAACAGATGTCACATTGCCTTATTGTGACAAATTCCATCACGTAATCTACTTCATAAAAATAGAATACTACCAAGTCAGACATGATACAGAATTTGTCATTTTATTATGTCTCTACATGTAAGATATTTAATAAATCTGGCTCTTCTATGTTATAGTGATCCTTCAAAGGCACCTTTATGTTATATACCCTAAGTTTAAATTCTTTGGTTTGAAAGTTTGCAAGACTATATAAAATTATTAAATTGCCCTGTTCTTTACTACAAGTTTAGTGAACACAAAGTCCACATTTTCAACACGCACAAGTCAGTCATCTGTTTCACACCCATTATTTTTGTTATTTTTAAGTCCCTTTTTTAAAGACTGCAATACATTTCTTTGATATAATTTGTAATAATCATTACATTCCTGACTTATTCCATGTATTCTGTAGACAAGAGGTGCAACAGAAGCTGACCACAGCACATTTACTCTATGATGCAAAGCTGACATCCCAGCAGACAAGTATTCTGATATAAACAAGGTGTTTTCAAGATTAAAAGGGTCTGTCTCTTTTTAATATTCCTAAAAACATGCTTTTGTGAAGTTGCATCAGCAGTCTGAGGTGTCATATGCCGCAGCATCAAACAGGAGAACAAACATCCAAACAAACTCCCTGAGGGGGAGAAATGTGCTCTGCATCATCAGCGGTATTTCCTGCATGGAAACCTAAGATCTGATTGATTCCACAACATTTTGTTTTTAGCCTACTTGCCCTCCACCAGGAGGTATGGACATGTTGTTTGATCAAGAGCAGACATGTTCTGCCACGGTCACTATTTTTAAGATTCCTTGTGGCTAACAAACTTGTTTTCAGCGACTGCAGTGCTTTAAGTTTGAAACATATCAGAATAACAGTGGTACCACATAAATGACAGCAAAGACAGCAAAGTGCTTGTCAAATAGAAAAAAGAAAGAATATTATGCATATCACTGTTTTTACACAACAAAAAAAAACATGCTAAGAGTAGTATAGGACTAGAGCAAAAACGACATCTTAACTCAAAAGTAGTTTCGGTGTTACCAGACACAGATACAATATGCATAAGACAGTTTTACAAAGTGCATTGATGAGATCTCATTTATCAAATAGTTAAGTTAAAAGACTATTCAAAATGATATATGGTATATGGCTATTCTTGCAAACCATTTCTAAATCTAAACTCCCCTCAATGATTACTGTGTCGTTCAGTACTAATAATGTACATAAAATAGTCATTGGCATGTTGTGTAATCATTATAAATTGAACAGTATTAACATCTTAGGACAATGTGCCATCTCCAGCCCTTGAAGACTGAAGTCATACAGGTTTTTGAAATATTCCACCCACTCATCATTCCATCCATTATCATAAATTGCTTTATGCTGGTCAGGGTTGTGGTGGTCTGGAGCTTATTCTGTACTCACTGGGAGCTAGGCCATGAAACGATGTCATGGATGGGACACCAGTACATCACAGAGTAGCCATACACACAGTCACACACACATTGTATGTGAAATTTAGTGTGTTTAACCTGAAACATGTCTTTGGAACATGCAAACTCCACACTGTCTCAATTGGATTTGAACCCACACCCAAAAGGCCCAGGCTCACACTACTCAGTACATGCCCCCCAGTTATAAATACATTGCAAAAAAAATAACAATAGCAATTATTATTATTATTATTTAGTAGTAGTAGTAACAGAAATAGAAAACATAACTTTAATATCTGAATTAACCAAGTTGTTTTAGTTGTTTTCTGTGGTTGTTCTCTTCAATAAGGACTTATTAATCATAAAAAATTGCTTCATAATCTGTCAGTGTGCTTTCCTTCCGTTTTAATCGGTTTTACTAAATTTAGTACATAAGTTGCTTTTTCCTGTTAATGTCTCAGATGATGAAGGGTTTGATATTTTTTCAGATATGTGTATTCAGTTATGCCATAGCAAACATATGCTGCTCACTTTACAACTGGCTGGCCAGCTGGCAAATTATCTAAATAACATTGCCAATGTCAGATGTAATTATTCAAACACTTGAATCCCAGAAGTTGTCTACAGTGAAGAAGTGCACATACACAGAATATGTGGCTGCTAAATGTGAATTAAAAATCATGCACTGCTGGGCCATTTTCCATCTTGTTAATGGCACAGAGAGATTAAACAGCGGAGTGAATCTTTTCACTAATAATTTTCCAAACATTATGCTGTTCGGAGAGCTAGATGAAAAGGGTTATACTACAAGCACTGTGTCACAGCATATTATTTTGGCCTTGGATAAGTTATTATTAAGTAATATGCAGTACAAGTTTAGTTAACTGACCATACATGCACACCCCAGCATACTGAACAAAATTTCACCTTTACATATTTCTTGTTGAGATTCTTTTGTTTGCTATGGCAAATATTAGCTATGGCTCAGTCAAAAATGCATTGTACGGTTGAAAGATTATACATTTTTTAAAATGTTGAGATAAATATACACTTCCATTGCTAAAACTAAAAATTCTTAAAACAAGTATGTGGCTTTCAATGTTATGTTTGATGAACGAAAAAATGAAAAGTATTTACAGTGAAAGAAAAAAGCTGTATTGCAGAAAGAAATAAATATATAAATGTGTAATAAATAACTCATAAGCACTGCTCGTAGCAAGAATGTCACTTGTTATGAAAGTGTTGAAAAACATTGTTAAAAAATATTTTTGGGTTTTGTTTTGTTAGGTTGTTAATACTTAACCGATTTCTGGTAGTTCTCTTCTATGGATTTTTGCAAGGGTAGCAAATTATATTAAAACGTACAAAACTGATTTACAGGCCAAAAATTCATCACTTCCACTTTTGTCTGTTGCTTGACTTTGCTACTTGTTTTTCATGTCTTCACTTTTCTGGTACATTTTAATCATTTCTGATTGAAGTAATTGTCAATCACAGTCTAAAATATGCAATTTACAGACAAAAAGACATTTTTTATTCATTCATTGTCCTATTATGTTTTTCATATTTCATTGAACATTAGCTAGACCATTAATAAGTGTAATGAAAAGAAAGACAACAGAAAGTTGATCAGCTTGGTTTTGTATACTGAGATAAAGATGATGTAGGATGCCAGTAAAATGTTTTCCACTGTACAAAATATATAAGGCATATAACTAATTTAATGCTCTGCTAGGCTCATAAACCAGAAACAAGGGGAGGAATATCATTAAATTACCAAAATATTATCTAATTTGTTTAAACAAACTGAACTTAAAAGCATACCTAATTAAAACGCTAGACTTCAGTAAAACTGGGTTTATAAAACTGTAGGCCAATTTTTAAGTATATAACACTTTGATTCTATGCATCATGGCATTGTTTTACACATATTTATTAAACAAAATAATGAACAAAAGTGCACAATAGTGGCACACAAAACTATACTATACTTTAAAACTATACTAAAACCATACTAAAATACACATAAGCCTATATACATACATATATAAAAGAAACATATGATATATACATATAATCAGACAATGTAATGGTGTGTTATTAGCTAATGATATGTTATTACCTGGTCTGATGTATTGGTTACTTGTGGCTCTTGCTGTACAATCGCTCTTCTCTTGCTGCATAAACTTGTGCGTGCTATTCAAATTGCCTCATTTATTATGATAGCTTCCTCATGTAAATTGTGCTGACTGCTCGCCCTTGCACAGTCCTCATTAGACTAATGAAAACCTTCAAATGAAAGAACTAAACAACCTGCCAAATAAAGGGCTGGGGTTATTATGAAAATTACAACTCTGGGAGCAGGGAGAAGCTCTGTTCATTAATTCATGCTCAGCAAATTGCTAACTAATTTAGTTTCACTCCTCTGCATTAATGGATTATTTTATAAAACTGTTTTCCACAGCCGGAGACCTTTGGTGTGTGCACTGGAGAGCCCTGAATTAAAATCAAGCTCAGTGACATATTAGGATTTTAGCATTTAAGAAGAAGTGGCAATGGCACGGTCAGGAAAACATGTTTCTTTTAAATCTCCAGACAGTTCAGTTTAACTCCCAATTTCCATGATGCTTGATGTGATGCTGTTATTTTGTTTTTTTTTTTAAGTCAATATGACATATTGACTAATGAATGAAGGCATCACAGATTTCAAGAAGTTATATTACTACATCTAAGTTTTTATTTTAGTTTATGAGTATGTGCTTTTCATTTGCTTACAAATAATAATAAAATAGTAAAAATTTGTAACTTTTGCAGGGATTTTCATTGTCATCAGTGCAGTTCCTAAGAGATGATGTTCTAACAGGTGGTTAAAAATGCAATATTGCTGTTTGTATGTCAAAACAGGTATATAACAATGTACTGTTTCATGCTGCAACTACACTTCATTGATGTCCTCTCTCAAACACAAGTACACACAAGTTTCTGCAGGTTTGTGCATCAAGGAAAATCTCATTATCTACAGTACAAAATAATATCAATAGTTTATTGTGAGTGCAACCTATTAAAAGATGTTGACAAGGCCTCTGTAAATTTAAGTCAACATGAAGTTCAAATGACTTAACCAAAAGATTGCAGGGCAACTGATACTGATCACAAATTGGAAAAGTTTACCTTCAGACTTTACCTTTTTCTGTTTGGATTCTTTTGGTTTCATGTCCAATATCATGTGATGCCAGATCCCCCTCTTTTGGTGTTGGAAGAACACTTGGCGACAGTCTGAGAAGACCCTGGTTTATGGAGAGCCCATTCTGGTGGACAGCTTTAAAAAGATAGAAATCAATCATCATTATAGCACAAAAAGTATCACTGTGAACACCACCAAAATGTTTTCCCCCCAACTTTAAAATATTAATGTTTTCAGTTTTGTTTGACAACTTAGACAACGTGATTCAGACTGAATCTTAAATGGTGAGCCAAACTGTGCCCTTGTTGAGAAGAAAAAGTATGAAATTGATCATAAATTGTTGCATACAATTGTTTTTCTGGTTGATATTATCAAACTTAAACCTCAATACATATATCAAATTTTCTTTTTTTTTTGCATATACTTGCCAAGCCTGTAAAACACTACTGTGCCAAATACACAAAGGGCTACTGTCGCATTACGGCCACGTTCAGCGAGGGAGAATACTGGAATTCTAAAATTTCGTGTCTTTTCCCACCAGGTGAAAAACAGCAGTGACAACAGTTAGATGTTGTGGATGTGTGAGGGCAGGGAATACTTACGGGCTCTATCTGAAGAGCTTTCTGTATGAGCTGGAGAGCTGGACCCACTGCTGCTCCGCTGAGAAGATGGACGACTTCCTGGTCTCCTTTCGTCTTCCACAGAAGGTGCGGGAGATGGACTGTCTGGAACATGCTCCTGTCACCCAAATCGAAAAGCAATTTGCTTCAGTGTCTGAACGATCTGCACACACCTCTCAGAAAAAAAAAACATAGTAAAACTAGAAGTGGTAAATAAATACTCAGTGTTACCTGAATTTCTGCAGTTCCAAAGAAAAATCCTCAAATTCAACTCTCCATGAGGTGAAAATGTTTAATTTAGTGTGCATTAAAGACTAGCTATAACATGCATATAAAATATATACACACAAAACTCTATAGTAATCAATATAATCATTTAAACTGCACAGAAGAAAATAAGAAGTAAAACTTATTTTAGAACGTCTGATGGTTACATTTCCTGTTACCTTTATTACTGAGGTTACCCTTCGTGATGGGGCACTCTGGACCTGAACAGCTGCAGCCATATTAGCAATGGTGCTGAGGTGGTTCATCTGAGTCATTGCCATGGTAACAGATGCAGGAGGCAGGCTCACAGGAATAAGAGGGTGAGGCATCATCATGAAAGGAAGATCTAAACCTAAAAAGGGAAAAAAGTTCATTTAGATCTTGAAATCTTTTAATAGTGAAACAGTGATTTGATTTGTTTTTTTTTTTTAAATTCTTTCTTCAGTTTTGTTGCAACAATTTAAATATTTAAAATTAATACTATACCATATTTACTCTGGACTCTACACCAGAGTCATCAGTCTACAGGATATGTTGCTTTTTGTTTGACTTGAGCTCTTATTCCATTAGCCTTGATTGCATTTTTCACTTACTAAACCACATTAACTCATATTAACTTGTTATAATAAATGACTTGTACAGTGAAAAATGATTCTGGTGATCCTAATTACTTGTAAAATCAAAATCAAAATAGCTTAAAATAAATATTTCAATATTGAATGTAACCATATATATAGTAGTTGGATAGCATAGCATGTGGGAAATCGGGGTTCAATTCCTGGGCCAGGATTGTCACCCATATTCAGTAAGAGTCTTTAGGAAAGACTCCTTACTCCTACCTCCTAATATGAAAGTGGTGTCACCCAGGATTAACAAGGTCCGCATTGGGGGAATCAGAAGAGTGGCTTAGTAATGGTAAGTGGCCTACTGGAAACAATCTCAGATGGACAAGAGGTAACATGGACTTGATGGAATGCTACTACAACAGCAAACCTAATGAGAGAGGCTAAATGAGAAGAATGAGGGAATTATGGTTAAGGAAAACGCCATCATCCATACTCACAGAAAAACAACTAGTCACCAAATGTTGAAATGTCATTAAAAAGATGTCTCCTGTCAAGACTCCAAATTGAGAAGCAGACAGCAACATTTAAATGCCATGCAACCACTTTCAGAACCCACAAAAGTAGAACCCAGAGGAGGCCCATCAGATGCTAGCAGAATGCAGCTGTATCCACAACCACAATCACCACCTAAACTGAAACCAACACATAGGTATACGCTCCGGCAGCAGTAATGTTACAAGGACTAGGCTACAAAACCCAAGAAGCCAACCCTCCTAGATATCCACCTTGGAAGCTAAACCTGGAGCTCAAGATAAAGACAGCCCAGAAGGAGGTCTGCAAGTTGGCTGAGCTACAAAAGGGCAATACAAAAAAAGACAGGTCCTGGTTACAAAGGAAGTACAAAGGCATGTCCATAACTGAGGCCCTGGGATTTGCTAAACAAAGAGTAACTGCAGTGGCAACCAGATTGCAGAGATACACAAACAAGCAGAGACTAAAAGAATAAATGCCCTCTGCCAGTTAACCAGCTAAAGAGTACTCTGAAATGCACATCCCCCATGTGCCAAAACAACACTGCAACAGTATAAGGATGAAGGAATCATCATACAATATCAGTGCACTGTGGCTAGGAGACCTGAAAAGAGTGACACAATCTCTTTGAGAACCAGTGACCCTCACAGCAACAGATCTCCAAACCTGGTGACAAACAAGAAAATCTGGCCAGGGTCTGACAGTATCCCTGGATACTGGCTAAAGAAACTGACAGCTCCACATATCTGCCTACCTAACTTCTAACAATAGGCCCCCACCCTGACTGGGTAAACCAAGGAAGGACAGGTCTGGTCCTGAAAGACCCCACAAAGAGACAAGCACCATACAACTAATACCCAATAGTTTATCCATAACATGTCAGGCATCAAAGCCAGGAAGCTGAATGCACATGTAAGTTGCTCAGAAAGGGATTAGAAACAATACCAGAGGTGCAAAGCACCAGATACTGGTACACAGAGCTGCCCATCAAGATTTTGAAAACCAGGCAGACCAACTTGAGCGTTGCCTGGATTGTTTACAGGAAAGCATATGACTCAATTCCACGCAAATGAATACTAGAATGCTTAGCCTATACAATGTCAATAATATACTAATAACCTTCATGAATAACTCAATGGACCACTGGAGGACAACACTAGAAACCAGTGCTAAATCTGAAAGAGACATTCATTCACTGATTTACCTGACCAGGATCTACAGTGAGGATATGTGAATGTCGTACAGACCAGAGCAGCACAGCAGAATATCAGTAAAAAGAGAGAAAGTGATAAAGACAAAGGGAGTTGAACTACTACAAGGCCAAATAACAGACATTCATGACAACTAGAAGTACGTGGGGATCCTCTAATCACAGGGGAAACATGAGGTGAGACTAGGAAGATGGCAACATCCAAATACCTCCATAGAGTAAGACAGGTCCTGAAGACCCAGCTGAATGGAATGAATAAGATCGGCATCATCAACACATATGCCCCGCCATCAGATACCCAGCTCCAATAATAAGTTGGCCAAGAGAGGAAACGGAAGCTTCAGACATCCACATGAAAACTCTTTACAATACATTGAGATTTCCATTGAAAATCCAAAACCCAGATACAGAAGAGAGAAGGGGCCAGGAAAGTGTGATGACGACAACTGCTGTCTTGCACAAGGCACAAATCATTCAATAGTACATCCAAATAATGTTCTCTGAAGATGATCTGCTATGGGAATGTCTGAAGTAGATAGGATTTGTGCATAGTAGGGAAGCACAGGTGCCATGGCAGGATAAGCCTCTCGATGGAACGTACCAATGACAGACAGCAGAAGTTGCTGACTTGTTGAGATCGTACCAATGGCTGGAAAAGGAGGGACTACAGGACAGTACAGAGGTACTAATCATGGCAGAACAAGAGCAAGAACTCAGCACCAGGTCAATTAAAACAGAAGTGTGCCATATCAGGCAGGACCCCAGGGGCAGTCTGTGGAAAGAAGCCTCTGAAATAATCCAGCAAATAGTAGCTGAGTAGGTACAGCATATAGTGAAGGGCTAAACCAAGTTGCAAGGATCACATACAGGAACATGTGCAAGGAATATAGCTTGGAAACTCTCAAATCTAAATGGGAGGCACCACAGAGAGTGGTGGAGAACAACAGTAAGACCCGGTTGGACTTCCACATCCAGAGACATAAAGAGGTACTGGCTAACCAGTACACTCAATCTCCCAGGCCTCTTGTAAGAGGCTAGAGTCAGAAGAAAGCGATCACCGACAAGGGAAAAAAAAATTAGGTGAGAAGGATATTTTATTTTACACGCACGCACGCACGCACGCACGCACGCACGCACGGAGAGAGGCTGATGCTCCCCGGTGCACACCTTGTCCCTGGCTAACTCTCCATGTTAGTTAAATGAACATTAGTTCTGTGAGACAGCTGGTTTTTGTTACAGATATAGGCAGAAACAGGAAGCTGTTTCACATCGGTTCTTTCACAGTTTTTTTGCCACAGAGCGAAATGCATTTTAGCAATAACACATTATGTTTTGATTGTAACCTATTTCTCCATTTCTAAGCCTTGCTTATGTGGCTATCTTCCCTGAATAAATGACAATACTTACAGTGCAATACATATTAACAGCAATTACAGGTTGTGATTTTTAATTGTTAAAAATATTCAAATTACAAACCATGACAAATGTTTCCATTTAAGAAAGGACTAAAACTGTTGCATCATTATGGATAACTGTCTCATATGAGAAAGGGTTGCAAGCATCTGGTGCCATAGAGAACTGAGCTAACCGGGTTAAGTCCTGGAGAGGATGCCAAGTCCATATAAGAGTTTTTTTTTTTTCCAGAGAATATAAATCAAATGAAATGGCAAGTTAATTTTAATGCAAAGAGCAAAATAAAAGGGCCGAAATGAAATGTGAGAAAGCAGTCTCCATGCAAAAGACACACAAAGAACTGACACCAGCAGGTATCTTGCCCAGGAATCAACCCACATTCAAACTCCTTTTTGAGGGATCAAAAACAACAATGATCACGTCGACCATCAAAACTCAAAGGTTTTATTCAACTGCATGAATCGAGGAGTTCAGTATCATCTTTTTTGTTGCATTGTACAATAAATGTTAATGTTTGATTAAGCCCTGGCTGCCCCTCCATCCTCCTGCTGAACATTTAAAAAGCAGACATCTCTGCACACAGAGAACCAGAACACAAAACAGTTCAGCATTGCTTTTGAACAAAATATCAAAGGACAAAGGGCACCAGAGTCTGAATTGGAAGGGCCTTTGGAAAAAAGATGCAGCATTTGAAAAAAGGAGAATTAGGTCCTTCCTCCTATCCTTTCCTACCCTTGAAAGAAACATTGATTTGCATAAAAAAGATAGCATGCAGATTAACAGAGGAACACATTCAAGAACATAAAAAGGGAGAGAAGATTAAAGCGGAGGAAGCTAGGCACCGCCTTTCTATCAGCTCCTTCTTGTAAGACAGTGACTGAATCAATTACAGTTTGCATGGCCAGACCCGATCAGTCGGTTCCCTGGCAGCCGTGTGCTTTCTGATCACTCAGAACTGGCAACAAATCGTGAGTCACTCAGGCACATATCCGCCTCTCAAAGGCACAATAAGGCCAGACTTGGTGGAGTCCATAACCTTTGAGGGAGAAATACAAATATTAACAGACTAGCTAGGGGACAGTTGTGAACAAGAAGGAAATGCAGGATAATTCTGTAGAGCAATTTTTTATTTTTCTTTGTTGTATTAAATGGCTTTAATTTTTTAATCAACATGCTACAAATACTGTTTTGTTCCAAAACCAGCACACTTGGCATTTGCAATAAAACACTGTAATCTCAACAGTTAGTAAAATTAACAAGATTGTTCTGTTAGACACAATATAAGAGGCATAAACCATTTTGTTACTTAAAGTTAAGAGGAAAAAAACATCAGTGGATCTGTTGAGTCCAGGTCTTCTAACCCTTTTGGGATTTCCTCTGTAAGAGGCCCAGGTCAGTATGAAGTTATTCAAACAGCAAAAGTACATAAAAATCATGAGCACTGGGGGACAGTTACATAGGTTGCCTTCTCAGCTTATCATCAAGCAGTACACAGAATTTCTCCCATTTAGATCTTCAGATAGAGAAAAAAGAACTTTTAAAACCTAGATGCTAACCACATTTTAGCTGGCTCCCTGTCATGTGATTTATATCATACAGTTTGTAACATCTACTGGAGCAACTAAACACAAAGCCAAACTGTGATAAGAAGAAAAGTTAGGAAAGATAAAAAAAAAGTAAGCTAAAACATAACATTTATGTATGGGGTGCAACTGTAACTAGAACTGTTTAAAATGTTAACATGCACTTGTCTTTTTCTTTTTACTGCAGCCATAATACTGAAAATCCACCAATAGCTTATACACACAGCCAAAAAGGCATATAAAGGTTTAAAATTACAACTTCACCAACATAATTGGTGTTCAGAAAGGTTACTTCCATCAGAGATGCTATAACATCATTCACACTCAACTGGCATTTTTTTCCATGTAGTTTTACCCTTGAAGAAGCAGTTGTTTGTGTTAATGGTAAACTTGTGCTTTCCAGCAGACATTAAAATTTATGCTGAAGGGTGTGTGTATACCTTGTAATGTATTTGCCTTCAGTTCACTACAATTCACAATCTTCACTCATATACACTCTCAAAGAGTATGATAGGGTCATAATTTAAACAGCCTTCAGTATGATTCATGTACTTGTAATTGAAAAGGTAGTGCTTATACATATAAATGGCAAATCATTTTGTACTGCTGCCATGGAGGTAAGCCGACGTGATCACAGATGCAATATTTAGCAAAACTAACTGTTGTTGCATAGCAGAAAATTTGTAGCACTAAAAAATCTGAGATAATGCATCAGCTATAATAGTGCCAGTACCATATACGTAAAAAAAAAAAAAAAAGATAATTTCAAGTTTAAATATGAAATGCAAATGTTATACAAAACACTAAGTGCAACTTAAATAATACGTAATCTAGGAATTCAATCAGCTTGTAAGTGCTCAATAATCATTAAAAAGTATTTTATTAAATCACAAATTAGTATTTCTCTTTTCCATAAATATGTTTCTCTGCAATTTCACTGAACACTAAATTAAGAGTAAAGTTAATTATACTTAAATTGAAGACAAATTCATGAAAGTTATCATTTTAAAAATACATAAATTAAACCCAATTCACATGACTGTTAAGACATGTTTCCAAAACTATTTTAATGACTAATAAAGCAATGAGACAACATTCAGCATTTTTTCACCATGTTTTCTTTTCAAGATTTTAATGGGAGTGTTGCTGAACTGGTCAGTGGTCTGGGGGAAATGACTCCCTTTGTTAGCTGTCCTTAAAATATCCTAGAACATATCCTGGTCAAAATCCCAATTCCACAGCACACAACTGTTAGTTTCGGCCTTTATCCATACTTTAGTTACATCGCATTAGAGTGGATTAATAAGAAAACAAGGAGGCAGCCAGGTCAGTCAGTGACCCTGGCTCCTTTTCAAGCACAACCTGTACACCATCCCAGGGTCAGACAAACACTTGGGATTAGGCCATTGTCAGCAAACTTCGATAAACTTTCACATACAAATTACTTTTAAACCAAATGTCACTGTGTCCATGCATCCAGGATTAAAAACTTGAAATGAAGATCCTCTCATTAACAAAATATTTTTTTTCCACGCATTTTCTATAGACGTTCTGGTTATGGCCAAAAACATTTTTAAAAGACTGCTACAAAAACACCAGAAATAAAGACATATTGAAGTATGTATTTTTCTTTGACTGGTTATTACAATATTACACTTATGAACCAAATACAGTAACAGCAAATTATCTTATAATAAGAAACAAAGGTTTTTGTCACTGAGCCAAAAGCCAATATAAATAACTCCGAAAACAGACTTGATGATTTCCAATTTTTTCAAATATACCTAACCCTAACTTCCCAAAAGTAACCACATTTATGTCTGAACAAAAGAATGCTCCACATTACAATTCAAATAAGACCAAGAACTTAATCTGCACTGTTCAGAAACATAGTGTTCATTACGCACATTTGAAAAGACATTAAGAGGAAAATTATACCAAAACAGAACCATTCAGTGTTAGACAGTAGTCCCAGTGGAACTGCTTGGACAAGAGTTGTTTTTTTTCTGCAGCAATGCAACATGCATACATAAAGTACACACACTCAAGTATAACATATTTGCCTGGGGATTGACCTCTGGTACACACACACCTATATTCTGGTATTCAAGCTCTCGGTTTTCTGATTTCCTGATACAACAAGTAGAATTAAAAAAAAAAAAAAAAAAAAAAAAAAAAACACCCACGTCAGTATCTAAGTCAAGAACACCGGAATGACAAGCACTACATCTGAGTGCAGCAAATGTACATCAGCAAAATATTCGAAATTGACATGAATACAATTGCAAAGCCCATGTTCAAACACATTCTGCAGTTTGCGCTTTCATGATTTTTTTACAGTTCTGTTCAGTCAGGAAATGCCAGTAACAGTTCGTTACAGTAACAGCCCATTACAGTAAGTAAATGTTATGGTTTTTCCATTTTATATTTTCTTTTCTTCATGTTATAAATAAATTTGACTTAAATGTTTATTGCTATTACTATTTATAAGGAATAAAACAATGTATGATAGTAAGTAACAAAATTGCATATGAAAACACAAATCCACATTACTCACCTCATTAACTGTTTGGCAATTAGGTAATTTGATAGTTGGTGTTTAAACTGCTCTTTATCATTTAGAAATAGGTCTTTTTAGGGCTAGTTTTAGGGATATTTTGGGTAGATTAATTGGAGGGTTCCAGACAAACCTGGAATGAATCAGTTTTCTCTCTGAAAAAAATTACTAATATAGTTTCCCCCAACATACAAGTTTGCAATATTCAAGTTATTTCATTTTTAGAAAACTATTACACTTGCAAACTAGGGTATTTTATGTAAGATGAGTGAATTGTGTGTGTGTGTGTGTGTGTGTGTGTGTGTGTGTATGCGTGCATGCACGCGCGTGTATGCACGCGCATGTATCTATATATCTGTGTACTATACGCACACGTAATTCAATCTTCTTGCAAAAAATACTGTTGAAATTAATTTTGACGCAATAATTCATTTGTACAGCACAGGCAATGTTTTGAATTTTCTCAGCATGTTCAACTTTATTATTTATACTTTCATTTCCATAGCAATTGTGCACCTCAATCAGCACTGGCAATTTTCAGAAATAATGCACTAGGATAGCAAAAAAAAGTACAAAATTCACAGTCTTAAAAGATACGGATGCCATATTGCCATTATGTGGTGACAGTTTCACATAAAAAAAAAAGAAGCCCTCCTAGCCAAGGTCACCTAAAGTGACACTATTGCTCACTAGAGGAACCCAGACAGGAAGTCAAGGTTATTCATTCTAAATGTATAGTCAGGAAAATGACACATACAGGCAGACAGTCCTTTACAAACTCAGAAAATTAATTGCATACTTAGTGCTGACATTTTCTGTTCTAAATACGTTTTACTGAATATATATTAAAATAATTTACAAAGGGCTCATATTCTGAAACAATTAAGAGCATACACCAGCATTCAAAATAAGAATGTGAAAAGAATATCATAATTGTAATGCCAAAAGCTTCAAATGTCACCATGTTCACCACAAGCCCTCAAAGTGAAACACATGAAGAGAATTACTGAGACGACAAATGGTACCGTGACTTCAGGAGTGAGAAAGGCAAAGCAGATGTCTTTAGCAGATGGTTTCATAATTTTGCCTCCATAATACCACTTACTCTTCAGACTGAACATTAAAACATAAAGAGTGTCTTCAGCTCTGCCCTCACCGTTGATCCCACTTCAACAGCATCACTAATGGAGACAGAATAGAGATTCGTGGTGTCCTTTGATAAAAATCCTCATTTGACACAGATATTTCAAGTCCTGAATTGGCTTTAATAAAAAGGCTACAACTGTGACTATTAGTTAATAAAAGTTGAATTAGATATGGATATTTAAAATCTTAGTCTATGCCCAAGCTGGTTAGGATAACACACAGACTATTCATGACACTTGTGAGATGGAGGTCTAAAAATTATTCAAATATTGGAAGAGGTCAGACAAAAAAGTCCAGAATTATAATTATAATTATTAAGTTTAAAATAGTTATGACAATTTAAAACAGAAGGTGACATGCCTCAAAGCCAAAACAGATTAGACTATGGCAAGTCCTCCAATGATTTAAAGCACACCTTAAAGAAGCAGAAATGAGAAAATTAACGAACATCTAGTCAGTGTTGACAAGAGTTGTAACAAAGCACAAAGTTGCATGCTTAACTTCATTTGTCAGTAGTATGGCAGAATTGAAGACTTTTTGGGTTAAAATAGGTTTCTTATTCCAGAAATTTCACTAGAACCACACACTGACTGTACTTGTCTAACAACCCTGTGCATCTTCTGTTTAAAATGTGAGATTGCACCTTTTTTGTTCATAATGACTGATCTCGCTAAGTCAGTCTAGATCTCAGATACATGTCCTTCATTTAAATTTTTTTTTACACTTTGTTTTAAAATGACAAAATATTTCCAATCAATGAAATGCAACCCCTTTACTACAGTAGTAGCCTGTAAAGGCCATTGAAGAAGTTGGTGTTACCTAAGTATCTGCAAGTTTTTAGCAAAATGAACCGAACGACAGCTTGGTCATTTTCCTGTAATTATTTATTCACTTAACAGATACTTTTTTAAAAACTGACCTACAACGTTCAGCTACAATTACCATTATTTACCAAATCATACCACTGGGAAATTTTTAATCGCATCAATTCATAAGCACCTTGGTGTTACAGCAGGAGTTCGATTTAAACCTTAGTCCAATACAGACAAAGGGGGTCTAACCATTCACTACCTGTAGCCTCTCGCACTAAACAGGAAGGAAAATTCTACATGGAGTAAGAGTGGGAATAACCATGGTAGAAATAGTTCATAATCATTAATTTTTGAAACCCCTAAATTCCTGCAGCTCTTGCTGACCTTTAGAAGTTCTCAAAGTGGATTTTATATACAGGCCAAAAAAAAATTAGCCTAATATAGAACAGGATGCAAGACCAGATTCCCTTGGATTCTAATTTGTATATATTGCCATAATCACACACTGCCTTCAATGATGAGAAAAAAGGGTCCACTAGTTTTAAAGTCACTAGCCATCTTGCAGAAAGGTGCCAGCAGCTGGCTGGGAGTATTGTGCCTGGCAGGCAAATCTCTTAACAACAGCCTGAAGTGTGACTGCTTTAAATATGCTGTCATATTTGGATTTAAAACAAATACTCCGAGTTGTCTTTTATTAAACATGACTGGAATGTGGTCATGCAAGCTGTAGTCTGTATTGAGGCAACAAACCTTAAAAAAAAAAAAAAAAAAAAAAAACTAATAAAGTTTCCACTAATTGGAATAGCCATATTCATGACATGCATCAAACTCCTGTGCTCACTCTTCTGTATTCACCTCTTCTTATCTTAAAATTGTAATTAACAAAACCTTAATCCTTAATAGTTAATGACTACATTGTTGTAATCTAGAATCACAGCCAGACCACATTGATTAAGATCCAATACAAGTTTCAAGGCTGTGCATCCAGAGTAAAGCTATAATGTTTTTCTTTAAAAGTATCTGCAAACAATCATATATTCTGACCTGTGTGGCAGGACGTGAACGAAATTCATTAGGAAACTACTATGCTATAACCTGCCTTAAGGATTTAATGCACATTCCTGAACCTAAAACAGCAGCTTTGCTGCACATTCAAAGCAATCCTGCATGGATGTAATTATGTTAATTAGCTTTCTCTAAGTGGTATGGGATTGACACTTACCTTAAGCAGACATTATTCATTGGGTGATTTAATATTTATTTGAAATGGCTGCAGATTAAACCTGGTGGCATTTGAAACAGTGTGCACTGGGAAGAAAATGGACACTACTAGAAACTCCTTCCATCAAGGAGCAATATATTCAGGAGGAATCAATAAAACTCACACAGTGCTGGAGAAAAAAAAACACAGATGAATAAATGGCCTTTGTGTGATACTTAGCAAAGACAGCCTTTTAAAAAGATTGCTTCCAGTCAATGGCATCTAGTACCCATTCCAGCCAGCTTGCAAGTGAAATACATTTGTCAGTATTATCAATCACTTCTTACTCAATTTCTCCATTGATTTGTGGATAGCTATTTGCATCAGGTTGTTGGATCATCTGCTTCAGTTGTAACATCACATTTTTTTTCCTCTCCTGCAATTATACAGTTATACAATGTCTTCAGCTAAAGGTTATACTATTTAAAACTGAGAAATTATACAGGTGAAAAAAGTTATTTAAATTGATTTTGATTTTTGTTATCTGTGTATGTTGCTATATCTGTATAGGTATATAGGTGACAGAGTAGTTCTGCTGCAATAGTAACACCATTGTCAAGAGACCAGCACTGCATTTAAGAAAGATGTGCACAGAAAATTTGAGTATGCACCTCTATTTGTCAGAAACAACAATTTTGATAATTAGTTTTCATAATGAGCAGACAATCTGCATTTTACATACATTTCACACACAGACATACTGCACATATATACACACACACACACACAGGTAAACCCCAGTTTAAACACCTAATTTTTTCATGAAACCAATGTGCATATCAAAATTGTGTATATTGATGATATTTGATGATATTGATGATATTTTACATTATTTTAAGTGGGGGAAAAATTATGATATGTTCCCAGCCCATTCGAACGCCCAAGAAAACTTTCCAAGTATCACTAAAACAGTAATCCCTTGGTATCCAAATCTAATCCCTGAAAACAGGTTTAATACTGCAGATAATTTAAACAAACAAGGCTAACAATTTCTACTGGGTACATATGGAAGGAAGCAAAGAAGAGGCTTGTGAGGTTTGCTGTGTGGACCAATGGGTATCCAGCTAAATTATCCAGCTTAAAATGGAGTAAATGTAGTGACAAAGTACAAATGCAGTCAAAACGAACACAAGACTTGCAAGGAAGTAAGGCAGGAGATACAGCTGATAAGACACCAGCATGCTCGTTTCAAACTTTTGTCAGAAAAATTAGTATACCATGCAGTTCATTGCAATACTTAGTTTTTCTTTTTATTACAGTACACTGCACACTACTTGTGGATTTTTTAAATTTATTTTGATTTTTGTTAATTACAAATATTATTTATTTGATTTTTTTTTGGATAAGCTTCTGATGAAAATATGTTATAGCAAATTTTCCACCGGGATATCAATATTTAGGTATGAATTTAAGAGACTGTATTGCACAAACTTGGATATAGAGAGTTCAGAACAAACAAATACACAGACAGCCTAGCGTACCACTAAAGCTAGTTATAATAATGACTGTTTAACTCTAGTATTATGATAACAAAACAGAGCATTCTGTACTGAATTTTAATATTTTATATTAAAGACTAGTGCCTGTGAAATGCTGTATGATGTTCCTTGGATATTTCAACTTGTACCAAGAGACATTGCCTTTTCAAAATCAAATTCTCACTTCCTATCTTTCCCCACAAAGGTCACTCAGATTCAACGGAAAATCCAGCTTGACAAGACGACTGTTGAAGTGCTTAATGAACAAACTATTGTGGAATAAAACATCTTCAAATCACTATATTTAATTAGTGAAAAAATAAACCAGCTGTTAATTAGGAATAGCACACACTGTTTGCTTATTCCTAAAACTGATTTCTGATGCTTTGAAGTAATTATATTAGCATACAAATACCTTCATTCAAGTGCTTTATGTATTATACTTCTATCAGCTGAAAGTCTGAAAAGCTGTATTAAAAGCTCAGCTTGCTCATATATCATTACAGAAATTTAATCTAATTATGCTGACCCTTTTTTGTTCAGTAAAGGCAATGCTTATACAAAGAGTTATTTGTGCGTTTTTAACTATACACATTTAATTTTATCTTGATTCCCATCTGCTGATGCATTGCTGTTTCAGATTCCAGTTGCAAGTCAATGAAAATAAATGCTTGTTATGCTACCTTTGAAATGCCTATTTAAAAGTTTTCTATTCATCTGTCATCTCTTTCTCATGAACGTTAACAGTCTCCAGAATAAAAGGCAGTGATCCTGTCTCACGCAGATCTCACGCAGATTGTCTGTTCTTTAATACAAATAGGTCTAGTCTGACAATACAAAAGGGTGCGCGGACAGTGGATTGTGTGTGAATTTAAAACCTCCTGATAGCACAGTATCCCACAAGCACGCAGGTGAGCGAGTTTCATAACCTGCTGCCACAGGAGTGGGTGTGTTGTTTCTAATGCAAGTTGTTCCCTTTTCCTTGTTTATCTGAACCATTTACAACAATGTCTAAATTTTTTCACAACACAGAAAATGTTTTATCAGCTGGTAAGAACAGCAACGTTTTTCATACAGCAAAACACTAGTAAAGAGTCATTCAAAGACTTGTGGCTCTCCTGGGGAGGATGTAGCCATAAGCTGCACACCTTCTGCAGATGGTCAGTTGAACAGGGGCACACACTCCAAGCAGGGAAGCTGAACAGCTCAAAACACAACACACAGAACCAAGGGACAAGCTGCAGGGCCAGGGATTTACTGTCAGAAAACACATACAGTAAATAAGTTAAAGCTCAGTTGTCAATCTATAAATAACTGATGTTGCTAAGATCTTTAAGAAATGTTAGAACTGTATTAGAGAATACTTTTAAATTTGCCAATGCTCATCACCTGATTCTAATTCTCTTAATCAATAAAAAGTTAAACCTATAAGCACTGTATTCCAATTTTAAACATTATAGCCTAAATAATAAAACAACCTCATGATAAATCTTGCCAGGTTATGAATTTGCTTTTTTGCATTTTTTTTTTTTTTGCATTTCTTCGTTTGCTCACAGCAAGTTACTCAACTGTTATGTCTCACATACTCATGCTGTCTCAGGAAGTGTGAACAAAGACAGAAACCTCTTCCACTGTTCTTGACATGAGCATCCTGCTTCATTTTAATCTACTGGTTTCATCACCTGCTAGAACACTTTAGGAAAGTGCTTTTCACTCAGTACTGCAACCCCTTAGGCATAATACTTTAATCCAATTGACAAATGCTTTTAAGAAAAGGTGTTTCACATTTAGAGAAGTCTTGCATATAGCAATGCAGCTACTCAAAATGTGAGATTCAGGAAAGATACTTAAGTTTTAGCCCTTGAACATTCCTCCATATCACGGAGGAGTGTGATGGCAGCTACTTCAGTATATGTTGTCATTACGAAGAAGCACACTTTTCAAGTTAGAATTTTTGCTCACAGGGCATTTTTCTAACTAGGGTTGGCACAGTGTATCTCAAAAATAATTTAACTATTTATTAAAAAGTAGTTCCATAGAATCAAATGCTTGTATACAACATGAAGAATGTACAATGATTCCCACGGCTTAATTAATTATAAATTAATTATTAAGTTCATTTATTAATGATGACAGCACACATAATCAACTATTAAACAATGATTCTGCAACGGTATCAAGACAGTCTTGTAGTGCTCAATCTGGTAACAGGTAAAATGAATCTTTTTAATGATTTCAACACAATCAGCCAAAACAACAAAGAAACTAAAAAAAGACTCAAAACTAAAAATAACAAAAGGTAAGCACAACAGAAAGCAGCACAAAATAGTGAAACCAAAACTACAATTACTAAAACATACAAAAGCACAATTTCAAAGAAATATAAGTATAAATCTTCAGCTTTAGAAATGTAAGTATTATAAGCAGTATAAATGGCCTTATGTTATTTGAAGAGCTTTTATTTAGGTGCAGCCTTCAGTTTGACATGCAGGGTTGTGGCCTAAGCTTTAACCACTTGTGCTCACCTTACACCCCTCGCTGTACAGTATGCCTGTGTACCTAGCTTTGGCAGATCAGGAGATCAACCTCCTCCTCCATGATGTACAGTATTTCAAACAAAGTCCGCTCCCAGGCAGCTGCTTTCTTATTCAATATCCCAACGATTGTCACAGTATGTTCAGAAGTGATTTTAATGCCAAAAGAGTGGACATCCTTACAGATCATGTCCATAAGACATCACAGCCACACACAAAAGAAATTTATTCAATGCACACCAATCATTTTGGCATTTAAACCTCTTCTGTTGTCTCATGAAACTAGCCTTAATGGACTTTGACACGCCCATAGTGTTTTGGACTGCTGCTGATAAACGGCAAGTTTAACTGTCAGGAAACTAGAGAGATTATGCTTTTTTATTAAATTGCCTTAATGTAGTGATGGCAAGTATAAAACCAGAGGATATAAGGTTTTAACACAGCAAAACAAATCTAAAAAAATAATACATGTGAAAGTCAGAGAATCATATTGGCATCATATTGAAATTCTACACAGCACCCCTAATGATTTTTTATTTCTAGGCATTTTTAAATCAATAATTTTTCAGAATATGACCTCTTGTTTTGACACACCAACCAAATCAGCATCCATAATAAGAGGGTAAAACATTCTTCCTTGAACAAAACTGTGCCACTCCTTTTTTTCAATGTCATCATCTATGTGACTGGTATCAGCCACCCTGACACAAGAGACCATCTGACATAAACAAGAGATTGCAGAAACATCTCCCAATCAATACTAGGATGGCACCGGTGCTGAGCATCATTTGTCTCAGCAACCATTTTTGACCAAATGGAACATTAATTCAAATCATAAATCTGAGGTGATTTAAATGCTAGAATGAGCGGCTGTCTGCCCTGATGATTTATTCTGTACATTCCTGTGAGCGAGAGATTTGTCCATATGCAGTGACAGGTCACCTTCAAATGCCACTGGCAGACCGTTCATCATCATTCAGACAACCCTCTTAATGGTGCAAGTAAATATTAAAAGAAAAGAATCTAACTTATTGTGGATAGGCAAGAGGTGTCACTGCCATATATTTCATTGCAGGTGCTAATGCTACCTTCTGCAGCCTTCGGAGGCCATTTTGTCAGCATTATCATTCATATCGTTTACAAGAGATGAGACACCCAAGGTTAAAATGTAAATTGCAAAAAGGTAAGACAGTTTCTTATTACCATCTTCACCACAGCCCCAGCTATTCCTGTTCTCATTTATCTTCATTTTGGGTGAGTTTTAATCAATTTTTTTCTGAAATCTTGACCTCTTATAACATTAGTTTCCACTACGAATCCTGCTTAATACACACAGTTTTCAAAACAAATAATGTGTAAAGATGTACAAAGAACCTAAGGTTTCACACAATTCGTTTAAACCTTGAGTTATTGTACTGTTGAGGTGTTCTATGAATGTTGGCATAACAAATGAAAAAATTTGCTAAAGAACCTGACTCATGAGGTATGTTTAATATATGTAAACAGTGCTGCAAGCTCAAAGGAATGTCAAACCAAAACACAGCTGTTCAGCCACTTTTAAAGAGGAGGTATGGTTCATATCTCAACACATATCTTTTCACAGTAATTATGTTATTTAAGTCTTAATAAAGGAAATCCCATATATTATTTGTATGGTAACTAAGTGCTGTAAAAACATGCCAAGTACAATTAATCTAAGAAATACTTGGAGGCTGAGCACAAAACCAGCAACTTATTCAGACTTTTCTAAAAGCATGTCAGATGTCTTCACATTTTATTCAAATATATTAATGGGACAATATAATATATTTGATTGGTAATACTAGAAAATAAAGTACTGCAAACAACCTTAAATTTGAATAAGTGCTCAGTAAATAAATAAGCAAGTATACAAAGTTAAGATGTGGTATGCACATAAATTTTGCATTTATTAGCAATAAAGATGCACTTTAATAAGCTACAATCTGGACAAAGCTCATGGAATCTTGCTAAATTTGTTTTTATGAATCCTACTTTTAGTGAGATTGTAAACTAATCTAAAAGCAGACACAGAAAAAGTACCATTCACGGTCCTTTATCTGACAGAAAAAATACTATCATATATGCAGTGAGAATGCTAGAGTAGCCAACACTTAAGAAATTATCATTATTTAAAATTTTAAATTCAACAAGAATGTCACAATGCTTGGATGCTTTATATGGTGTGTCCTTGTGTAAGTATGTTACTATATCTGGTAAATGTATTCTTCCCAGCACCTCAGGTGAAAATTGAGTTCCTAGTTGCTAATGTATGGCTAATGCAAATGACCTTTGAATTTATTACCAATCCCAGGGGATATATACACACAACATCAAGAATTCCGAGCAATACATGTCACAGTGGTTAAATACTTACCATTACTGGTAACAATTAACAAATGTATTGTACTTGCCAAAATAAAAACATAAAACTATTCCGCAACAGTTAGAAGGGACTCACCAACAGTGGAATTGTGGTCACCATTTTCAGAGTCAGCTCCATGCTGGTTATTGCTGCTGTGGTAGCTGTTCATGGCCTCCAGCTTAATTTTCTTTACCTTCATGGCCTCAGCAATAGCAGCATTCGCAGCAGCTGCAGCTGCAGCAGCACTGAGGCCTGTTGGAAACATCCACAGTGAGGTAAAATCAGGTAAAGTTGTGTACTAAGTAGGACGACTATAATAAGCATCTCTGATGCTTTAAACCATATGAATTTACACTGTATTGGCATAGCCCAACTTCATTAAAGACCATTTTAATCAATGATACCATATATTATGTTTGAACTCCTAGTTTCTGATCTGGATTCCAATATATGGTTCACAGCACTCAAATATGTACAGAACTAGCTGGCATTATCAAACTAATGTGCAGATAATAAGCAACCATGGACACTGATAAGCCAATGAGCATGAAGAGGTTCCGCTGTACCAGATTTCTGAGTCCTATAATGATATACAGTTACCCCTCACGATCAAAACTCTCACTATCCAAAAATTTGCTTAAATGAATTGCAGAGAACAAAAATTAAATTTGTCAAGATGTGTGCAAGTACGGGAAGAAGGATATAGGATTCACTGCAACTGTATGCCACTTGTTCTCTAGGATAACTCATGATTACATTGTTTAAACGTGCTGGGCACTACCACCATCATCTTCAATACATTCTTTATTCATGTTTTATATATTATTTTATAGTTTATGTTTCATCCTCATTGCACTATAGAAGCATAACAATTTATATCTGATACATGACATTATCATTGTATAATGCTCAGAAATATGGCCACTAATGATTTCATAAAATTTTTAATAATTGTTATTGGTGTTTTAAATTCTTTATATGAAGAAATCATTGTTGGACTGTTCTATGGTTAAGAGTCCTTTAGCAATATTTAAGGAAATGGATTTTGGGGGCAGGGTTTGGGATTGGCTGGGAGCTTATTATTATTTTTCCCTTTTAAAATGATGCAATATAGGCTCCCGCTATCCGATACTATTAGACGAGTTTTCAGGAACAAAGTGGGTTCGAAAAAATGGAGACCTGTGAAACATCCAGTCCAATTATAAATGATTTTTTCTGATATTCTGAAAAAATGGCTTATGAATCAAACTTATATTAACAGTGGAATTTGAAAATGTAATGTTTAATAATCTGGAAACTGAATAATTAAGTTTGGATGTCCAACTTTCCCAAACAGATTTGCATATCTTACAATTGTACTTTTTACAGCCAAACATTTTCCAATAGAGGAACTAAAGGTAATGTTAGAGACCATCCTGAAACTTGAAACTATAAACATCCATAACTACCTTTATTGCTGTTTGTTTTAGTGCAGATTTATTTTGTGGCCAATTTACTTGTTTGTGAGGTACCAAATCTGCACATGAAAAATCCTGCCTGAATCCTTAAATGAAATTTTTTAAAAAATAATAAATAAAAAAAAAAAATTAAAAAAATTTAACACATTATAGCTCCTTCTACACATTTTGACTGGATGTCTGTAGCTTGGCAATAATTTCTAGCTATTGTTAATGCTGATTCCTTCTGAATCAGCTTTGCTGATATGAGTCACTTTGATGTCAATTCCTTACCCAGAATGTAAACGTGACAATACAGAATTCGGAGATACTTGCAGACAGAAACATTTTCAACACAAAAATACATACTTTATTTGCATTAATAATTAACTGTAACTGATAAGCTTGACTGAATATTATGATGAAATGCCAAACCTATCTCTGTACATTCCCAATAGTTGTCCAAAGGCATCTTAAGTTATTATTACACACAACAAATTTGAACAACTTTGTAATTAAGATTAAATGTTGATTGTACAAATGAACATGCACACATCAACAATTGGCATTGTTCTGCCTTGAAGATATGAGGAAAAATTACATTGAAATAATGCTTTATGGGAATGTCAAAGGTGCATTTTAACCAGGTTTTATCTGCCATAGATTTCTTGGAGGAAAAGGAAATATTGCTCCCATTGTTGTAAATCAGGTACTGAACCTATGATAATGACCAAGTTAATAAATGTGCAATACAGTAGCTTCTTTCAACTTATCTGTAGTTCAAGTTCTTAAAGAGCTGTATGCAACTTAAGTATTATAGTGCCTTTAAGTCTCATTTTTGTCATTAAGAGCATGGAAAAGTTTCCCAACAATTCTGTACTGCAGAAAAACATTAACTTTCTAAAGAAGTCTACCTATCAACAGTTCTGACAGCCAGGCGGCAAATCGTCAAAAGCAGCCAAATTACATCATGTTGCTTCCAACTATATGGAGAGAGGGTGAAAAAAAAAAAAGTTTTACAGATATATTCCACATATTCCAAAACAACCCACTTAGAAATTCTGAAGTCAAGGTCTACAAGTACTGTACTGGAAGACAGCACCTTCAGTATGTTCAATTAAAATTCATATTAAATATGCAACATGTCACTCAGCAATCTGCAACTACAAGAGGAAGTCAGAAAAATAGAAATTAGAAAAAAGAAAATTTTCAAACTGCTACAGTATTATTAATACCAGTTTAAAGAAAAGAAAAGAAAAAAAAGACTAGTAACAGATCCTGGGCACAAATTTACAAGAATATCTTCTAAATAGCTAATAAGAGTACTTCATATGGTGCTGAACAAAATGTAAGAATGCGTCCCACTCTGCACACGATGCATACAGTAGAATTGAGGTGTTTAGATGAATAACCACATTACACATTTAACGCTCAAGATGAATATTTGCACAGTTCCTGGCTCTACTCGGTCATCCAACATTTCTGGCAAGCAGTCTTTGGCACACTCTCCTGGTTTATGAACTACCATATTCCCCTAACTCCATCTCAGTTTATGCAGAGACCTTACAGCAATAATTCCCCAACTCCAATTGCCAGGCCCACACTTACTATGAAGAACAGATTCCTTGTCATATAGATTAAATCTCCTGTCCACTCTGAAAAATTTGCTAATTGATCTATTAGACCTTACCAGTAGATCATAAAATATTGAACATTCACCTGCATGAAGCCATTAAAGTAACATTAAAAGAAAATTATTCTACAATTCATTCATATGGACCAACTATGAGACAAAACACCAAATCAATCCAAGACCAGTGACAAAATAAAAACAGCCAAGTACAAATTTGTAAATGTTAATATCGGCACCCTGTGATAAACATACTGTACGCTAAAAATGAACTCTTACACAAGAAACAGAGAGCAGAGGTCAGTGAGGGAGAGATCCATTCAGTAAACAGAAGAATATGCAGCACTGTCACACAAGGCCTGAAATAGCTAATTAATAGAAATAAAGTCAGGTAGTAGCCCTAGGAGCAGCTGTCATATGAAATAAATATGAGGAATCTATTATTATGCAGGAACTTGCAGCTGACTGACTTAATGCCACCATGCCTCCGCATACATATTGTTACATTGTTCATTATTAATTAACATGCTCACTGCTCCATACCTGTGCAATGTCAGAATGTTCTTGTGATGCATACCAAATATATGTGCCCTGTTATGCTAACAGCGTGATTAAATTAAAATCAGATTACCCACACCTCAGTACACGAGGACAGGATTTGCGGCCTTGGTGATAAAGATTTGCCAGACCTTATCTGACACGTTTCCTTTCCTGGAGAGGAGCAGCAGTGAAACCTGGCTTTGTTTACCTATTACATGGCCAAAGGAAAGCAAGCACATTTCAGTGAGCATGAAAGGTTCATATTATGTGTTGCCTTTGATGGGAAAACTGGAGTGCTTTTACTGCAATTCATTCATAAATTTCAATCACTGGTCTCATTCACATATCAACATATTTGGCATCAATATCATGTTTTACAGAACTTGCACAATAGTATGGTGCATAAGCCTGCTGTTGCAGTGGACATCCATTACAAGAAATCCCTCATCTTGTTTTGTAAAGTGCTTCAAAAGTGTTTACATGAACTATCATCTCTAGGACAGGAATGTAAGTTCCCCTGAGTTGCTGAACACTTGGCAACCACTTGAGTGGTTTTCACAGCAAGAAAAGGTACAAAAGTGGTTTGCCATTGCCTTTTTCTGCATGCCTTTGAAACTGAAACACCAGAGAAAACCCACACAAAGAGAGGGAGAACGTGAAAAGGCCAGATTGGGCCAGATTCAAGCACAGATTAACAGACACAACAAAGAAGTTATGAGGCATCACTGCTACCACCATTATTCTCTACACAGTGGTTGGTTTTTTTAAAAAAGTTTTTAATAAACAGTTATGTTTTCGCTTAATATGCTAGTGTAAACTTTTTTAACCATTAAATCAAATTTTTGCATTGGTTTCATTCAGTCTGCAATCACAAATAAATATTTGACACATTAAAAAATAGATACTGTACAGTGTTTGGCACTTTGTATTAGATGTTGACAATGAAGACCCACAGCCTAACTAATCAGCTTTATTATTTTATATTTTGTAAACCTTTACTGGAAGACCTTCTTTTTTGTTTCACTAGTGAAATTTACCATGAATGAGATTATTTTTACAAACTCAATTATTAAACCTACTGGGACAGTAAATAGTGCAAATGAAGAAATATTTACTGTTCTAAAGTTGCACAACACCAAGTTCTACTGAAACTGCTAAGTGCTATTATTAATCCTAAAATAATTCTTTCTTTTTTGAACATGTGTAAATAAAAATTGCAATGTTAGCGTAAGAAATTTTTCATTTCCAATTTTATGTTTTACTGGAAATGCTGACATGTTTTAAATTACACGAAATGCGGTGCAAAGGTCAACGACACTTGAGTTTCTTGTCATTATTCCATTTTCCCAGTATTTCTTCTTAACATTTGATCTTAAAACAACAGTCTCACATTATGATACTAAGTTACTGCTAAACTGAATAGCTAGTCCTTATTTGTCAACTGCATCAAAGGAAAAAACTCAAGTAAATACTCAACTTGTTTCTCCAAAATCCACATGTTAATTTTAATAAAAATACTGACACTCCACATGTAAGTAAGTAAGTAAGTAAGTAAATATTCAAGTTATAAAGTTAACAGTAGAAATGATACCTTTTCAGCAAAACCCATTATTACCATCACATCAGAGATGTATAAACAGATGGGGTTTATAAATATCTTATCTGTTCCTATATCTGTTCAAGTCTCAGGGAGCCTTATTGTCCCACCCAGTACCAAGGTAGGTAAACTAGTCAGCTAGAGTAAAAATATCCTGTTGTATCAATGAATAAAAAGTTTGTACAACATTGATCCATAACTACCAACCAATAAATTAAAAATAAAACTGAATTTTTAAATTTAGCTAAAATATTGTAACACCAACATAATATGTAATAGCTTAAATACATATCCTACTTCACTATTACACCACATTACTAACCTAGCTAAAAACAGTGACAATATTAATTTCATTACAGTAATGTTGTTACAGCCCATAGTAGAAACAGGCTACCCTAATAAAACTTGACTCTACTTCCCCCTGTTATTTCTGATATCTGAAAGTACTGATATTCCATTAATCCTCATTGTACAGTTAAGTTCAAATATATGGATTCTTGTATTATTCACCTGCTACACACTAGGCTGAAAATAAAGGAAACCGACTGGTAAAATAGTAACAGGTTCAAGAACAGTTTGTGAAAAAGTGTCTATTTATAGCCAGTCTGACTCAAAGAACACAGCATACACTTCTAGAGCACACATCTGAACTAAAGCCTGACACTGAGGCGGAAATGCCAGTCCAAAACCCTCCAAGATCCTTCACTTTAAAGGATGAGGCCAAATAATGGGCCATATGTGGGCAAACATCCAGTCAGGGGCAGAGACTGATAAAGATAATGTGATTCAGATGGGGAATATTTTCATCTGCCTTGATTTGTCACAATTTACCAATTAACTTGACTTACAAACAGCTCTCAAACAATAATAGTTTTAAGTTCAATAAATCAAAAGCATATTTTCTTTGCAGTATAGACATCTTTCTTGTAGGACAATTAGAGGAAAGGAAGGAAATATTACAACTAAAACTTGAGATACAGTAAATTACACATACAATAAAGCTCTCTGATGTTTAATTTTCCTATGGAGTATGGGTGATAAATAGCTTTCTGCTGGCATATCAAATCTTGCTTGAGTTTTGTGGAATCTAGGTAAAAATGAATGATTTGTCAAGTTCCTCAACTTACAAGACCTCAGGACAAGCTCAGTTTGATTTTATACTTCATTTGATGTGTTATACTGCATTATGTAATGTGTAGTACTATTACGCTTAGCATAAAGACTTCTACCTGCTGCATACTAATTTAGGTGCAGAGATATAAATAAATTGTTACTGCGTATTATATACTTCAAGTCATATACAGACTTTACAACTAAATACTAAGGCACTAGTCACTGGTAAGAAGGTGCATTATTCCTTTGTCTGTAAATAAAAATGACTGGACTCCAAAATGTTAGTATAATAGATGTCAAAATCCAGAGTATGGCGTGGTGGAACAGCAGGTAGTGCTGGGTCCTCCGAACTTCTGGGCTGTAGATTTGAATGTGAATTAACACTTCAACCTCTGTGGAGTTTTCTCTGGCTGCTCAGAATTTTTCCAACAACCCAAAGGCATGTATTTTAGGTAAACCAGCAACTCTAAATTCTCCATAGCATGTGTATGTTTGAGTCTGATTGCAATGTGATAGACTGGTACCCCATTCAGTGTCCACCCTTGTCTTGCCTAATGCCCTGCGTTTCCACCTCCACACCAATGTGACTGTTCATCGGATAAAAAATTGCTGTTAATTGATGGCTGGGCAGCACCCATATGGTAGTGCAGTAGTTCATAAAAGAACATGATTATTTTTACTGAAGCAATTCACAGTAATTACCTTTCTCAAGGTACAGTGACAGAAACGGGTAATGTCAGAGCCTCACAGTGCTCAGGCTGTGAGTTTTGGTCTAGGTACAAATCTGGCTCAGGGTGTGCAGAGTTTGCATGCTCTCCCCATATTTTCAGTTTACAGATATACACAATAATGTAATAGTAAATCATTTCTGCACACTTCTTTATCAAAAACCATGGTTGCTACAAGTCAAGTTTGACCCAACTCATCCTAAACTTTCTCAAGGATACTAAAACAGTACAAAGGAGTGAGGTTTGAACAGGCACCCTTCAGGACATGTGATATGCTACTTCCAGTGACTACAGAATCAGATAACAAATATGCTGATAAAACTATGATTTTTTTTTCTTTTTTAACTTTACATTCAGCTCACACTGTGTTCCTCAATAACTGACCAAAATGGGCTATAAAATTTAATTTTCAAGGTGATATCAAATGCATGACCTCTTGTAGATATTTAAGCAGGGCAGAGGCCAGACAGCTTCAGAATTGTTCACAATTTTTTTTATATACCTATTGCAGAAACATTGTCAACTTGTTGCAAAAACTTGAAGCTGCATTGATGTCAGCATAACAAGTACTTATGTAGAATACAGGAATCTGTATAGCAAAAAACTGTAAAAGGCCTTAAAGGAAGGCTTCAGGTAAAGGATCAACAAAGAACAAAATCTGAAAAAAGTTTAGCTATAGTATGTATGTATGTGTGTGTGTGGGGGGGGGGGTGTGTGTATATATATATATGGTCTACATGTCCACGTGAGCCACATATGTATATATGATTAATATGTTATGTTACATTACATTAAATAAGTCATTTATCATATTTCATTGCTACAGATATAAAGTTCAAAGTGCATTTACAAGTATAAAGAAGTATTTACTGATACTGATCTCAAAGCTCTGCAATAAAGCCAGTAATAAAGAACACAGGAATTACCTGGAATAAGAAAAGCTTAATGTGAACCTGCAGGACAAAATCTTGTGTTGGTGAATTTGTCTTCATATCCCCCTTGTCGTGGCACATGCAATGGTAAAGAGGATTTAACTGGTCTAATTAAAATCCACTCAAGGCATAATGCAACATCTAATTAAATAATCCAGGAGAAAACAATGCCTCTCCAGGTTACTGCCTTTTGTCTGGGAAGAACTCAAAATCAATTCTGAGAAAAACTGAATACATATGTGGTATACACTATACATGCCATATCATTGCCCTAGAAGCAAAATCAAAAAAATATACTGCATATTTCAGGAAATTTAGAGGGATATGAAGAATGTTAAGGATGCAAAGTGAAATTCTACTGAGGACTTCATTATTCCTCCACAGTTCTTTTCAGTTGTCTTATATGGTAGCTGCTGTATTCATAGGACTGGATATATCAGTGCACATTAATTTCAGAATTTATGAACATTATTTTATGCATTCCATTTTCTATCAAATGAAGTGGTATGGCAAGTGTATAGTGCAAAGCATCATCTTGGCAAGTATCAATGAAATACACAAGTTTATAAGCGAAGGGAAATAAGTAGGTTGTAATTTTAAGAATATATGTACAGTATGTTATAATATCTAGAAATATCCTATAAAAATAAAAATCTCTGGTAATAGTAGAAAATAAAATCAGTTTTATAATAGCTACTAAGATTACTTTTTAAAACATACATTTTACCTCTTAAATGGCATCATAAACCATGTTGCCCTGGTACAATGTGTGTCAGGTTGCCAACTACAAAAACCTAAAGAGAAGATACAGAAGAACATGGCAAATAGGCACAAACATACCTGTAGCTGGGATGATACCAGGTGACATGAGGCCAGGTACAGAGTGGGGCATGATATGTGGATTCTCTTGAGATGTGACACTTTGTGTTCTCTTTGGGGGTCTCCCAGGTCTTGAACTGAAGGTAAATCACACACACACACACAGAGAGAGAGAGAGAGCAACAGCAAGATTAACATCCAGTCTGTATTAAAATGCAATTCCATTCAGAAGAGCTAACATGTACTGTAAATAAATTTCTTTTCAAGGACAGTTGCTTTCTGCAGCTCAACATAATAGACTTCCATTACTAATTAGATTACATGCTGAATTCATTTCCTTTATTGAAGATCAACTCCTTTTTGATGCATAATTCATAACCTGTACCTCGTTACCTGCTTCTATGTATTAATATCCTGACACTATTTGAATTGCCTCGTTTGCATATGCTAAAATCCAGCATGCTGCTTTTGCCAGAAAATTACATGTTAACTAGTTATAATTACTATAGTCAGACCACTATTGATTTATGACAATTTTAAAGCCCAAATATGTGCAGATGCTGTAATAAATGGTATTTTAGGATTGTTCAGGAAATTAAAAGGCAGTGGCTGCCTAAAGAGATGTTCTGCTTGCTTGATTTAGTACTGAAGTTGGCTGGAAGGTAGTGTGACAGTGTAATTCACACCTATACCAAGTTTCTGATAGAATGTTTTATTACCTTACATGAGTTATCAGATGTCTGAAATGATAAATGGAAGTCAGAGCTTTATCTACTGGAAAACAGTTGTTATAAATGTCTTAGTTTTCATTCTGAGGGTTGTCTCTGAGATGAGTAACCTAATACATGGGTTTCAAGGGGTGAATTAACCTTTCCAGTTTTTTTCCCCATTATGTTTTTATAGCTTTTTTTTTTTATAAACAAAACATTTACACATGTTACCAAACATCTGCAAGAACAACTATCAGACTAACTGATAGAACAGGAAACTGATATAGCAATTTATTAATTTAGCAAGTAAATCTTAAAAGAAGGGAAAAAAATCAAATAAGTTTAAACACATTTTATATATGTACACACACACACAAATGCGCACATGCGCGTGCACAGAGGGCAGAGAAGGCAGTTCCTTTAACTCGTTCCTTGTTTTCCCAGTAGTGACAGAAAACCCACTTCAACGTGTCACATAATGCTAGGATGTGAATGTTTTCCAGCACTGTGCCACAAAAAATGACATCAGCCAACATTTATTATCGCTGTGGACTGCAAATAAACAAGTGTGTCTGTATATCAGTGCTAACAGTAAATAACAGAAATGAGGAAACAGCAAACTTAACAATAACTCATTTATCTCATAATTATGACCATTTCTGTATCATTTGAGATCACACACACACACACACACACACACACACACACACACACACAATTATGGGGTGAACATAAACAATCCATGAATGTTGAACAGCATTAGCTACTAGGTTAGAGCAAATTCAAGGCAGGCTGAAGAGGCCAGAGTGAACAGCAGATCTCTTACAACACTTCACTCAGCATTGTCACTTTGTATAAAAAACCTGTTATTCAAAAATGCAAGGCAGGGAACAAATGAGGGCAAGCTCAACAGAGCTGTTTTCAAATGCAATTCTTACTTTTATAGAAATACCACTTTGATCTCATGGGGGAGATTGCAGATAGTGTTACTGTCATCGCTTTCAGTGTACTCAGCTGAATTATTTATGAAAGGCCATAACAGAAGAATGTGACGGTAAAAGCTTTTCCCCCCTCTTTCCCCACCAACAACACAAAGTACAAAAACTGCAGTGATGAGGGGGAAAAAAATGTTCCATTCACTTTGGCCATGCTGGAACGGCATGAGTGAATATATTTAAACAATGTGCAGAACATTTAAGCAAGGTGTTAGGTTGAAACCTGCTAAAAGGCACCATCATCTTGGAATGAAGCCTGCATAGCTCTTTTACAATGAGCCCAGGGAAGAAAAAAAAAAAATTCGATTAAACTTAATACTGGAAATACATAAATACATACAGTACCATGGACAACTTAAAATTCAACAGTAAAAGAAAAAATTCTAAAGATCCAAGTCTGTTGGCTGATAGTTGCAGAAAGCATCATAGCAACGATGTCTCATGACTTCTGGGCTGTGGGCTCAAACATTGGTTTGAGTCTGGTTCAGTATGTGTGGAGTTTGCACATTTTCCCTGTATTTATGCATGTTTCTGCCAAGGCTCTGGTTTTCTTCCTACAGTCCAGAACATGTATTTCTGATGAACCGATTTTGTCCATGTTGGATGTGGTTGGATGTTTATGGGTGTGCACGGATGTCCTGTGATGGACTGACATGTCATTCAGGGGATACCGAGTCTCAAATTCTGTGCTTCTAAAACAGGCCCCAGACCACTATGACCCTGCACTGAAGTGGTTAACAGTATCATATGAAATGATATATGAATATACTACTGCATGAATCACCAACAGCATGTAATAAAAGTTTTAAACAGACTTCCCTGCCATATGCTGTATAATATTCATGTTTTTTTTTAAATCCATGGGTGATGTGGTATTATGATCAGTCACTTCCTTCCTTACTTACTTACCCTTATCAACATCCAGCTTAAAAAAGTGTAAACATAGAAAGCTAAAAACTAATCTGAAATGGATCATCAAATTTTGGTTGGTTTTACCATTAGAAATGCACACAAAACAACTGTTGGGGAACATTAATCATTAAAAGGGAGGTTAATCTGTACACTATAACTTGGCAAGCAGACCTGCAACAGTTTCCTCAAAAGTAATTTTCACAGATGTCTAAAAAGTCTGTGGAAGACATTAAAGAGGTATGTTTGTTCGGATGGATCTAACAGGCTTGTGTAAATAGTCTAGATGGTGATAAGCTCAAAAGCAGAACAACACTGTGTTCATTATGGGGTTTTTACTGAGAGCTAATCAATGGGTGTTTTCAAAGATTTCCAGGAAGCCCCTCCCTTGCCATGTGATAAGCCAGGGTTCCAGGTCGAGCAGGTCTCCGAGCAAGTGGGGTGAGCCAAGCTGTTTATCAGATGGTGACCGATAGAAGAGCTCAGCACAATGACCCCAAAAGTTACACACAGGATAATACTGAAAGGACTAGTTAGTGGAGCATGACTTACTATAGATCAAAGAGGGCTGTACCTTCCAAATGTATTTTATCAGATGGTGCTAACAAACATGTAAAAGTTGCTTTGAATTTTACAAAAATGTGTTATGTCTTGCTGCCACTACTACAGTCTGTCACTTCTGAAATGCAGGTCTACAAATACAACATTTTCAAAAGTCAATAAGTTCTTACAGAACTCCATTCAAAAGCATTTTTCAGGTGCTTTTTTCAGTCAAGAAGCAGCACGGTGCCATAGCAGATGGCACTGGTGCCTCACAGCTTCTGGGCCACATGTTCAGGCATGGGTTTGAAACTGGGTTAGACTGTTTGCAGCTTGGATCTTTTGTAGACATCTAGGTTCTAGACCCAATGAAACTCTACAGTGAAAAAAGAATTAACAAAAGTGGATGAATTAATGCTTCAGTTAAACGCTATCCACACCAAGATATTTTCAAATGTAGTAAATTATAACTAAACTATGATCTATGACCCTAAAATTGTGTGTTCATCATGTTATACAATATATAGTTAATAAGCACTATATGAATAATGAAAAAATATTAATGCAATGTGAACCTGGAAGAATTAAAAGTTTCTGCAAAAGTTCAAATAACTCATGACTCTCCACATACATACTTTTATTGTAGTGAATGTTCTCACTAAGTTTCAACTTCTGACTCCAGCTTAGGAAACAAAAATAGCCCACACCTGACCCTAAATTCCTAGCAGCAAATATGCTACAGATTAAGGATGGATTTTTTTGTACCCATAGAAAATATATATATATATATATATATATATATATATATATATATATAGTGTGTGTGTGTGTGTGTGTGTGTGTGTGAGAATGAACTTTCCCTGAACCTTTCTTCCTATAATGGAGTTGGTCAGTGTTGACCCAGCACTAAAAGCAGGAATTTGATACCATACAGCACACCAGGACTGCTAAAGCAATCAGATTAAGGAAAACAATAAGCTGCACACAGATTCAGTTTCAATACAACAATATCGTCAAGGCAGAGAAGGCAGTTCCTTTAACTCGTTCCTTGTTTTCCCAGTAGTGACAGAAAACCCACTTCAACGTGTCACATAATGCTAGGATGTGAATGTTTTCCAGCACTGTGCCACAAAAAATGACATCAGCCAACATTTATTATCGCTGTGGACTGCAAATAAACAAGTGTGTCTGTATATCAGTGCTAACAGTAAATAACAGAAATGAGGAAACAGCAAACTTAACAATAACTCATTTATCTCATAATTATGACCATTTCTGTATCATTTGAGATCACACACACACACACACACACACACACACACACACACACACACACGTTTGCATACCCAGTAGTGGCTAACGGTTATGTGTTCCAAACAATAAATTACCTCTAAGTAACATGCAATTGAAAAATATTTTGTGCTGGGATTCCTATTAATGGGAAAGATGCCACAAATCATTGAACCACATCACCATTTGTCAATGAAAGCATTCTTAATTGTGGGCATTTTTTCAAATTTCCCTTTACAATTTCTAATTTGTTTTGGTAAACTATACATACAGTAAACTGCTGTTAAAGAAACAGTTGTTTCTTGCTGGGGAAAAAAAAAAAACTGTTATTCTAACTAATCCACACTTTTGGTTGGGTTTACATTATGTGAATAGGTAGAAATCTTTATTTTGCAGATCAGTGCTTAGTTTTATTGTTCTTAGAGATGTTCTATCACAAAACCGCATTACTACTATGCCTTGGTTTTTCTGAATATTGCCTTTCTCAGCAAACCGTCAGAGACCTTATAAAATATTAACTCAGTGTCATTGCCCTTTAAAAATCTCCCACCTAGAATTCCTTAATTGTCCCCTTTTTATCTCTCTGTCTCAGAGAGTAAATAAATTACACCAAACCGCTTTTATCACATTGAATAACCTTTTAACCAGAGGATTACCACTCGTTTATTTTTAATTTCGTTTTCAGCAATAGCAGCTCATGCCTCATTGATTGGTTCGCTGCAGTGGAAACTGGCACTGTAAACAAGCACATTTCTCACAGCACACTAGCATTTCGTCTAAAACCCTTTTCACTTGCTTCAAATTTTCAATGGATTTCTGTTGTTTTTATTTTTGTGAAATTCAGTGCTCAGATACAGATACAGATTTCCCTGGAGTTATCTTTCTTTCACAGACAGGGATAGCAGGCATGTTTTATAAATACACATTAACAAGAAACTAAACAAAAAAGTCATTTAAAATGCTTACATGTACTGGAGTGGTAATTCAGTGTACTTACTAAAAAACACCCCAAAGAATGACCACTAGCTAAATTGAGCAGCCATTATTTAAATGAGAAAACATACAAGAAAGACAGTTCCACATAGGTGTCCATCATTTGGGCCAGCAGTATTTATCATTCTGCACTGCGATCTCTGCATCTACAAGCTGATTTGCATTGAGCTGCTGTTGCCTTATCTCAGCCAGCCCTCACTCACACCTGTCAAATGTTCCTTCACCCATGTCCTTCCCTTATCAGATTCGGAGTGACGGACTGCAAGCAAGCCCTTACATAAAACCCTCTTCCTTTCATTAATGTGACCAGCTGCATTTCGTGGTAAAATATACACCTTTGTTCTGTACAATAGATGAGATCAAATGCTGAAATATCAAAGGGGAACTTACTTCCTGCACTTTGGAGTCCACAGTGTCACTGACTGTAGATGCTTCATCAGACCCACATACATTTAACAGAGATACAACAAATATTCAGGTTTGAAAGGATTCTTCCCATTTCTTTCAGTAACAAGGGTCTGGTCTAACTAAAAACTAGTGGGCAGGAACATCAGATTGTGGTTGTACAAAGGGACCAGTACCTAATAATTTTTCCTTCCTTGTGACCTGTTTCTACATATATAACTGAGGAAAATAGATATTAAGTAAAATCTTTTCCTGAAGTCTCGAAATATATAAACTGTATGCAATTTCATTTGTTTCATGTAAAAAAAAGAAAAAAAGTCTTATGTTGTTATTATTATAATCAATAGCAATTGACAGAATAGGGATTATTTAGGCCAACTTCCATTAGAAGTAGAAAGGAGTGAACAAGTCTTTCCACATCCCTGAAATGATGATGAATGCCTAATTGGCTGACTGTACTAATTTCTGATGGGCAATGTTCTCAGTTTTACAGATATTTTCCCCATACATTACAAATCAGATGTGGCTGTAAGGAAATGCAGTTAATCAAATGTATTAAAATTAACAGCTCCAGGAAAGTCAAGAAAGATTGGCAGTTCCGATTTATCATAATGTGTATTAATCTCTATCCCTGCTTCACAAAACAGAACAGACCTTATCTTAGCATTGTAAGGAAATGTTATCTAAGCACTCTGGTTGATCTCTCATTTCCATGAACTGCTGGGCACATAAAACAAGTCTTCAAAACAAAGCTTTAAAAACTTAGTAGTCAGGGTGCCTTTCAGGATATTTAATTAAAATCTAATCCTGCATTCATAAAGGCTCACATAAATTAAGCTGTCATTCATAAGATTTATGGATTCTCATTTGCATATCGCATACAATTCATCAATTACTCAAGTATGAAAGGAGCACATTTCCCTGGGAGGTGTTGGCTACCCCTGCCAACATTTGAAATGAGAGAAAGAGCAGGACTGTCAGGCATTCAAACAAACTTCCCCCACAATGTCCACCTCTTGATTAATCTCATTTTCCAGCCACACATCTGAGACTTACACAGTGAAGCTGTAGCTTTCGATTATCTCTGGTGTCCAAACAACAAACAGGTAGAGGACATTTTACACAGAATAGCAAGTCTTCATTTATATGTGGACACACCTTTACTGAAGCATGTTCACAAAGCTCAATGGATATGATATCAAAGGGATTTATAGAGGAGGACAATGGAAACCACACCGCTAATATCTCAGCCGAACAAACATGCACTTTATATTGTGATGAATTAAACAAGATGTCCAGGTTCCTTTAAAAAAAAAAAAAAAAAAAAAACACTTTGGCAAAATTCCCCTATGACAGGGAATCTTAAAATAGGGTCCTTGGACCCCAGGGACGTTTGTGTATGGGTTTCAGGGGGTCTGCGAATCTCATCTCTGCACAAAAAAATAAAGTAAATAAAAGTGTAAAAAAAACAGATGTGCATCATGGCAAAAATAAAAATTTATATAGTATGACTTCTATTTGAAGTACTTACATTTCAGTATAAAATAATATTAAAGAGGGGGTCTTTAACTTTCATCACATTCTTAAATGGGTCCATTTTCATTTATTCATTTGCCATACATTTTGTTAAAAGCAAGTAAAAAAGGATTAAGAGCCTCTCCAGCATGAGAAATCCTAAGGCACTGCTTAGTTCTTCCCTCAAAATGTTTAAAAAAATAAAGACAAACAAAATTCACTGATACCCGTTTAACTGATACCCTTTTAACAAGCATCACCAGCATCTTCTGCAGGGTCACGTACTGTAATAATAAAGCATTATGGTCTGAGTTACTATGCGACTGTTTTGAGTGTGAACCTCACAGAGGCTATGGCCAGTGTTCTGTGATGAGTTCAATATCCCCCCAACAAAGGCAAACTTTTCTTGGTGCAAAGATTAATTTCCAATTTATCCTGAACCCTGCCAGAGGACTACATTAGCTCCAGCAAATGAAAAGTCATCCTGAAGGGTATTTAATGTGCTTCCAAATGTAACAGCTACAATCAATGGAAATAAGGCAGTAGGTTAATCATAGCAGCAATGAAATGAACAAAAATTTGCTGAAAATAACATGCTTAATTGAAGACAAACACAAATGTTTACTGGAAATCATATATAGAAAACCACTTTCATTTGTACCCATCACTTTATACAATAAAAACATTTAAGTGCACTAAAGTAGCAATGTTTTCCCTTTTTCTGCATGGGTTTCCTCTGGGTACTCTAGTTTTCTCTCAGTCCAACGACCCGTGTATCAGGTTAATTGGCCACTGTAAAATGTACGCGTATGCGAATGTGTGATTATGTAGCTGCCCTGTGACTGAGATCCCATTCAGGGCAATGCATTCTAGCCTAGTCATTCTGAGATCTGAACTGTTGTAACCCTGAGCAGGACAACTGATTAAGGAAAACAGATGAGTGGATGGATTAAAATAGAATATGATATGCAGAATAATATCATATTATAACACATATATTGTTATAGTGCACAATGCAGTCTGAAAGCATTTGGGCAGTAACAACTTTTTGTACTCCAGCACATTGCATTTAAAATGAAATGAATAAAAAGTTAACGTGTAGACTGTCAAGTTTAGTTTGAGGGTATACTTCTCTATCTATAAAGTGAAATCTTTGTTTGCTTTGTCTGCTTGTTTTTTTATGCACAGCTCTGGTTAGTTTTTTTTGCTGTCAGTACCATCTATGTGATCGACCACAGCAGCAATTATATGTGAGCAAATGAAAATGTTAAAATAATATGAAATTATACATGACACACACACACTGCAGTTACCACATTACAGCGATAGTTATAGTAATAAAGTGTAGCAATATACCTAGTTTTTTTCTTTCCACTTGACTACAAACAGCACACACATCACTTTCTGTGGCATCCAGATGTCCAACAGTACTGACAATACTTATGTACTTAATGTTACCACTTTAATGGTAAAACAGTTTTGTGATCTTATAACAAGTTACTACTTACTACATACTTTTCTCATCGCTACGCCTTTTTGACCCAGGCAACACCAGGTAACTTAGCTAGTACATCTACATATATTGAGTGAACTATGGAAGGATTTTAGGGTATTTTGATAAATTAGCATACTCTTGAACAAAAGTGTTTGGTACTTGGCAGCAAATCTTTTACATGTGATGCCTTCCTGAAGTCTGCGATCAATAGAAATAAGCAAAGACAGAGCATTCTCCCTGGGGAACCTCTGCTGGGCTGGTAATGCAGCCATCTTCTGTTCTTGGTTATATATCAGGGGTTTCTTGTCTTCACACTTGTCTTCAGGAACTCAGGCACTGCTCAGTGGTATTCAGGTCACATGAGTCAATTGGCCAGTCACTTTTAAGCAGTGGAAAAACTCAATAGTTGCTTTAGTAATACATTTTGGATCAGTGTACTGCTGTAAGGTGAAGCACCATCCAATTTCTAAAGTCTACAGACTGCAACATAACTTATTATTAAAAACTTAAGTAGCACCTTTTGACTGATTTTGGAGGTTGAAGCATTGGACTAGAAACATTATTTTATTTTAATAAAAGCACATTTTCTGTTTCAATGGCTTATAACCTGCAGTCCAGGGAATTTAAGGAATTTAAGAAGTGGCGTCAGTTAACATCTGTTCAAAGAAAGACCGTAATTTGCTACTGCTATACTGCTGTCTGTAGTCAGTTGGAATGGTCCGTGTTAGCCAGGGGCCTTGTTTGAGCAGTTCCCATGAACTTTACTGTGCAGGGGACCTGCACCATTCTCTGAACTGCACGTTTCACACTGTTCACAGTAATCTCTTCACACTGCAGATCTCTTCCAAAACAGCTGCAACTCAATGGCTATGCAGTCACCCTAAATCTTCTGCAGAACGAGGCATCTGGGTGCATCGCTCTGATATATCTGGTAGCCATGTTTGGTCATGCTAACAGACGTGTGCTGGGGAACAAGTGGTAGGTTGATGTCTTCCTCAAAGTGTTCTTAACGTCACTGGAATCTAAAAGAAAATGATACATTCACTGGCATTTGCATTCACTAATATGCATTTTGAGCTAAATACACTAACACAATAGAGATACCAAATTAAGACATGCAGCCAAATTCACCAATGCATCCACCTCAAACCTGATTCACCTAGTTCCTTGCATTACTGTGGGATCATTGCTTTCACAACTTAACACTTACATGAGAGATCTCAGACAATTGTTAATATTCTTAACAGCATAACCTGATCAACAACTCATCTTCAGCAATATGTTGTGTCACTTCTTTTCGCCACTTAAGCATTTGCAGCATCTCTCTCTGACCACTGGCAGGCACTGGGGACCCGGCAGCATGACAAATATCACAACCGACAGCTCCAAACGCAGCAGCCTTGTACCAGATCAATATCACAGTGAAATGTTACGGAAAGCAAACTGATGCGGGTGCTCACGGCATATTATAGATGAGGCAGGTTTCCTCTTCAGAAGCGCTTACTGAGCCATAGCAACGCTTCACATGCATCAGGACAAAGCAGAGAAGAAATCACTGGAACGGCATGCGTTTAAAATGGTTGCCATCCATGGTCCTCAATGCCAATAACAAGACAGGAAAAAGTGCTTGAAAAATCTGCCATGAATGATGCATATGATGTTCCAATTAAGAGAATTACACAACAGTTTAGGCATGCTTCTTTAACAAAGAATTAAGTTCTAAGAATAGTGTAAAGTAATGGGACAGAACAGGTGCTTGATAAAAAGATCAACTTTCCACATCATCTCATTCTGGATCTTTCAAGGGTATAGTAAATAGAAACAACTATGCATTGTAAAAGCCCCAAGCATTCTGTAGAATGAAAGTGTTCAGACCACCTCAGGAAAAAGTATCAGTGAATTAATGTGTTACGGTCATTTTCATGAATGTGAAAGCCCATAATGCTCCATAACTTACCACCAAACCCCACCACAGAAAAGAACATAACAGAAATAAGCTACAGCACATTGAAGTCAAATGTTTAAAACTGAAATGCAGTGGAACAAGTCTAAAGAATTGGTCCTTAGGGGAACAGACTCAGCAAAGATGACTTTCTGTGTGATGGAGAAAATCACACAGCGATTAACATCTCATTTAACTGCGTGCACAGAGAGAGTTCAATCAGTGCAACGCTCTACCGTTCAGCATAGTTTCAAGCACTGTGACAGTGACATTGCCGTCTAATTCACCAAAATGAAAACTTTCCATTAAACTAAAGCCATTTACATTTTAATTACAAATATTCTGTAATAATTATTCTCTTATAATGGATCCCATGCCCCAATAAAATGAAGGCTTTGTAGCATGACGCAAAATTAATGCAATAAGTTTCTGAGGTAAAAGATCCTAAGGAATCAATGTGGGTGCTGAATAAAATTAAGGAAGCATTGTTGACAAAACAGAATAGAACATATATACACAGTGTGCTATATTAATTTATGTAATGTGATGATCACTGCTGTGTTAGTCATGCCTTTAAAAATTCATACTGTACTTACCAAAAACAGATTTGTATAAAAAAATTCAGCACACTAAAAAAGACCCATCCTGTAATATATAGTTCCAGAGTATTTCCCCAATCAGCATAATTTTTTTTTTTTAAAGATTTATCCAATTTGGAAGCAGAAATACTTTCGCAACAGGTAAATTTGTGTCATATGAAGACAATAAAATAGGTAATTTTGCTATGAGATGGCAGTGTAAAATATTCAACTTGTTTTGTCAGAATTTGTTGATAAGCTAAGCTAATACTAACCCTATGTTAAAGAAAGAACTGCATATTTTGATAAGACTTCATGCTGACACTTACCAGGGAACTTTGATCGCTAAGGTGTCACCAGAAATAGTTGTTACACACAAGTAGTTTGTTAAATGCCATTACAAGAGTGCAGTGTTGCTTGTGTCGAAAAATGTCAGCTTTTCATTAGTGCCTGATAAACATATAAATGCTTAAGTGTCAAATGCAGCGCTCCCTGACAGACTGTCAGGAGAGATATTCCACGATTGTTCAATGTGATAATTCCCATGCAGAGAACTGACTGCGTGAATCATTTCTGAGCAAAGAACAACATTACAGTATGGAATATGATACGGTCTGACGAGCTACTCGTTCCTGGCATCGAGTTAATGCTCTTCTTTATACTGTCATCATAAGCAATCTCAAGATGCGGCATTTCTCACTTAGAAGGAGGGGCCTTTTCAGGATGACAGACTGATTCAAAGGGCATGGTTTGTCAACAGAAGGCTTGAGATGCATACAAACAGAAGCTGCTCTTCCAGAGCCTCTACACTGCTGGACAGCTAAAGATAGAACAGATTAACTGGCTACAGGGATGCCTAGGACATCCATCCAAAATTTTGTTATCAATAGTTGCTTGTCCAACAGAGGTTACTGTCTGGAGCCTATAATGGAAGCAAAGACTGAAGCAAGGTAAGGCTGGACTCTAGCCCACAGAAAAGGAGCTAGGAATCACAAGCGCCACTCACAGCTCCACCATACCAATTTAAACTTAGGGCAGTATTACTAAAAGAGTAAACACTAAAGAAATGTACTGCAACAGAGCAGCTCATTTCTCTTACTGGCTCCTTGCCACATGGCATCAGGGTTTCCTGATATACTTTGTGCCCCAAACATCTGCTGTGTGACTGTTGTTAATCTTCCCCTTTTTTGTTTGTCTCCAGCTGATGGTTTGTAAATACACACAAAGGCAAATTTTCCCTATTCTTTTCCACATTCTACTTTGGCCACTTACTGAGAAACATCCAAACATAATATTGGTTTAGGAACTAAATTTAAATGGGTACCTTGATATTAGTGTTCCCTTTACAAACTGTACAAGAACAAGGTTTCATTTGGAAAAAGTATTCTTTCAAGGAAATTAGAACATATCCATATTCAAAGTCATTATGTCACATTGTTTTATTTTCTATGGTAGACGCCCTTTACAAGACTCGTATTGTATACATTTCCACACATTAATTAGTAATACAAGACATTGACTGCAGAGAACACAAATTATGATAATAAAAAGCAGAAAACTAATGCTGCTTTACAGATTTGAACATTTAATTTTCTACCCACAAAAACCATTTTAATTACCTCAAGTTTCTGATATTCATTTAACACACAAAGCATATAGAAATACTTAATGCAATGCCCAACATTGAAAAATCTGTAATTTATAATCTGTCTAGGGAATTCACTGTAATCTTAATAAGTGACTGAGACTGTTAATGATTTAATCTTGTCTGTTTCTCTTGTAAAAGTATCTGGAATTAAACCACTGAAAACAGAACCGGCTGAAGTGCAAACCTCTCCCAAGCAGTGCACTTTTGCATGTTCTCAGCACCGTCTGCCTTATTAACCTTTTTAACTTCATTAACCTATGAGCCTTTAAATAAAATCTATGGCCTCTGGCACGTGAAATTGAAACCGTTGTTCCTGGAGCAGTTTTAATTACCCTCTTTGTGAACAGCTTCCACTTTGGTGGCCTGCGCTCCCACACACAGGCCAGCCCTTGTCCAGCTCAGCTCTGCTAGCTCACATCCCCGTGCTCACTTTGCTCTACCCTTCATCAGTCCATCCGGGCAGAAAGCTAGGAGCTGGGCACTGTTTACCCATTTACCCAAGCATATTATCTGCCCTGTTAGTCACTGGGCTGGAACTTCTGGGCAGGAGGAAAAAATATCTTGACTGTCTGAACTTTGGCTGATTCTGCCATTTTAAACAATTCCAAGAGAAGCTGTTTACTCTGTGAGGCAAAGCATATTATGCGCAGAGATAAAAACAGTACTTACGTAATGCGCTTTATTCTTGTTACTCTGTTATTTTATTATGATACTGTGATTTTAGAGTACTGTAATTACGCAGTTGTCCGTCTGTTCAATTACAGAAACAATAGCTTGGCAAGGTTAATGGACAACATAACTTTTCTAGTCAACTGTTTATTAATTTTGGACTTGGCATATATCTCTGGTTAAAACCATGATAAATAACAGTAAAGCCAGTAATTTCAAATGGGAGCCTGCCATAGGACAGTACATGACACAGTAACATGCTCTGAATTACAGATATTTAAAATGTGTAATGCATAACTAGACAATTTGTTGCAATTCTTTTTACCCGGGTTTTTTTTTTTTTTTTTTTTTTAAATAAATATTTCAGAGGGCATGATAAGGCAATAAGTTTTAGGACACCACTTAGTGAAGATAAGAAGGGCATAAAAAAACAAATATTTTAATACAAAGCCTTACTGAGTCAAGTGGCATACTGATGCAATGTCAGTGTAAAAACACAAAATTTAAAAGTCCATAATGAAGGGAACTGACCTGCAACACGTGTGGAGATGAGCATCACTCACCCAGGCAAGCTCTAGATGACAGGTTGAGCAACAAGGACGCCAGACCTCACCTACTACACTCACTTCAAATGGGACAACTTGTGCTCATTGTGACACCTGCCTAAGGTGGATAATGTGGTACACAATGTGGTACACATGTATACCCAAAAATGACAGGTGTTTATCCCCATTCCTAGTGTCTTATGGTGGGATTGCTTCTTCAGACATTGCCTGTCAGGAATATGGTTTAAAGAAGTTCATTTTAAATAGCTAGTTTACAAATGCGATTTGTTTATTTCTTTAAATATTACTAATTGTCACTTTTCCCCACTATTATGGTTTACTCTTCTAAATAAAACAGTAAGTTTGCTCTTTAATGTTTTAACAAAGTCATTATATCATTACCAACATTACCTGAGACTTGTCTCTCAAAAAGGCAAAAAAGTTATAAACCTTTTTGTATAACAAAAAGATTCTACACTGTTGCAGTCAGCTATTGCTTATAAAGTACTCATCACAACAGAAAGTCATTATTTCATTAGTGTCAAATAAACATCTAAGCTTAACTGATTACAACCATCTGTAAGGCAATAATAAACGGCTTCTTCGAGGCTTCAGTGTGTAGGACAGTTTATTTAAAACCATTTTTATAATGCTGTACTATACTTCAAATTTTTCATACTAATATTATGAATTGTGTATTTGACATGATATCTAATCATACCTTAAAATGTATGAAGTACAGAAATGTAGAAGAAAATCCATTAATCAGTTTAAAAAGACAAGTTTTAAAAGAAAAAAAAAAATCAATTTACAAAATGGCTCTGGTGTCAGAGGCTTCCTTCCTGTCTTGGAGCCAACCAAAAGTAGCTCAACAGAAGCTCTGTGGGGGAATGTGAAATTTGTGAATTGCAATAAAATGGAAGCCACCCTATAAGGAATTAGCAGATAAAATAAAGTGTAGGGGGTTTTGGAGGAGCTGCCCTGGGGCTCCCTGCTTGTTCATCAGGGCTGCCTGTCTGACCTGTGTTTCACCAAGGGCACCAAGAATGAATGAGGACTGTCTGGCTTGGAGGGAGAGAAAATGACAGTCGACAGAGAGGCCAAGACCACACCATCCCATGATACAGCTGTGACAGAGCAAGATGAACTTGGCAGGTGGAGCAAGCTGTAAATGATATCAACTATTAAGAATGACAGGGGAAAAGAAACAATGGACAGAAAAATCCTTATGGGTTTACACAACAGGCAGCATGGGCATGGCCAAAATGTGGGAAACTGTTCTTCTATGAAGATCTTAAAGCACACATTGTCCACATGGCTTACATTCAGCAAAGAATGAAAAACTATAGAAAAGCTAGAGGTTCAAACATCAGATACACAAATGCTGATACAAAAATGCTGTCATGCTATGTGCTAAATAAAGGCATACTTGTCATAATCAAACTGAATAAAAGACAGAAATATAAACTTAATGTATAAGACCTAGCAAATGAATTGAAGTTGAAGAAACTGAAGACAACTTATTTCAATGTGAACAACTTGTACTTACTTTTGCCACCACTGTATACATTGGTAGCTAGACCTATATAAATTAATATTCGCCCTCAGCTACTTGATCAGAGTTAAAAGAAAATATATATTACATAATTTTAATGCTTTATTTAAAAGTACATAATTCTGGAGAATCAACATTTAGTTAACTGGGCTGCTAAAGTATAAAAATAATCTCTGCTTATAAAATGCGCTTCTTACTTTTTAAAAAGGTTTATATTCAAGGTTAATCAAATGAACTCATTTCTACCTCTGAAGTGCTTGCTCTAATTTAATTCGCTATTTTTATTGCTTCTCAGAGATTCTACTTAAACCAACAGGGATCTAAAAAGTACACCGACATACTGATATCTGAGGGATAAATATAAATATATGTCAAACATGCACATCATTAAGAGTTCCTAACAGAGTATTTATACTAAAGCATACAAATGAGGAATCATCAGTATCTGGAGGCCACAAGCTTCAAATTGTGTCTGCTTGTTAGGAACATGAGCCATTAAACATAAATACAAGAGATGTTTAAAAGAAGCATTTAAAAGTCATGAGTCATGTTATATGACTGCTGTGCCATAAAGGCATTTTGTACCATGACGTGTAATAGTTTTCAAAAGCAATAACACAGAAAATCCTAAGCCATTACACAATTTGTGCTGAAAATGCCTAATGTATTATGACTGTTAAAAGTTCTGTACTCTGTCACCCTACAACTACAACAATGTGTGAAGTAATAGTCACGTCACAGTGGTGATGCTGGAGCATACACTGGTTTGTAGCTGCCATGTCATTTGCAGGGTGCTTTTTGGGGGGGGGGGCAATGACTGAGCCACAGGGAGTCATGAAAATAAGCTAGTACTATCAGCTCTGTTAAACATTTGCTGTTTCCACAGCAGAGAAATGATGAGGAAGACTGAAAGGGAGCGCAGAATAAATTGTGACACAGAAACACCACAGATTTGATGTCAGTGGAAAGTTGAGCAGCTTCTGTCAAAATCCATCCCACTGACAAAGTTCAGTGGGTGCAAGCACTCTGTTGTTCTGTAGAGCTTGGTGCATTGCAAAGCATGCTAATTACTGTTAGAAATGTGTGTTGGGCCTCACTGATTCTGGCGGAGATCCTCTTGAAGGATATGTCAAAAGGAAAGGGCAATAAATTAAATTAAATCCACGTAACCCCTTGTCAAATTAGTGCATGTGCACAGAGCCTCTGCCCCCCCCCCCCACACGCACACACACACACACACACACACACACACACAAAAGATAAGCTGAAATGCTAACTAGAAGACTGTATGTAGATTAGTTGTTTTATGTACAGCCAGTGCGCAAAAACATTCCCCTATGTTGAGACAAGAACAAATCTTTCTTTTTAAGTAACTGATTTTTTTTCTGATTCTGCAGCAGCTCACTGAATTCTTTACAAACTTACTGTGAGCCTTGAGCAATCAAACTAATCTGGAAGTCCCCTTTATAGTACATTCTGGCCCAAATTTTAAAAGGTTAACCTGCTATGAAGACCACTGGATTTCCTTTAAAGAATTGGAAAAATGAAACTGTAATGCCCTTTATTCAGAATAGAAAGAGCTGATGAGACAGGTTTAGTTTAATCTCAGGCAATCGAAGTCATTAGCCATTCTCCCAGGAATTAAAATATAGCTTGCCCTTTCCTTGTCTCGCTTATGATTAGCATCACTTTAATCTCCCAGCGTTCTAGTCTGCTATTTTAATCAGTACTTACTGCCTTTTGACAGATGAAGAGGGGCCTTTTTCAGCATTCTTGCAATATCCTAATTTTACCTGACAAAATATGGCAAAGAATGGCGGGGGAAGGGGAGGGGGGACTTTTCAAATGTATTATATATTAAATCAGTCCTTTGCCATTTGTGCATGATCAGATCATTCTTATTCAATCATGCTTTATTCATACCAGCTCTTTATGGATTATTTGGTGTGAGGTCACAAATTTTGTTTTTCTGTATTTTACTAAAATAAATATTTTATATAATGAAATATCTAAATGATAATATCAGACATTCTACACCTTAGATTAACAATTTAAGTTTTAGAATAAACACTTCTAAACAGGAATATGGTTTAAAGAAGTTCATTTAAAATAAATAATTTACAAATGTGATTTTTTTTTTTTATTCAGTAAATACTAGTCATTGTCCTTTACCCTCACTGTCACGGTTTACCCTTCTAAATGTAACACTAAGTTTGCTCCTTAATGTTTTATCAAAGATAACATAATGCAGTATTATAATTGTACTATAATTATGACATTGTGTACTGTCATTTAAAATGTGCATAAAACCCTCAGTACATTAAATTATGCTGTCTTTCTTTTGCTAGAATATAGTGCCCTGTACTTCCGGGACATGAGTTTGGACTGTGGGTGGAAACCAGAGTTCCTGGACAAAATATTACCTGCTGTGCTACCACACTGGTCAGAAAACAAAAACTGTTACTGCTTATTTCTTAAACTGACTGCAAGACAGGTGGTCTTACTTGTTTTCTAGTTTCTTTGGTTGTGCAAAACAAGTGAACATGCTACTCTCTCTAGCTGTCATCCTGCTTTTGAATGTTAACTTCCACCTGTTTGTGCACTTGGAAGGAATTTAGGAGTCATATTAGCAGTGAAATATGTCACAGTTCTGAGCACAACCCTGGTTTAAAGGCAGTGACTCTTCAAAGAGACATGTGGTTAAGGACATCTGTTTAAACAGGCTTTTGTTGATGTGCCATTCTCAGACCAAGTTCTTCAAGAAGCACAAATGACTGGATGGTTAGACAGGAATCAAACTACTGGCAGAATGAGGCTTTGTCAAATGTATCCAGCTCTGTGTTGCAAAACAAACATCCTAAAACAAGGTCACCTATTGTGCCAAAGGAAAGGACCTTGAGGCCATGGCATTCTTCACAAGGCCACAGCCCTGCAGCTCAATGAAACATTGGGCAGTTTGGCACACTCAACTACACACACTTATGTAACATGTTTGCACTGTTGCTCTTCCATACACTATTTCACACATACAGTTGAAAATACACGGTGAAGTTCTGCAGGTTTACAATACATGTACTGCAGAATCATACTACAAATTCCAAAAAAATACAAAAAGTACTGGTCAACCAAGCACAACAATTTAATTTTAGTATTCTTAAAGACTTTTCAAATTTTCGATGGTTACTGCATTTTGCTTGTTAAGAATTTTTAACTTAGAAAGTATAACACATTATGGACTCAGTTCAGCATTTTTAAATTGTACCATCATTAGAGTTTAGTGCCATCTTCACATGAAGTCTCAAATTCTGCATGCACTTGGAATATAAATTGCAATCAACACACATAATGCATTAAAGATGAGTATGATCCCTAAATTATGTGAAATATGAGTTTTTATGGTGTACAGTTGTCCAAAATAAGTTATTTGATCTTTAGGCTTTACAAAATGCTTACAGAAAAAACTAATCACAACATTGTAATAAATTCATTTTGAGAAAAGTAATTTTAAAAAGGAAATGAAATTTTGAAGAGGGCATTGTACAATAAGCACAATGGTTACCTATGTTTTGTGCTGAAAAACTAAACAGAAACAATGACAGAGTACTTCTTTTAAAATATCCCCCCCCCACAAAATGTATAGAGCTATTTATGTACTTTATGCATTGTGAGTGCACAAATAGCTACTGTGTAAACTGTTTTCTCATGATTCTTTATGATAACTTCTGTTCATTATGGACTTGTTTAAAAAAAAAAAAAAAAAGTTTCTTTGAAAACTGCAATAGTGACAGTGCCATGAATTGAAAGTATGACTTTCTCCTTTTTTTTTAAAAAAAATTTTGCTGATTCTTTGACATAAAAATGCTACACTTGAAGCATACACACTAACTGTCACACAGACAGTTTGTGCCTGTGCATTTGAAGTAGGGTCAGATGGTGTGTGTCTGTCTGTACTTTACCATCTCTAAGCTTCAAGGACTCCAGGCCTGTCATAAAACAGGGAGGTGAAAGCTAACTACAGGAAAACAAATGACTTCATGGTAAAAGAGCCATTGAAATTCCTTTAGTATGTCACATTAAAAACAACTGAACAAACAGAGATAAGAAGGTCAGTGGGATTTTAAATGAGATTTTTTTCAGCCCTCTCTATTTCTCTTTCTCTTCCTCCCTCTAAACCAAACAAATGAAGCTTATTACTGCAGATTACACACAGCGGGGCCATTCTTCGAAGGAGCCTTTTCCCCGCTCTCTAAGTATGTGCCAGCTCAGCACAGTGTCCAGGCAGTGAGGTTTACACAAGAAAGCTTTAATACATCAGTTTTTCAGCACCCTTTGGATGCCCTTTATAAACACAAACTGAACACCAAAGGGCTTCCACTATACATGTTCCAAAATACCCTGGGGTGCTTAAATACTGTAAGATTACATATATGGGCAAAATATTTAGCCAAAGCTTTTTCTGCAAAGCAGCTTACAATGTTCAGTTTTTGTACTAAGCTACTTATAATTATACACCTGCATCATTTTTCCTGGAGCAATTCAGAATAAGTACCTTTCTCTAGGGTACTGCAGCAGGAATAGAATCAAAGCTGGGTCATGCGAGTGCAAGGTAGCAGCTCTGACCACTAAACTGAGCAGACAACAGACAGAACAACTAAATGGTTTCTACCCACATCTACCTTGTATTTATGATTGTTGAGTTTTGCGATTACAACGTAACCAGATTCATAAATCACCTATCCCTGTTAAACCCAGTTTTATGTACATCAACTTCAATATTATGTGTCAATCTTCGGGGGGCGGGGGGGACACTTCATACATTTAATTTTCAGCTGTGGGGGAAAAAAAAAACCTTTACATAGCTTGTGATTTATAAATATTGCCATGTTGCCACCAGAATTTTAGTACTCCAGTTAAGTTTTATTACCCAACCAATCAGCAGTTAAGGAGAGCAAAAACCCATTCCCTGCATTTGTGTTCACATGATTTACAGATTTACATTTATAATTTTGGAGACATTATTTGGAGAGGGAGAGTGAGAGGCAGGTTGTGCCATGGAAAAGGAAGGACCCATATGCTTTAGGAGTTTATTGTGACAAGCTGATTTAACAAGAGTGTAGCATGCCTGAATGTTGGCACATATTTCCCAACATGCACTGCAACGACATTAACAGGCGTAGTTCAACTGCTGTCATAGCCATTAGGAGATAATGTATTTATTGTAGCGAATCAGATCTCACCTGCCCCTGACATGTCTCAATGGTCTCCGCAGTAGATAGCCTTACTTGGTGCTGTAGTTTGACTTGTATTTATTTTATTTATTTTACTGTCCGAGAAGACATTCATCCCAGACAGTTGCATGTCTCTTGAGCAGCAAGTCAAGAGTCAAGTTAAATTCCCCTCAGCAACAGTTGCCATTTGGGCAACATCTATTATGCAACAAAATAAATATATTTAAAGTATAAAATAAACCTGGCACCATAGTTAATAATATGTATCAATAATATGTTTCAGTCTAAATGTACTCTTCTCATTGCACTCAATGGAGAAACTGAAAAAAAACACAGTATGTATAACTACATAATCTGATGTCAATTTAACTTACATTCAATATCAATAACTGCATGCCTAATGCAAGGTCACACTGGCCCAGAGCCTATCCCAGGAGCAAGAGTGTGAGGCAAGGTACACCCTGGATAGCATGTCAGTCCACCACAGGGCAGTCGCTCTCTCTCTTGTTCACTCTTACACACACACTCTCCCTTTCTCACTCCCAATTTAGAGCTATTAACTCACCTATAACACTTCTCTCGTGATTTTCAAAAAAACTTATTATTGCCTATATCAATACACTTTTCTTGAGACTGGCAAATTCCATGTTCATTTGCTAGAGATTTGGTCAGGGCGTGCATTAAATGATTCCTTCTACTCCTGACCCTTGCTGCACCTTCCTTTCCAGGCTGTGCATTATGTGACTAACATTAGCATAATGCAAGCTCAGAAACTTTCATTTTGCTCCCTAATTATTGTGCGTTTATGGAGGCCCAATGGACTTGAGCTGCATTCTTTGAAACGTCACCTTGTGGCCCCCTGAGTTCAAGGAGAACCAGCTACCAGCTCCATTGTTCTGTGTACATTTTCTAACACTTCACTGATGCTGACTTAATTGATCTCAGGCGTCCGATGAGCATTAAAAGCACAAAGTGTTTTCTATTCTCAGCTGAAGATTTTCAGCTTCTAAACGCACACAGATTGGGCAATCTTGATAAGGACACCTGTGTGTTCACCCAAGAGTACTTGAAAATATTTTTAGCTAAGCACCCATGGTACAGAAGATGAAAAGGTCTGATGTGTACTAATGTCAGCAAAACCTTCTTTGTTTGCAGTGGACACTGAATGCTCTTTATGTTTGTTTAGTGTTGGTAAAAGTGCACTGTGGCTATAAGAAGGTCTCTGAGCTTTGCTGCAGGTTAGGCTGGCCTGGAGCAGTGACAGAGGACATGCCCCCTCAGTGAGGCACAGCAAACAGGAAGTATGTGCTTCATTTTACATTTGAAGAGTCAGAAGAAAGGCTCAGTGAAACCTTGCTTATCACTGAGGATAAGGGTTTTGCATGCAGAAGTGACTAAATGTTCAGTAATAGCAAAAACATCTTAGCATTCTCAGTGGTGCACAACAGTACTACTAATGCACATGTACTGTAAAATACCTATTTAATGCATAAACTATCAAATTAGCTCACTCCTTGCACATTGACATGCATACACACAGCATTATACAGTAGATATTGGTTGGTTCTTGAAGTCGAGGTGACTTGTCTGCGAAAACGCACAGGAACTTGCGATACACAGCATCCAGCAGAAAGACCAAGAGACTAGCAGCTCCCCAGGAGAAGCAAAGGTGAAGAGATGCTCACCCACGGTGGAATAATCAGTAAATACGGATTAGTCTTGCAAAAAGCAGATGACACCACAAGCAAATTGAGGTCAGATTTAGAGGATGAATTAATTGCATCCGTTATTAAAAGACAGCAGAAAGGTGCAGGAGATAAGAGAGGGCACTTAGAAGTGGGCGTCGGGTGTAATCTGCATAAGAACATTAAAAGTTTCAATGACCAAACAGAAACACACAGAACTACTTTCTTCATTTAAAATCAATGGTTCAAATTCCTTTCTCTTATTTTCAGGTATGTAATTTTTTAAATAAAAATACACACGCACACAAAAACTATTTACATACATAAATATTTATATAAATAAACATTAATTGGCATTAATAAAAACAACCCTGCTAGTACTTACTTTCATACATAACCAGGCACAAACAATCTAGTATTAACTATAAAACCATTAACCATCTCTTTAAGTAAATATTATGAAAGTTATAGAGTATGTAGTAAAGTGTGAAACTGTTCTTTTTTCCAGCCCTATTTATACCTGGTTAAGTGATGATTTTTTGTATCAGATGTATCAGACTCACATGCAACTGCAAAATGGGCTGCCATCAGAAAACCCAATATGTAACAATGCGAGAAAAAGAGAAGAGAAAGGAATCATCCAGGTGTGGACAGATGCTATTATTATGACCCGTTCATCCGGTCTCTGATCACTACACTGTATATGTGAATAGACAGGCACTATAAAAGCATGCATTCTCAATTGTATTGTATCTATTATTAAGAGCATTTTAGCAAGAAGATCTGCTCTACTGAACATTTTTCCCTGGAGCACAAAGAATGTTAGCGCAAATAAACGCCACTGCCCCAAAGAATCAATGTGTACTTTATTACCCTGTGCTGGAAGTAGGGAAGATATTTGAAAATCCCATAAATCTGTAAACAAGGTCTGTGAAGCAGATCAATTTGAAATGGCACAATACAATTACACAGACAAATTCCATTTGAGCACACACTGTCCATCTACCTCAGGAAAAAGAAAAAATTAAAATGGAACCTCTCCATTATTGCCGGTGTTTACTTCCGGAGTGAATTACGTAATTAATAGTGAAACATGGAAAAAATTCCATTCATCAAACTACTTATAAAATTTCTGGTATACTCTGAATGGATAAAATATTTTAGCAATTTCTACATTTCTCATTTTTCGTGATTGAGCCATTCTGATATTTGAAGTATTGTTCAGTACCTACCTCACTGTTAATTATAAACTAAAAATATTTTATAGAAACAGTAATGAGAAAGGGATAGATTTATATCTTTAAAGTTCATCAATATTTTAGAACTTAGTTCCTCAAGAGTTAAGAATGATTATAACTTATTGCTTAAGTTACTGAATTTACTCAAGGTTGAATCAATTTCTTCACCATTTGGTAAGCTTTCCTTTGAATGATTTACTTGCATTTAGCTTACAACAGCTAAACATTTTAATTTCTCAAAAAAAGTGTTCAGTTTAACACGAATAGTGAGGTGTATTTAGTGAAAATCCCAGTTGTTGCCACATAACTAAGTAGTAAGTTCACTGAGAACATGAGGCCAGGGTTACTGAACCACAGTCTAGGATAAACCCTGTACTATTTCTCCAAGTATTACTTTCAATGTACGTAAACAAAAAGATAGTTACTGAACTGGGTCATGGAATCAGATCAATTCAAAAAGTTGTGCTTTAAACTAAATCACCACTCTATGAATAACTCAAATCATTCTTACTTAAAGATTCATCTTTACTAGTAATGTTATTGCTACAATACTGAAAGCATGCAATAGAAATTCATACTATATGTATACATACTGTAGGTTATAGATGCAACTAATATCTTTCTATTGCTGCATTAAGCAGCACAAATATACTGCTTTTGTTTATTGTTAATAATAAAAAACAGTTGGGGAATTCAGAACAATGTATTAAGATGAATACTTTAATCTTCAAAGGCCAAAGTGTATGTCACTTCAAAAATCAGGCATGTATCTTACATCTTTGTGCTCTTAAAACACTCTCAATTGGATAAAGTACATCAAAGACTCATCACTAATTCCCCAGAGCAACAAGGGCACATTTTAATAGCAAAATGTTAAACCTTAGACTTAGAAGTTAGATTGTATTAAAATGCTCTGAGTTGCATACAAATTGGTTACCATAAAAAGATTTTAAAAAACTACATCAAGAACACTTAAAAATGTTCAAGTACGTATATTAAGACTGTTTAAAAATCTACTTTATCACACTTCCAGATCTACTATGTTACACTGTTCTAAAATTCTCAGGCTTAATTTCATTAGAAGCAACAGTGATCATAGCAGTATACCCAAACTTAAATAAAACACCTATATACAATTAAGAACATTTGCAATCTTTAAAAACAGAAAAAAATAGTATCAATTCAGGCAATAGATCAGACTTCAATGTAATACTAGTCATGCCAGTTTACAAGGTGAGGACAACAAAAACAAAAAAAATCTGTGTTTTGCATTGTGCAATAGTAAAGCATCAAAGAAGGCAAACTGGCAAAAATCAAACATTTAAATTTTGTAATGTGACTTGGTCATCTGTATTGAACACTTGTTTATTCCAGGTAGTGAATTTTATAATCTCTGTACAAACCAAACATTGTTTATGATCACAAAGATTAGTAGAACCTACATTGTTTCATTAGAGAAAGTCACTCTTTCTGTACCATTTCTATAATATATAGGGAACCTGTACAAAGTCACTGTATGGACTGAAGAGCACAGTAAATCATGTCTGATGGTAAAAATAATTTTGAAAAACAAAAATGTACTTTCATATTTTAATTTAGGCTGTTGCTTAGCAACTTTAACTGAGTTTATTCTTTTATTTGCTTAACTCATCCTATTTTTTGTCCTTTTAATATGCATAACTCATTCTTCTGCACTGTCATCCACATCTGCCAAGACAGCCAAAGTATATAAACAAACACACATCCAATTTCCTGTGCAGCTACAAACCTGGTAAGCATCAAAAAGCAAACACTGGGATTACAGGAGATGAAGACACCAAAAAATTTAAATTGTATAATATAAACAGCCATTTTTAATTAATTTTAATATCACCTAGTGGAGAAAAATGTATAATTGTGGCAAGGAGCCAGTTCAAAACTGATGAAATGTAAAAATACTGTATCTAGCTACCCTACTGGTAAAATGCTCTTCTGAAACTCCAACACTGCCCACACAGTAGGTTTCAAATGATATAAAATTCTCTGTTAAATTTCTTTCTGTTACTGCTGCCTATAAATGAGTGAAATGAACAGGCCAAAATGCACTACTGCAGGTCACGCCCTGTAGCTGCCAAGGTGACAGCAGTGCTCATTCTCCCCAGCCAAGCTGTAGACTGAATGATGCATTAGTGCCTGCAAATGTGTTCACTAATCACAATGTACAGTACAAGACAAAATTAGCTGAGATTACATTTTGAAAGATAACACTGCTTGAAATGACCATAAACCGGGATAAACCATTAAGGATGAGAGGCACCTTGCGTTCAATGAAGGGTTTAATTATCCCGATCTGAACCTCCTGCATGGTAAACAGACACCTATCTCCCTCTCAGTCTTGTTAGGACTGTTGAAGCATCCTCCTAGCCTGCTGGGGAGCAGGTGGTGTGTGAGCTGCGTAAGGAGAACCCCCTGACTGACAGCTGGCAGGGGGGAAACTCAAACTCCCGCTGTGCAACTGCCATAGGAGGAAGGAGATGGTTCAAACTCCCTTCAGCCCGCCAAGTGTGATCTCAAACCCAAAGAGCTGTGAGCAGTGAAACTCTGGAGGTCTGCCGGAGACATCCTTCCACCCCATGACTTGTGGTGTGTTAACCTTGGGGGGGGGGCACCCCACTGGAACCAGAGCTCCGCTCTGTGTATAGACACAGAGCTTGGCATTTTTTTCCACAACAGTGTGGGAAGAATGAAACCAAGGTCAATTCCACAACTGCTAATTGTTATACAAGTAGAAGTAGTAATTCTACAAACTGTCATGGGGGGAATTTAAGATCAGTCTGATGACAAAGGCTGATGAAACAAGTGATTTTTCTCTCATTTCAGCACAGCTTGCTCTGAAGCAGTCTGCATGTTAAAAAAAAAAAAAAAAAAAGTATTTTTTTTTTTTTTTTTTTTTAAATTTAGCTTTGCTTTTGAAAGGTTATTGGAAACTGNTTAAAAAAAAAAAAAAAAAAAGTAATTTTTTTTTTTTTTTTTTTTAAATTTAGCTTTGCTTTTGAAAGGTTATTGGAAACTGCACATTAAGCTCCAGGGGATGGTGGGCTTATTGTGTGTGAACAAAATTCCATGGAGACACTTAAATAATACAGATGAGACCAACCAATGGCGGGCAAATTCAAAAGATGCCAACTGGCAAAGGACAATGGGCAATGTGAGAAAGTGAATTTCCTCCCTAAGATCCTGTTTCTGGCCTGGCCTGGAACAGTGAGCTTCTAATCCTCAGCTGATGAAGCGTATGATTCTGCTGTGAAACGCTAGGTCCTGCCCATGCAATCAAATCACACTTAAAGCAAACAGACAGACAAAAATAAAGGTGCGACATTTACAACCCTAAAGTACACTCCTGACAAAACAGTACTGCAATGGGAGGGGAACGTGCAGTGCATGGAAGAGGTATTGATATAAACTCATATTGAAATTTAAAAGCTATACAAATACTGTTAAATGTGCTATGTTGCAGTATGTAGTCAAGCAATTATATAAGCTTAAAAGTAACACAATTAACAAGTTCAAACCACTAGACCTTAAAAACTTGAATTAAAACTATATCAATATTGAAGAAATCTTTGCGAAATTCAAGAGTCAGTCACTAATGCTAAAGGGGACAATACACCCATTTTCAAAGTGCAACATCAATTTTTTTTCTTCATGCTGTGCTATATAAGATGCAGGCCATTTGGAGAGATATTTTATCTATACTTATATGTACTGAAAATTACAATCAAATGATAAAAAGATAGATAGTTATATAGATGACACCAGGGTCTGCTGAAAAACATGACAACCAATGGCAACTCTCTATTCTATTAGAATAACAGTAAAAGTGGGAATATGGTTACTTGTTTTCCCTTAATATATCTGGAGAGCAGGTCAAGGTAACCTACAGGTGTTCAGCTATGTTGCCATTTCAAGATAAATTTGCATAGAAAAACAAAGTGTTCTGATAAGCTTCAGGGAAAATGGAAAGGCACAGATGCGAGACTCATTATCAGTTGTAACAAGAAGTCAATGAATGGAACTGGTAAGCAGAAAAAAAACAACCCCTTTTTCTACTACAAAGGACATAAATCCCATGAATATTTGCATTTTCCTCTTTTTTCTATTTACCTTCAGAGATAGTCAAAAAACAAATATTGCTCAGAGCTGGCAAATATTACCATCCCACTCTCTTTCAGTGAAAGTCCTTCACAGAAATCAAAATTAAATAAATCAACTGAACGCTGACAGAGTTTATCTCAAGGGGTCAGAGTGACTCCAGAGCAGGGCTGTACACAGCAAAGTCGATAAAAAGGGAGATTTACAATGGTTAGATGAGTAAGACTACAGGTTGGACGTGCACTGCTACTTCTCTTCCACTGAAACCCTCACTGTCAGTGGCTCCAGAATTTCCTCACCAATGCGTTTTTTCCAACAACAACAAAACAGGTATACATAAATGTTTTAAAATAAGATAAATTAAAAAAAATCTTTACATGGTGGCACAGTATAGAGTGCATTACATCACAGCACCTGGGCTGTGGAATTGAGCATGGGTTTGAATCTGTGTGGTGTTTCCATGTTCTCCTCATGGATTCATTTGTATCCTATCCACAGTCAAGTCACATACATCTAGCATTGTAAGTCACGTAGGACAAAGGTGTTACCAAATACTAGTTAATAACTAAGTCACTTTGGGGAAAAAGGTCTGCTGAATGGGGAATATGTAAAACGTTTGCCAACTGATTCTTGGAATCAAGAATACAATATACATACTTCAAATATTTTATAATGTACCAAGAACAGCGACTGATAACGTTCAAAGTGCCTTTCTTTTAAAAACAAACCACTTCTGCAACAGCCCTGTCAGACACATTGTACTCAGATGCTGATGGTTTGGTTGGTTATCCTAGAGCCATTTATTAACCATAGTTTTCAGTCTTAAAGTACAGAACTATAGGCACATTAACAATGGGTAGATCATTGTTGCTCTGCTCTCTAAGCCAGTAGTGTCTTCAGAAATGAGTCAGTATGTGCTTCACTGCAAAGAAGTTAACAGAACAGTTATAGAACCAGCAGGGAAAAACTTTATCACACAGCATTACAGAGCAAGGAAACACAGAGATAATGCTGTCCTCAGCAAGCAGGCAGTGGCATTAAACAAACTATTAATATGTGCTGAACTGCTATCATTAATCTGTCCTAACAACAAGAAACCATCTATCTGATCATCTACATTCGGCACTCAGGTTTGTCCTTTGGGAGGGACTATGAAGCTGTCTAATGAGAACGTTTTTGTTCTGTTGCAGATAACTAGGTTGTCCTATGATAACTGTCACTCATGCAGTAAATCGTTCTGTGTGGAAAAAGGATATTACAGTGGAGATGAAACAACGGCAGCCTGGAAAGTAAAGCCGTCATTACATCATTCAACCTTCATTTAAAACGAATCCTGCCATAACATTTACTTTTGCAATTTTTATTATGTTTGGGCTTAAAAACATCTTGATTGCAAGATTAAAGCACAATAATTATTCAAAATTTTGTAGTGCCTCCAAAGCTGTAAATGTGAAAAATAGTTTATTTCAACAGTGGAGTAAAAATCTATTCAGTATCTCACCACCCCCTATAATTAAAATACTGTTGACCATCCTGCCTGAAAACCTGATATACCTTAGTTTATTTTTTTTCCTTCCTAACAAATGCTCCAAATCATTTCCAACATTAACCTTGATTGGGTTGATTTCCTTGTCCAAGGAAACTTATAATTTAAAAAACAACTTTATAATGGTTTACCTATTTATACAGAGGGGTTCGTTTTTGCTGTGTCAATTCAGGGCAAGTATCTTAAGCAAGAGTACTACAACGAGCGGGATTTACAGCAGATTTTCAGAAGAGGAGGTGCCAGCCTTAACCTATGCCGCACCTAGTTCTTCCTCCACAACACCTTTATAGAGTACAAATAATGTACAAAAGGCTTATTTCCCCTCTTAGTTGTAACTAAAATTTAACTTGAATACTAAGATACTGCACCACTGAAGTTTTTAAATTTTACTTTAGCAACAGAAAATCAGTATATGACGTGTAATTTTTGCAATTAAATTTTTTTTGACTGAAAGTGAAGCAAGCATATGTCCAAATGCAAAATACACATAAATATTGCACTAGTATGCAATTGTTTCGAGGAATGGAAAGCCAATATAACTGCTTCAGTATGCAATTTTGCAAGTTTAGACATTTCTCAATGTGTACTCAACCAATGGTTTACTAAAAGAACTATAAAGTAACAGTTTGCCAAATGTACTGTATAATGAATAACTTGCGCATTTACTAGAAATGTACTGTAGGGATCTACCTTTATGTCACATGCTTCAAGTCTAGTAATCTACATTACCTTAAAACAGCTACATTAACATAAAAGTGGAAAAACAAACAGAAGCCCCATGGCTTGTGATTGGTTTCCTCACACATTTCCAGTCCTACCTGTTCCAGTAAAAAAGGAGGTAAAGGGAAATAAACTCTTCATATAGCAACATTCTCCTGGATAGGTAAGGGGGGGGGAAGAAAAAAAAAAAAAAAAACACACACACACACACACACACACCTTTAAGGATTCCAGGCTTGTCATATTCAATTTTCTCCTCGTTGGACATGCTTGTATTCTGATCCATGGACATCTATTCAGTATATCAATCCTAATTAGACAATCTGGGGCCTGGAAGGATGAAGGAAGATTTATTTGCATAATTTAATCATAAAGACTCAGTGATACATATTTCCAAATGCATGTGTACAATTATCTTTTTTATCCTGGGGCAAAAGAATTAATATGATTAGGAAGTAATTCTTTAAAAAGAGGGAGAAAGATTGCATTTGCTGGTTTCTCTGTCTTAAAATAGTAGCTTTGGGCTTCAAGAAAAATTGATTTTTCTCAGAAATTAATTAATTTATCAACATGACCATATTAGACAATGGTAGCGCAAAGCCAGGAACCTTTATCCAACCTGGACATTTCATCAGCATGCGATGCATGTCATTAGCATGTTTTCACAAAGCACCAGTGATGCTTCCTCTCTCAAGGAAATACTAACATGACCTGCTACGGTATTTCTCTTATTTGGTTTGTCTGGTTAATCAGAGGTTGACTGGTTTAAAATAATGCAAGCATAAAATTCTTTGGTCTTTAAGAATGAAGTTTCTCAGCCATTAAAAGCTAAAGTGCCACACTTTGTCAGAACTGATTAAATACTTTCCTTATCTATAAAACCCCATATTTGCTCTGAAAAAGGAAAGAAACGCCATGTAGCCATTTGCTGCAACTACAGTTAATGCAGTGTAAAAGAATTTGTCAAATTCTAGAACCTTTTTTGCTTGTCAATTTCCAGTGATAAAAATATGGATTCGCAGTAAAATACTACTGCTATGTGGAGACAAAGATGCAACATATTTTCTATTTTAAGCTTTCTTGAATTTATAGTCAGTTTAAATCCTTGTTCAACCCATAAAACCCAGGTACAATACGTTTGCCTGTCAAGCAAAAGATGACATTAAACCAATTTACTTTTCCTGTAATGAAAATTATATTAACATTATGCTTCTGAACCATTTCATTTTCCCCATGTTGTGCAAAACTTTTTCTGGTATATGTCATACAAGTGGAAGTTTAGAAGGCAGATGGCTAATTCCTTGTGAAAACATCACCCCTTTGAAAATATTTATAGCTTCAAATACAATCCTCTTCTCGACCAAGCAATGAAAATACAACAGATCATAAGGTTTTGCAGATGGGTTAGTTTACAAACTGCATTTGCTTAGTTTTTCATTAATTGTTCCTGTCCCTCAAAACTAATCAGGCATCTGTCATCTATTTTTGAAGTTACTTTCACCCTAGCCATTGTCAGGGTCACTCCTAGAAGTGGTTGCTGGGTGATGGGTATCTTAGAATCCATATTGACTAAGGGAGACCTGAATTCTGTCCAGAAATTTCCCATGAGCACATACACATTATCTGTGTCTGGAAACTATAAAACAAAGAAAATTAATATGAACAGCACTTCATGTGTTCAAGTGATTATACCAAGTACTTATGAGTACAAAAAGATAAGGAATTTGTAAAAAAATGAAATATATCAAAATAAAAATGTAAGCATAGAAGACTTTATGTCTAAAATATGAACTGCAGTTTTTGACTCAATGGCACAACACCATTAAGATTGTGGAAAAGAATATTCCAGACCTTTCTGTTGCATTAACAAAAATATAGCTTAATTAAATTCACAAGCAAATTATCAATGTAAACCACACCAAAGAATCACCTGTTTCATCAACAACCTATCACACATAGTGTTCTTCGTCTACCCTCAATTAAAAAAAAAAACAAAACTGTTACATAGTTATATCAACAGATGCTACTACTCCAGCACATATGTTCAGTAACACCATCGTTCAATACATGTCACACATAGCTGATACCTCTATGTTATGAAAGATGATGTAATCTTACAAATGGCCAGCTGCTACTACAAGAATGATGGATTTCAGATTTAAATAAGCCCAACCGGGTGCTTTCAAACATGATTACTGACCTCTCTACGGCGCACTAATCGCAAAGCACCTCAGTGTCAGTAAGCCTGAATGCAACAATGCATTATGCTTTAACTCCCACCACTGGTCATCCATTCTTACACACAGCCAAACCTCCTACCTGGAGATGGTTCAAAAATCCTGTATTATTTGTATAGCATTTGTCATTAAAAAGAAAAATAAAGATAATATTTTTACAGTGCTTTACATAGTACACTACAAAAGTTGGCAGAATAAATGAGTGCATTTGTGCAGTAAAGTTCTATAAAATAAATTCTATAAAAGTTCATTGATGTGTTTTCTTTCACCTCAAACCTCAGTCAGTGTACAAGAATATATTGATGAAACATAGCAATAAAATAAAATAAAAATGTTACCTTATATTTATTATAGCATTGAAAACTGTGCAGTATGATATCTCATATTCACTGATATTTGTTGAACATTTGAAAGATAAGTATAGTTTTCATTTTAAAAAGTACAAGAGAAAATATATTGACTCTATGCTTAAGGATTTCAAATCAGGGTTTTCATTCTGGCCAAGCAGACAGAAAAGCAGAATGAAAACCCCTTATCACTCAAATAAACTTCCTGGCTTATTTTAATCATATTTCATATCCTATGAGATATGTACCAGAGGAATCTGTACATGAAAAAAATACACAGGCATTTAATAAGTGGTACTTCTAGAAAGAGATGTTTTTGGCACATGCTGATTTACAGCTTTTACTGGAAAGACTTATTGAAACTTCAAATTCTATACAAACAGTATTCTAAGACTAGAGTGAAAAAATTAAGCCCTTCAGTCGGTTCACTTTTTTTTGCGGATACATAATCATCACCCAAAATAAAAATTTAACGATGAAAGCAGCTGATAGCACTGACATTAGTCAGTGTCACATTTCCATTCTGTGCCAATCCAGATCTGAAAACTTTCACCAGACACCTCAGCTGTACACACTAATATATGGAGTCATATTGTCAAATATTATTTTTGTAATAACAATGTGGATGCAGATACAATGCAAACAATGCTGACAACATTATCTTGCCATGGGATAAAATTTAGTTAGCCCTACATCTATACTTAGAAAGAAAATGTTGCCCAACCTACAGCTAATGCTGCTCTTCAGATGATATGACCATAACAGGAAATAAGGAACACCAATATATTGATCCAAATTATGAGTTAATGATTGGATGAAAGGGTGAAAGTATGTTTTCATGCATCAAAGGCATAATAAAGTTAAAGTACAAAATAAAACTGCACCGTCTTTTCTTCATGTTGTGATGGATTGTGCTAATATTCATAACAGCATGACAGTAAATTCTTACTCTAACAGCTACAGCTAGTATATATCCATCCACCTATCCAATTTAATTTCTCCTCCTTGGTTTCATTTAATCAGACACAGCACTGCAGTTTTAAAACTGCGATAAAACCACATTAAGAACTTCCCTGCAGCTTTTCAATCTGTTTGTTCTGTGAACTACAAAATGAAGTGAGATGTAAAGGTGGCCAATTGTAGCAGTAAAGCATCACTGAACAGCACTGTGGCCCCTGCAGGAGACCCCCCCACCAGGTGACACACGTGGTAACCCTCACCTTGCAGTGCGTGTACGCGTGCATATGTGTGTGTGTGTGTGTGTGTGTGTGTGTGCGCGCGTGTGTGCGCGCGCGCGCCCACCTGGCGTTAGTGCAGTCGCTGTAGAGCGTGTCGAAGTCCCTCCGCGAGATGAGCTTGCAGCGGTTCACGCCGGGCTGGATGGCGCCGAGGCCGCGCAGCACGCGCACCTGCTCCACGTTGCACACCACTGGTGTGATCTCGAGCCGCTTCAGCTTGGTGTAAACGGTGTGCAGGCCGCCCACCAGGTGCTTCAGGAAGAGCTCGAAGGCCTGCGGTAGGCAGATGAGCTCCTGGCCGTCCACGGTGAATGAGGCCACCTTGGCGCCGCGCACCTCGACCATCCTGCACTCGTTATTCTGTGGGGTGCTCTCAACCGGCGACGGGGTCGAGTACACGGGCTTGGCCACGGGGGCTCCCGGGCTGCCGCTGCCGCTCAGCGCCTCCGGGCGGAAAAGACCGTGTCCTGTGGGGGCGGCGGACGGCAGAGTGTTTGTGACCGCCGGAGCCGACATGGAAGGAGGGAGAGCCAGAGGAGCCGCGGATACCAGCGCAGCCGGGGCGGCCATCGTAACCCGCCACAAACAAGTTTAAAGTGCGTGAGCCAGCGTTCAAAAGTGTCCCTGCAGATGAAGGGAGAAGTCCCGCCTAATGGCGAGAGTCACTCGAGAGCCTGTGAAAGCGGGGTTGCGCGGCATACAGAGAGCGAAGCCGCGCGCTGCCACATCCGTGTGAGACCGAGACGCTCCAAGTGCCGCGTGTGCTCAGCGCAAGCTGTTATTGTGACAAGGCGGAGCGAGGGAGGAGCCCCCGACCCGTCCGTGCGCGCGCTCACTCCGCGGAAAGAGTTCACGGCCAGTCTGTCATGGCTCACAGTGAGCATTCAGTCACCAAGCGCTTACCAGAGTCACTCATGTGTTACTGCGCGCACTTGTTCAGAGCCCACGCACGTCGTCATAAGTCAGTGTATGCCAGTGCGCAGTCACCCATCTGTCGGTGATTAATTAAAGTCACTTATATTCCAGTGTGCACAGTCACTCGTCATTAGGTAAAGACAGTTGCTCATATGTTAGTTATCAGTCACTCGTCGTTATGTGTTTAATGTCACTCGTGTCAGTGTGTGCAGTTCAAAGTTCCAGTGACCACCTGAGCTTCCAAAGTAGCAGTGATCTCCTCCAGTCCTCAATCTATTTTTTCCAGTGGTTGGCAAAAATGTGATTAGCACTCTTACATATGTCCACCTTTTCATTGATAATTAAACCAAGATGTTATGGACAATCTTGGAAGTGTTGGACATAAGACAGGAAACACCCTGGACCTTCCGCCAGTTCCCACGAATAACACACCCACAAGTTCATTCGCTGACAGACATGCACCACAGGCAGAGTTGACAGTTTACCACAAAATGCATACAGATCAAAGCAGATTTGGACCCACAATAAGTATCAGCATCTGCTACATATAGGGGATCTTGATTTGTTTGATAGTTTTTGAAGGAATTCAGGTACCTTATATCCCACCAACAGCTGGTGTAAAATGATAATTGATCAGCATTCCACTATTACCCAGTCCACTATTATAAACAATTTAAAATGTGACAGTTTTGAAATCTGTCATGATTTTTTTTAAAAATATGTAGTCTATCAGATTATTATTTAGTCACCTTAAGAGCAGTGTAACACAGCATGACACGTCTTCTTTCAGGAACCACTTACTGAATCAGGGTCACGGTGATCCCAAATCAAAAAGGGCAGCATACATTCCACATACAGAGACCGGAAGGGAACCTCACAGACAGCGCAGCAGCACCACTGCACCACCATACTGCCCCCCAAAGATAGGAACCACTCTGAAATCTTTATTTTGAATTCTGACATAACCCATGATTGAGGTACTTTAACCGTATACAGTAAAAATTATCCAGCTGTATAAAAGAGTATATTATTAGTAGCTTAATGTATAAAGCTCTTCAAATATTGAAATTCACTTTGGAATGAAATATGAGCTAATTGAATTAGTAATAAAGTAGTACTTTCTCAAACTACTACGTTTCTGTAAAATGTCTTGTATTATCACATTCCCATCAGATCAGCTGACAGAATAAAATTAACATCAGTGCTATGTTTAGCCCCGAAGAACAGAGGAATTTTGATCATACTCCTGAATAGTCAACTCACAAAAGAAGTTGGGTGACAGTTTTGTCGTCCCAAATTGTTTGCTGTCATAACTGCCAGGTGACACAACCCTCCACATCAGGGCCACATTTCAGAGTAAATAAAGAGATAATTTACAAGACTGTAGAAAAATTTTCTGCATGAAAACTCATATGATTGACAGACTTTACCTATTTATTTTGTCCCTAAACATCTCATCCCTGATTTACAGATAGTACAACTTGATTACATGCTTTTTTTAATTGCTAAAAATGTTGACAAGAATTTCACAGAGCTGTGAGAGGGAGATAACTTTGTGGCAATAATGAAAAATAAAAAAAATATTTTGTTGTGATACAGTGGCATTTGTCATTTATGAGTTTACATAAAGAGGCACATTTTGTCATTTTATTTCTACTCCTATCATCAGTTCTTTAACACAATATGTAGAATGCAAATCTATTGAATAATTTTATATGAAAATGCTCCTGATATGAATCATTTGTTAATTAGTAACATTTTGTAATGATTAACTTATTCTTTACATCTTAAGTTGTTTCGAAACACTTTCAATTAAGTTAAATGGCAGTTCTCATAACTGTAATTGAATAATTGAACATTTCAATTAAATTAATTTTCATAGTCACCAATACAGCCTGAAAGTGTTAATGTTCTGGCATGGTTTAATTACATGTTATTAACACAACTGATTTGCTTTAGAAATTATAGTGAAAATTTGAACAAGAATAAATTAGGCAAACCATACTGTAAATCATATATTTATAAACAATAAAAGACTAATACATACACCTAGTTCTACATATTTTATTTAGTTTATATTTAATTATTTCTATCTGAAGTACATATTTACATTTCTCTAAAATGCCTCTTTTCTGTATATATTCTGTATGCAGAGTTGCACATGACCTGAAACTTGTGGAATTGAATACCATGCTGAATTTTCATAATGCTTTTGTTACATAAACCGAGATAGACGAATAACTGAGATAACAGAATCTTTAGACAGATTAGATATATTGCTGTAAAACACTATGTTTTTATGCCAATATGTCTAATCTTTCTAAAGATTAAACTATTAAAAGACACAGGCAGAATTTTTTAGCAAAACTGCAGCCTGTCCCTTTTAATAGTTTAACCACGTTAATACACCTTAATGCACATTTATATTTGCTTAAATTACCTATCTATTTAGTAACAATAGGTTCGTGAGTTTGTAAAACTATGAAATACGTGCATCTATTATTATGTCATTACTCTAACTTTAAATGTTTAAAACATTTATTTATTGTATGAACAGACTAGGACAAAAGTGAGAAATATCCCATTAAACCTTCCCCTGTAATGCCAAACTGTCTGTAGAATTGTACTACAGTAGAAATCTGAAGAAAAGTAAGTAAAAGTGAAGTTGTTCGCATTTTGAGTTGTCACATCATTTCCTCAGCAACTCATAGCGCTTTTGTATTAAACGTCTTTGTATGAATAATGTGCAGCCATGGAAAATGTACCAGTTTCAATAAATCTGACAAGCAATTAAAGCTATATGTACGACATAATTAAAACTTCATTAGACAGTTGTCAGGATAGGACATGGGCTTTCTCTGTATGCGTGGGTACAGCCATTTGTGTCTGTATGAGTAGTGACATGGGTATCCTGCTGATATTTTGTTCTAGGAGCAAGCTTCCAGTTCCCTCAACCCTCTGTTCCTTGATTCAGGCCTTACTGTTGGTTCCAATTTTAGCCATCTGTCAAGGTCTTCCAGAGTGCAAAGCTTCGGAAATTAATTTATACTCTATATTATACCATAGTAACAGTGCAGTACTTTAAGGAACAAAACACTGCTACTGAAATCTTAAGTTCAGGAATATTACTCAAGAATGCAATATCTTAATCACCTCTAAAAAAAGAAATCATTCTAGTTTCTCTAAGGGATAAACTAAGAGTGGATCATGAGACCTTGTGCTCCTCTAAAAGAACTTTCTAGATATCAACCACTCTTTCTAATGTATCAAATTAGAAATGCTAATGTTGTATATATGGCACCATTTGCGAAATTGCAGATGTGAATTTTGAATGTGCATTCATACTTGACAGGTTCATGAGCGTAAAATTAATTTGCCGAATTGAAATCTGAAAAAGATTCGGTTCTTATTAAATATTTAAATTAAATCTAAACCTGTGTTAGAAAAATAATCATTTAATTAGGAATAAATATTTAATTAAAATTTTTACACTTGTCGCAGTTTGTAAATCTGAGTGAAGTTGTATTAATGAAGCCTGTCCACTTGCTGTTTATGAAAAAATGAGTGGAGGAAATCAATGGGTAGAGATGGGGAAAGGAGTGGAAAACTATACTCTGCTGGTTTGTAAGCTCTTTGGAAATTGAAAGCAGGCACCTTCTTCAGGCTCTTTCTATAAATGATGCTTTATTTCACAGGGAAAGTTTGTGTAGTTTCTTAGGATGTTGCTTTCCTGATGGTTCTGTGCAAACACCATAGTATTTCTTGGGCCGTTTAAAATCTGTAAGTCTACTATAGACTGGTCTAAATATTTTTTCACAGATTATATCTTGCCAAGTGCAGCATTTAAATTTAAGAATAAAACTAGCGGGTGACATAGAGGTGCAGAAGGAAGAGCTGGTGGCTGACAGGGCCTGGGCTTTGGGTTCAGATATGGGGTTAAATTGCTGGCAGTCTGCATGTCTGTACATGTTCTCCCATTGTCTACATGGCTGCCCTCTGTGTGCTCTGGTTTCATCACACAGCCCAAAAACATGCGTGTATGTATGAGTGAATGAGTATGTTACATTGTTCTGCTGTATAGATGGGTGTGTGAGTGTGTGTGATTTCCCTGTGATGGAATGTTGGGGTCCAGGGTGATCTGCCTCATGGCCTGTGCATCCAGGATAGACTTTACAGCACTGTGACCCTGCTTTGGACAAACAGTTATCGGTAATGAACAACTGAAAATATACATGCAACTAGTCTATGGCTACCGACATATAACCCTATATAACCAGTTTGCACATTTGTTGGTGAATTAAGGGTAATACAAAACCAGATAAGGTAGTTATAGTAGTAGTTAATGAACATCTAGCAGAAAACAATTTCAATAAAGTGTAATAGTACACTTCAGAGGTGTCCATATAATTAGCCTTCTCACTGAAAGAGGAAACTATTTCCTTTTTTAATATATGACTTTGATGTACATACTAACTTAAAATAGCAATTAACAACAAATGTCTTACAGGAAATGTTTCCAACTTTAAAAATGATCCTCCGTGATGATAAAGTAGTGTTTTCATAATATTGGTGTCTTGAAAGAAAAATGTCCTCTTTAATTAACCTTAGCCCATTAAGCAGTCTTTACTACTGTATCTATGAGTTTCATATAAGGTTCATATACAAATTGTTTTATGGCTTTGAAGATAATATAACAAGGACATGTTTAACAGATACCAGCAAAGGAATCTGTTTTCCTTAATGAAAAGCAAAGCTCTTTCTGAATGGAACGCTTAAACTTCTGTTATAGTGATCATAAATGCAGTTTCAGAGCTACTATTTCCATTTCAAACCAGAAGTTTCTTCCACTTTTTATACCCTGCTTTCAACAAGTATTATTAATTTGAATTGTTTTATGCTAAAAAATTCATTGAAACAGATACTGTATGCAATAATTGCAGTTTCAATGAAAATGTATCCATCCATAAGTTTATTGTTCTCTTTCATGAGAAATTCACAGTCAGTGGTATAAATAAAAAAAGAAAACAAGAGCAACACTTAGTTAAATGCTTGAGGAGTAGCACAGTGATTATGTTTTGATATTTCCTTTCATCCACACAAGAGGGATGCAAACTTTTACAGTCTACAAAAATATTGAACATACAGTTTAATAAAAATAATGGGAAAAAAGTAAAAAAAAAACAAACTTGTTTTAGCAAAGATCAGTCTAAAAAATTTTTTTAAATTTTTCAACAAAATGTTGCATCTTGAAATATTTAAGTGAAAACTTTCATCAGAGTGTTGTATTGCTGAAAGCAATACACTTTTACTTTTCACTCAAAATTGCCTGTTGTAAAACACAGAATTATGGTATGTTCTCATGGAGAAGGACCTCACCAGTAAAGTCTCTTGATACATTCATTATTTAGAAATTCATCATTTACAGGTCATATGTTCAGAAACAGAACAACTTTAATGTTTCCCCAAAAGAGATTTAACTTAACACAAAAAATAGATCCACATAAAATATTAATGAATTTATGAAATAAACAGTTAACAAAAGTGGGTGGATGTACTGATGGATGAAATATGTAATTTATTCAGGGCAGCATGGTAGCTCAACAAGTAGCCCTGCAGCCCCACAGTGCTCACAAGTTGTTTGGGTGTAGGTCCGAATCCAACTCATTTTGTGTTGAGGTTTCATGTTCTCAACGTATCTCTGTGGGTTTCCTTTCACAGTCCAGAGATAGGCATTTCAGGTTAACTGAAAATTCTAAATTGCCCATACTGTGTGACTATGTGGGTTTGGCCACTTTGTGATGCACTGGCATTGTTTCCAAGCTTGGTGTCCATTGATTCCAGGATAGGGTCCAAACCACTGCAACCCTGACCAGGATGAACCAGTTACTTTTGAGGGATGATGGATGGATTTATTTTTTTCATGTTTGCAAGAAAATATATCTTTCTGCTAGCCAATGGATTTAGACTTAGAAAACTTAGTAGACAACTCACATCAGCTTCAACTTTTAAAAGTTTTTAATTTTTAACTTTAGCATTCTGACTTAAATGTACACTTTAAAATGGTCTACATTCTGCATCTCCTTTGCAGGAAAATATTACATCACCTAAGTTTAAAGTAATCTTAAGACAAATACTATACCCCCAAATATATCAGTTTTTATACAGTTTTTTTTTAATGATAAATGAAAATTCTAAGAAAAGATTTTGGAAGTTAGCTTCTACAGGTGTAATACTAAGCAAGAGTGCCATCTATGGAAAATTGATGATTCTGATTAGAGGATAATGTTAACACAATTTAGATTTTAATTGCAGAAAAGGTTAAACAAATAATTTTAGCTGTGGCATCCACAAAATATTTTGGCAGAACCACAGACTCAGCAAAGCACCTTCCAGGTATGGCAATACTTTATAACATTCTAACTTTCTGTTCTCATGTTTTTCCTTTTCTGTGCTGTGCCAAAAGGCCTCTGTCCCCTAAATAAGTGTCCTGCAGCATTTACTAATAATGGATGTATCCAGGAGGCCTCTGTGACTGCAGACTCCAGTTCTTCACAGTTGCTCCCGCCTTCAAATTCTCACCACATCTTCTTACACACTGAAATCCAACAGTATTAAAACAGGACTTGATCTGTTAGAACCTCTAAGATTCATATCCTCAGTAAACTTTAGCAGACACTCCTCAAAAGCTGTTGCTCCAAATTTTGATTGTGACTCTGTTATTACATTGTATACTGTTATCTTTCATAGCAGTTGTTTTTAATAACATCTTTGTTATTAAAACATCTATGATGTTTTTATAGGTTATTTGTATTTGGCAATATGGTACATCAAAAGCTACTAGTAAATAATCACTCTTGGAAGAATACCCAGAAAATACAGTATGCGTTCTTGGTTAAAAGCATCGACTAGGTAACAACATAATAATAAACAGTGTCATAACAACCTATTGTACTGGAGGCTCAAAGAGTATATCTGCAATAGTGTTCAACTGAGTTATGGACAGATATTAAAAGGATACATAAGGCTTGACTGAAAACTATGGGCGGTGCAACCCCTTTCCACACCCCTTATCCTATCTACAAAACTTGTTTTTTTTGTTGAAAAAAAGGCTCCTTTCTCCAAGGAGGTTTTTTTGGTGTATCTATACCTACGTTTTAAATCTCTCCTGTAACCAGATGTTTCATAACTCCTCGACACAAGACAATACCTGAGTTTTGTTTAAATACTTTAAAACATGTTTAGTCTAAGTCTTTTGCAATGGAGTGACAAAGGCTTGTGCCTTTCACGGAGAGGAGTGTAAGAATAATGTGCCTAGGCAAACATGGCAGAGCAGAGCACTGCACTGCAGGTGAAGGGTGAATGAAACAAAGATAAGAAACAGACCAAACAGAGTAGACAAAACAGGAAATAAATGCGGACTGAGTGTTTCAACAGCATGTCTCAAACATCATAATCCCTCTGAGTAAGAAGCTGGCAAAGCCATTCTTGAAATGTAATAGATTAACTTTGTGTATTTTTATCTTAAAGCAAGATATATTATATTTAGTATTGATATATTTAGTAATTGATTTCAGAAACTGAACTGCTTTGTTATTACCCTTGTTGTCCACCTTGTCTTTCTTCATTTACACTTAATTCAGAAGCATACATCCTTCCCAGAGACATTGTTTCAGTGTAATCCCCTGTGCCTGGTGCCACTATACAATATTTCTACTGACACCACATGGCTCTCAGAAGAGGAATGAATAAAAAATAACTCCTTTTAATGAATGACATATGAAGTGGATTCATTGCAACACCTTTATGTCCAGTTGTGATTGTGAAGGATCCAAAAGATGACATCTTGCAAATGATTCTCATTTTCTGAAGCCTGAAACAAATGGACTGAATAGCCTTTTGCTGATTTAACCTTGGAATAATAAGCCCTGAAATAATAAACATCTGTTCTGTCATTATAAGCAGAAATAAAGGGAGCTTCCTGTTTGATTGCTTTGTTACCCTGAATTGTAAATAGATGGAAAGCAAATATTTTAGTAATGGTTGACTTGCAAGTGTATGAGCACTAGTTTTAGGATGACTTAGGATGCATTTAAATGAAAAGAAATATGCTCTATTTCACTAAAATGTGAGCAATATTGCATGTGAAGAATGCAGATAGCAAACATGATTTTTAAAGCAAATTTTGTGTCAGTTTGTAAGAAGAACTTGTAAATATATGCAATTAATTCGGTACTCCTTTAATAACATCTGACATATGAATATATTACCACCATGCAGTATTTGATTTTCAAAATAAGACTGAGTTAATTTTTACTTTCCCACAAATGAAGGAAAAAGAACATGTTCATTTAATATAACCCTAGCCAAAAATTCTTATCACCCCTTTATTATTACTCTTGCATATAGCTGATTAAACACCCAAATATGACAAAACAGATTTTGTTTTCCTTGTTCATGTCTCACCCTAGAAATTGTCAGCAGCTGCAGAGAGTACTGTTTTTTAGAAGATGCAAGCAGCAAAAATTCAGGCCCCAAGGGGTGCATTTGTGTCAACAATGACGAATCAACGGACACAAAGCAATGGAAGCATAATTTTCAGCCTTCCTTGGTAATACATGAATATTTGTTCAGTATTCCCTGTACCAGCGCCAGACGTGACCAGGATCAAACACAATTGTTCATCCTCTAGGATTTACAGAGATACTCTTGGCAATTATGTTCCTTATATAATGGCATTTAATACACTCGCTGTGTAATGTGGTAAAACAAGCAGATCTTTTTAAAGTGCGGAAGCATTCACCCATGAGCAGCAGAAAAGGCCATCTGGTTTATTATTAATTATTATTATTATATTCATTTTATAGACACTATAGATCACCATGAATGAAAAAAGAGGGTGACAGAAAGGAAAACATAAAATGTGCTATTTGCTGCTCTATGTACATTCAGTTATTATGTCATTCATTGCCTTTGTAGCGTTACAAAATTGTACATTGAAAAGTTGCTAACTTATTTTAAAAAATCCTCCACTATATCTTTCGACCATGACAAATATAGGTATCCCAAAACCTGTTATTGTTTCATTTCCTAAGAAGTTGTAATGAAGTTACGAAGTTCCTCTTTTCCGAGGCATTAGAATTCATAGGACTTACCGAGGGCTCCGTGCTAATGATCAAAGCTAAAGGGGAAGAATCTCCTGAGTAACGAGTAACACTCATGAAGATGAGGAGAGGAAAATGCTGTGCTCCCCTGCTTTGAACACTTTTATACTTTCCCATAAGCTTTGTTTTTTAATTGGCTGAAATTAATCTTAGGGACCTAGACGCCCGATTTGCATTCATTAAAACCCAACCAAATACGTCATGCTTAATTCCAATCAAATACACTTAATTATGCATGGCAAGAAGGTCCTAATAGAGCAGTGGATTTACGTTAGCTTTTTTGTTTCCCACAGCAAATAAAGTGTAATGAAGCTGTCTTTTGTTTTCCTCTAGAAGTTGAAAAGAATAAGGACAAGAGCCTTGTCCTTCACTGAGAAACAGTATTACTGCTAAAGTGATTATAAAACTCAGAATTTTTCATTGTTAATTGTGGATGTCAGCATCATTAATTTTAATTTTCGGCAGGCAATAAAATTAAGATTGCTTTGTGCTGATGTTTTAAATCATTGTCTGCGAACATCATACATAGTGCAACTTGAGTGTCATAAAAATATTGATGGGGGCTGTTAGACCTCTTAACAGCCTTTGAATGGGCAAATCGGTGACAGTGCCATGGCCTCCAGTGTCTGTTTAGTTCTCTGGAAGAACAGGAAAGAGAGCAGGTAGTGCAGTGAATAAGGACAAACACTTTTATTAAGGAGTTTTCTACAATATGTTGTGCTATAGGGGACACCCATACACCATTGTGCAAGTTGTGAGTTTCCTTAAAAAACAACAGAATGGTTAATATAGAAATCAATAAATTCTGCAATATTTAAGAATGTCTGCTTTCATACACACTTGCTTCAGAGGGCATCTGGTGATACAGTGGTTAGAGGTACCACCTAAAGGACCTACATTCAAATCCCTCCCTGCTGATTTGTCTTTAATCAAGGCATTTATCTTGAATAGGTGCAGAAAATATTACTTAGCTCTATAAAAGGGTAATAGCTGTAGACAGGATATTGTACAAATGTAACATTTTAAACTGCTCAGACAAAGAAGGCAGCAAAATAATGGTTAATAATATACAGTTATGGTCTGCGCATGACATAACGTAACATAACATAATGCGCAAAACAACTGTAGGACATCCCATGAAAAAGAACAAAAACCTAAAACCTAAAACTTTCAACATTTATATGGAAATACATTTTCAATGAACACTTACACTCCACGATCTGTATACTTGGTCAGCATTGTTGGCAGTTCAGTCAGTGACTGGTGCTGTGCAACTGTTTATTTCTGTTTTCCCCAATGTACAAAGAAATTTGCATCAACAATTCCACATTAGCTGTGATTGAAAAAGCAGACCTGATCATATCCTAAAACTGCAGCTTAATTGTTATGCTGCAAGGAGTACTTCTGGCTCTGTAACAATAGCATTTTCTATTCTATTGTTTCCAATTCTGTAGCTAAGTTTCTTTCTGACCATAGTCCTGTTGCTATCGACTTATTTTCCACTTCCTCCTTCCTCTCGGTGACTGAAATGTAAGTAGTCCCCCCATTACAATAACAGAGGGAAGAATTGTATTTTGCTTGTCGGAAAGTGTGAGCACTTCAACGGCTGCTGTGGCTTTGATCCAATTAATGTCCTGGAAATATCCTTCCTGCTGTGCAGTAAACATGTTTAAGCATTCTTTCATTAATATCACAGAGGCCAGAAATATCTATAAGTATTCAAATGAAACACAGCTCAACAGTTTCCTCCATCTTATTTAATTATTTAGTCGCTTATTTATTTATTGCCAAGGTGCTATTTATTCTGCTGCAGCAAGTACATGTAAAGTTACAACATGGCAAAGTGACTGAGAGAAATGTATTATGAGGCCTTAGAGCCTCAGCCAACTTTTATGAAAGTGCTGCACTGTACAAATGAAAAGCAAGGTAAACTCATGCTATAACCTGTAAAGAATTGACTTTTTTATTCATTCAGCTAAAGCTTTTCTTCAAAACAACTTAAAATGTTAGGTTTGTATGCTAAATTACTTATAAGGATTCACTCATTTATAGCGGTAGCTAATTGTACTAGTTGTGGGTAAGTACCTTGTTCAAGAGTACTATAGCATTAGTGGGATTCAAATCTTGGTGCTTGGAGTGCAGTGCAGCAGCTCTAACCACCACGCTGCTTCCTGCCAAAAATTTGTCGTCAGCACCTCAACCAGCCGCTTTTAGCCTGTCCTTTTTTCTCAGCAGAGCATAAAGCAAATGACAGTAGAGGAGCACTAGTTAGCCCATCTATCCATCCATTGTCATTAACTGGTTTATCCTAGGTCAGGATTGTGGTGGTCTGGAGCTCATGTCGGAATCACTGGGTGCTAAGTGATGAAACAACACCCTGGTTGGGGTGCTAGTCCATTTCAGGGTATTATTATATAGCTATAGTGTAAAGCAATGAATGTGATTTTATCAAATTTTATATGTATACAAAACAATGAGGACTACACATATTTCCACTGTGGTTCTGGTACTGTCTGATAAAAATGTGTCTCCAAGTGACAACAAAGAAACTTTCAAATGTCAAAGGGTAGAACAGTTTGTAAACCAGTTCTGCAAGTACTATAATTAAGATGCAGCTACATCTGCCACTGAATGAAAAAGGAAAGTCTAAATAAGATTTCACAGCTGACCAAACCACAAGCATGTGCACCCACACACGGGATAAATTTAATTTTGTCTAAATATGTTTAACTTAATTGTAGAGTGAAGTTAAATATAGCTTTAAACGTAGATAATTTAAAATGGTCTTTTGAGGTACATATAACTATATATACACACAACAAACACTCACAGCAACCATATTATATTTTTTTAGATAATTCTTTCTCATGCACATTGTAACCATATTACACAAACTGCTTATTATTATTATATTACTATTTGTTGTTTAACTGAGTAGTTTTAACTTATTAGCATTTCACTTGTGTTCATACAGTGTTATGAAAAGTATTTGGCCCCTTCCTGATTTCTGCTATTATTGCATATTTGTCACACTGAATGTTTTCAGATCTTTAAACAAACTATATTAGATAAATGAACCTGACTAAACGCATGACACAGTTTTTAAATTATTACTTTATTTATTTGAGGAACAGTTATCCAAGAGCCATATCAGCCATGTGAAAAAATAACTGCCCCCATAGTTACTCAGTGAACCAAACGACCAAATTTAATTGATAATTATATCCAGATGACTGAACACAAACATGTTTGACTGCAGTCAGACCTGTTGGATCTAAACTTCAATATATATTGAACCTTTCTGAGGCCTGAAGTAGTCACCACAAAGTTTCTGCAAGAACACTATATCATGATCAAAGGAAATATTAGAAGAAATGAAGAAAAGCAGTTGTTTAAATGTCAGCCTGGAAAGGACTACAAAGTCAGTTCTAACACTGTAGCACTCCCAAAACCATTATTCTTGAATGTCATTACCTCCAAACAGAAAAGATTTGGAACAGTGGTGAATTGTCTGGCCTGCCAAAATTACACCATGGGCACAGTAAAAACTCATCCAGGAAGTCACAGAAAATACCACAATAACATCCAAAGAACTCTAGGCCTCTCTAGCCTCAGCTTAGGGTAAGTGTTCATGACTCCACAATAAGAAAGAGGCTGGCTAAAAACAGGATTAATGAGAGAGTAACATCAGTGTTTGTCTTACAATTACAAAAAAAAACATCTGGATGATCCTCAAGTTTTTTGGGATATAGTTTTATGAATAGACAAGTCAAAAGTGGAACTCTTTGGACAACACAGGAATTATGTCTGGTCCAAAGCAAATACAGCATTCAACAATAAGATCATCATACCAACAGTCAAACATGATGGTAGTAGAGTGTGGGAATGCTTTGGTACCTTAGGACCTGGTTAACTTGCCATTACTGAAGGACCCATTGTTCACTGTACTAGAAAGTTCTTAAGAACACCCAGTCATGCAACAACACAATGATCCAAAACACAACAGCAAGTCTACATCTGAATGGCTGAAAAGAAACCAAATTAAAGTTTTGGAGTGGCTAAGTCCAGACTTGAACCTGGTATAGTTGCAGTACTATACTACATAGAATCCATATAAAAAAATACAATGATGTATTTTTTAATTAAGTTTTATATTTTTAAAGAAGATGTAGATAATTTTTAAAATCATGCATGAATCTTGCTATTATTAAGCAGTTTTAATAATAAACTATTGTATTAATTTAAACATAATTTAATGTGGGAAAATAATTGTTATATTTTATAACCATGTTTTTGGGGATTTATGTGAAGAGTCGTGAACAAAACAATTTATTGAACTTCACCAAAGTATTATAGTTGATCCAGAATGCTACTTCTTGCATTATCTTGCTAATCTGAGTATAGGAATTTTCAGTATGTGTGCATCATCATATTTTGACAAGAAATGTCACCCAAATTCATTCACATCAGACAGTGAGAAATTACTAAAAATAATTGTTATTACACTACACTCAGAATACAAGTAAAGATGGTGAGATTTGTGGGTCTGAACTGTTATTAACTTTCAGACTAAAATCATTCAATCCAGGCCGTGCCTGCAACAACTCAATCAACCCGTTTTCTACCTATAAAGCAGCTGGACTGATTCAATTGCCATTTTATCAGATCACACTCATACCTATTAAACCAATGGGATAGTGCTGCAGATGTGACCACTTGTCATTTACTGGTAGCCTTGGAAACATGTTTTGCAGGGGCTGTGTCTGTCAGGTAGGTAAATCAGGCTACAGGAAATGTTCTTCTTTACCAGGGGAGAATAAAATTAAATCATCCTGAAAATTGACGCCACTAAACCAAACTGCCTTACCTAAACCTCTGTCCTTTCATCCCTTGTCAATGTCAACACGTTTTACACTCTTTTAGAAGAGTAAAAACTTCCATTATATAATCTGAGAGATCTGAAGTCTATTTTCCATGTCACAAAATTTATCATGCTAATTATTGCTGATTTTATTAATTGTTATGTATGTGATGCACACAAAGTGTTAATATTTTGTTTTGCCTTTACATATTTTGTCATGTTATCTTGTTTGGCATTTGGTCCTCCAAGGACTGCCATTTACTATGCATATGCAAGCACTGCTGCCAGCAGGGAGTGTGTGGCAGTGGTTGGTGCCAAGCAGTGCATAAAACCATAGACAAAGTAGATTTCCCTCAGACTGAGAGGAAACCTGGAGTAAGCCGTCACTTTAAACTTGTCTTTAAAGGTGGATAATTGGCTATAAAAGTCTATAATTTGCTTTTAGATAACTTTGTAAGAGCACTAATAAATGTGCTAGTAAGGTTTGAGATTTTCTTATTTTGTGATAAAAGTTTATTGTGTAGGTTCCTTCACATTTTCACTATGACAATGAAACAAACAATGATTCAGCAAATACTTCGTGTTCCGAAATTATAATTAATTTTCCTGTCATTGTTTAATTTTTAGCATTTTCTGTTATTTCTTTTTTTATATTAAATATGCTTTGGTCAAAGCTGGTTAAACTCATTAGTGAGGATATAAATGTATAATAATGTGAACAGTTACAACTACCACATTTGTGAGTGTTGGACCACATTAATGATTTTGATGTTATTTGCTGGAAGTTTCTATTCGGACTGCTTTTGGAACATGCACATTAGGTGCTAGAAAGCTGTATTGTGCTGTAGTAAGTTATTTATTGTGGAACTGAGCACCTTGTATCATTACATTTGGATTTTTATTTTTATGTACTATTTTTTTAAGCTTCTTTTGAATATTTAAATGTCCCATTAAATAAAAAAGACACCTTTTGTATGACGCACATATGTTTAGGTTTGTGACCTGAAACTGCATTTTTGACTTTAATAAACAGTTTGGGAGGAAACCTGGAGCCAAAAGCTGTCATTTTGCCTCTCACCTTTTAAACCTGTCTTTTGAAGGATAGCAACTGTTACCCTGGCCACTCCATGGAGGCCTGTAACACATGGACATTTCAGTCATCTATTGTGATTCTTCATCTCATGAAATTATTCATTCCTTTCCTGCACAGAAGCCCACAGTGTGACCACCCAGAGTTAGTATTGCTTGATACTTTGCTTTTTAGAAGGAATGTCTGTCCAATACATTTGAGTTTATCTCAAAGTGGTGAGACCCAGTAATGTGCATAGATCTGAAATCATATTTATGTGTACTCTTCTACATCCCATGCCCCCTCCTTTCCCACCACTATTGAGACACTTTCCAAGATCCATTTTTCATCACTTTATCCTGTTCTAACTAAATCTATCCATTCTTTCCCTTTGAAAACTCTTGCACCTGATTCCCATCTTTTTTATTGCAGGGAAGTCAGCTGTGTGTAGTACTTTTAGACTAAGTCTGGCAAGACTATGCAGGTAAAATGGCTCTAACCAATAAACGTGTTCACAATTGGCTCAGGATTTTTTAAAACGTGCTGATGTATTTTGTTTTATTTCTCGCTACATTGTAGTATATTAAATATGCCAGGGCTACAGTGGAGTAGCTGCAAGAAAGTGGTTGCTGGCTGTGCATGTAGCGCACAGATTCATAGTGTTTACCTTGAACTGTTACGGGGTACTTACCAACTGAACAGAAGTGAACAAAATTTGGAATTTGGATCACCCAAATTTGGAATATTTTTGTGATGTGCATCAGCTTCACTTGGATATGAGCTAGGTATTAATATATACCATTTGTGATATTTGGAACTCGAAAACCAGGAGCTTGAATACCTGAGTATAGGGTTGGATAATGGATAACAACACCACCTAGCACATGGTGAAGTGGGGTTTGATTCCTAGTGTAGGACTACCTCCCCTATTCAATGAGAGTGGGTAGATCAAAGAAAGCCCACTGTTCCAATCTTGGGGAATCAGGACAAATTGATGGTAAGTTGACTACTGGAATCAATCCTTTGAATAGACCATCATCCACACTCACAGAAAAACAACTAATCAAACAATGCTCAAACATAACCAAAAGAAGCCTCCTGCCAACATCTTGATGACACAAAATATAGATACCAAGTTTTAAATCCCATGCAGTTGCATTCAGAACCCAAACAAGCAGAATCCAAAGATGATGAAATGTGTACTACTAGCTACCTTGCATGGCTCAGCTCCAGAGATAAGAAAAAAGATCATGACAAACTACCATCAGCAACCCCTCTAGGCTTCGTAGACTCAGCATGGTAGCAGATATGAATAGAACAGTATCCACAATCCCAACAAGTTGGTACATGCTGACGCAGCTAACCATCCTGGATACCCTCCTTGGGAAGTTAAAAGTGGAATTTAACATAAAGACAATCTGAAAGAAAGGGAGTAAGTTGACTGAACTACAAAGGCATGTCTATGGTTGAGCCCCTAGAGTCTGCTCAAAGACTATCTGCACTGCACTGCAAATCAGTTGGCACCCGATTTGTAAAGGCCAAAAGAATAAAAGCTCTCTTCTCCGAAGAACCATCTAAAGTGTGCTTTCAGCTGCAGTCTAACAAGAGATTAGCCTCAGGTCCCCCAAGTGTCAAAAAATACTGGAAGAGAATCATCACACAACTTCAGTGCACTATGGCTAAGAGACCTGGAAAGAGTGCCACAATCTTCTAGAGCAGGAACCAGCAGATATCCAAACATGAAGAACTGGCCAGGTCTAATGATCTATGCCTACTAGCTGTGCTTCATACCTGCACAATTGAACCAATTATTAACAGCATTCTCCCATCCCAATTGGCTAACCCAAAGAAGGACAGGACTAGTCATGAAAGACGCCACTACGACAAACAGCATTCAAATTCCACCCAATAACCTGTCTATCCATAACATGGAAACTCCTGTCATAACCAGCAAGGTGAATGCACGTGTAATTGCATGAGCCTTGTCCAGAAAGGGATTGGAAACAATACCAGAAGCACAAAGCACCAGGTAATGGTACACAAAGCTGTTCCCCAAGATTCCAAGACCAGACAGACCAACTTGAATGTTACTTGGATTTTTTACAGAAAGGATATGACTCAATGCCACACAAATGGACACTAGAATGCCTAGCACTATACAATGTCAATAACATGCTAATATCTTTTGTGAAGAACTCAATGGATCACTGGAGGACAACATTAGAAACCAACAAAGTCAATTGTCCAAATAACCATTGAGTGGTATATAAAGAGATGCATTATCTGTGCTGCTGTTCTGCATAGGGCTGAACCCCCCCCGCCAGATCATGACTAAAAGTGGTTATGAATACAGGTTCAAGAGTGGAGTTACCATTAGCCACCTCCTGTACATGAATGGCATCAAGCCGTATGTTAAGTTTGAAGCAGACATTGACTCTCAATCCACCTGATCAGGATCTACAGTGAGGATATTGGGATGTCATTTAGACTAAAGAAGTGCAGCTGGAGGGTAGTATAAAAAGAGGACTGTGATAAAGACAGAGGGAGTTGAACTGCCACAAGGCTACATATCAGATGTGCAGGACAACCACAAACAACTGGCGATTCTCTAATCACATGGGAACCATGAGGCAGAGACTAGGAAGACAGCAACATCAAAATACCTCAATAATAAAGTAATAAAGATAGATCCTAAAGAGCCAACTGAATGGAAAGAACAATATCAGAGCCCTCAACATATACACCCTCCTAGTCATCAGATACCCAGCTGCCATAGTAAGTTGGCCAAGAGAAGAAATGGAAGCTGTAGACATCAAGATGCCAAAAAGCTTTACAATGCATCAAGCTTTCCATCCAAAATCCAACACCCAGAGACAGTACACCGGCCAGAAGGAAGGGAGAAGGGGCCTGAAATGTGTGACGACTACTGTCCTGAATGAAATACGGAACATCCATGAGTGCATCAAAGCAATGTCCCCTAAAGATGAGCTGCTAAGGCTATGTCTGAAGCAGGTAGGGTATGTGGATAGTAGGGAAGCACAGGAGCTGCCATGGCAGGCTAAGCCCCTCCATAATAGATAGTTAAAATAGCGAACATGAGGAAATTCTACTAATGGCAGGACTGAAGGACAGTACAAAGGTACTGATCATGGCAGCACAAGAAGAGATGCCCTTAGCACCAGGTCAACTGAAACAGAAGTGTACTATTTTAAACAAGACCCACATGCAAAGAACCCCATGAGACAATCCAGCACCTAGTAGTTGGCTTCAAGATGCTGGCAGGAACAGCAGACAGTGAGAAGCACAATCAAGTGGCAGAGATCATATAAAGAAACATATACTAGGAATATGGCATGGGGCATCCCAAGTTTAAATACACGGTACCACAGAAGGTGGTGGAGAACAACAGCACCAAGCAGATGCTGTCTTAATAAAGATATGCATGCATACTCTCCAGCATTAGCCCAGCCAATTATATATTCCTATACCCCAGGTTTCACACTTAAACACAAAAATATCAGCCTCATATTTTCTTGTATCAAGTGTATTAATTTCATTTGTATATATAAAACTGGTAAGTAAAAGACACATTTATTTTTACTCATGAATTGTTTAATTTACTTCAGTTTTTCTTACTGGATCTTCAACCAGTTGGCTGAACAGAACTCAAGAAAAGGCTCCAACGTATCTCACCAGTAACCTGGGGCACTCCTGTAAGCCAAAGCAGAAATGATATAAGTGGAAAAAAAAGATTATTTCTGATTCTGCTTCAGCAGCACAATAAGAATCATTATTGAAAAACATACTTTTTATGCAATAACAGTTTGGCATACTGAACTGCGATAACTTGAAATATCAACACACTGTAAAAGGTATTTTGAGGTAGTGCAACGTGTTTACTATAAATCTATGTACCTTAATTACAAACTCAAGGACCCAGAGAGCAGAGGACCCAAAACATCTCAGTTATGTCAATTATTCTCTTCATTAATCACATTCTTCTCTTTACTATAGATTGATTGCAAAGCAGCATGAGAGTGGTGAGCAAATGTCAGGACATGTTTCATTCTTGAACATGGGCCTCACTGACAGATATGTTTGCCATAGTTGTTTAACTGACTTATTCAAGCTTTTATTCATGATTTACAGTCACAAGAGTTTATAGGGCCAACATAAAAATGGTACATGCCAAAGCATTATTTTCCAAGTAATAGCTTATTAATTCAATTTGTACACACTGTAGGTATTTAAATATGTATAAAATAATAAAAATTGAATAAAATTGAATTCGGCAAAAAAAAGTTTAAAATGACAACCACAAGATATTTTTCGTGAAAAAAACAATAAACATACATTATAAGCGTATAAGCCTGCATTTCATATACAGTATATCGGTATATTTATACATCTATAAATCTAAATAAAATGCTACTGGGTGTGTAAAACACAACTTAAAAACTTATAATGAAAAAAATAAAAGCTCTCTTAAGCAACGGTTCCTCGGGGATGTTAAGTATCAAGCCTCAGTCACTAATGATATTGAAGAAACAGAACATTACCATTACAGTTCTGTCTAAAGCAGTAATCTGATAAACAAGCCTTCTGTTGGGAACACAGACTGCATGAATCAAGAGCGATGCAGAGACTCTGTGCATTAGTGTTAATAGGAATATATTATGGAGGGATATTTGTGACGTGACCTTATGCACACTAATTGAAATAGTAGTCCGAGTCAGCTGTGAAGTAATCAAGTTAAACACGAAACCATAAATCATCATGACCAGCACTGTCACAACTCAGCTATTAGCACCCTATTTCCCTCTGGGCGGCTTCATGGAAATATCTGCCACACTGATCTGTGGGTTAATAGGAACAGAAATGGTATTTAAAGTCTATTTGGACTAAATGTACTGCAAGACTGAAGGTATGACTTTATTAATTTGCAGGTGATGTGAAGTGATGCACTGTAGTTGTGGTGAGAGACACCACATCTGACAGACAAAATGAGGCAAAAAGAGCCTGGTTATGGTGAATTGGCCTTTGCCACAAATGTGCTGCTTTAAATACTTTTCATTTGTGTTCCTCTTCAAACTAACTGGTGGTCATGCAGGCATTTACAGTGGTATTAAAAGAGATGCTAAGTGATTATGCTGTGATGAAAAATACCAGCTTCTTGTGTTAATTATGCCTGTAAGGGACACAAAAATAATGGTGCACCTAAAATGGAGGACAGTCATGCAGGTCACACTGTGTGTGGTATTTAAACATTTCAGGTCAAACTTTAAACACTAAAACTTAACTTACATTGGAAAATTTAAAAGGAATTTCAAAATAAGTGTTTCCTAGATTAGATGTACATGTATGAAGTAAAGTCGGACTTACTCAGAGATATAATAAAGCACTTTCTATCAACACTGTAAACTGAATGGAAAAATAAGCCGATCCAACAACTTAATGCAATCCAGATCAATAATTCATTGTCTATTATGATGGTACTGAAAGCCTATTACCAAATAACAACACTTGGACAAACTTCAAATATATGATAAATATTACAAAATGCTTGAATAACTATGAAGAATTCTGGGTAGAAATGGTATTTACATTGTGACTCAGTGATTTAAAAAAAAAAAAAAAAATTCTAAACCAACAAAGTCAATTTCTTAAACACGTTGGGTTGCTAAGGTTTTCTAAATTCAAAATGAGCCCATACTGCTTTGTTATAGTTCATCAGTAAAATAGTAAAAGTTGTTACCATTCAGCCACTAAAAATCTAAATGAAGACGATGGAATCATTCATTAATGACAGCGAACGACTGGAATGGCTTTGTAATATAGTCACTACAGCACATTACATAATTACAGAGGTGATCTAGCATGAGATGATTTAACCGGTTATATGTCAATTCTGGCAGTCAAGCAGGGAAAAAAAAAAAAAATGGAAAAAAGACCGATTATGTAAAATGTACTGTGTTACATAATTTAGTAGTACTTTGTATAGGGCTCCTTTCTTATTACAGATGGATAGAAAATATACTAAATAACAGTTTTTCAGTCAGAAAACCTTCAGCCAACAGAGTCAAGTTACATTATTGTAGAAGGTTTAGCAGATAACAGTTGTCTACAGTCAGCAAAATGTCTGTAACACACCCTGACCCTACAAAACTTGCCTGGTTTCTCACAATAGACCACTCCTGTGCATTTTCCATGGCATTAATCAAATACCAGGTCTAATTAAAAGTGCTTTAAGCAAAGCCTGTTCTTAATGTTACTCAGGTATTGCAATAATTTTTGATCACCCAAGCCTGGAAGACAAATAATTAGGACTGCCCTAATGTCCTAATGAGTAATGTCAGCATCTCCAAGTGACCTTCCCTCTGCTAATTCATTGCCCCCAGAAAAGATGTCCTCATGTTGCACATTATTAAATGAGCCCATGAAAGACATGCTATTAATTTTAGTTGATAATGCCTGTCATTGCAAGTACTATTTATAATCAATGATGTCACTCTTTGTTAATCTTAAAACAATATATTTTAAAATGTATTAAATTGAATACAGATAATTATACCAGAATTTTGTAGTGCTTCAGTGCCACATTTTACAAGGTAAACTCCTACAGTGTTTCTGAAAAGTTTGCCAAACTTTTAATGAATGTACTGACAAATAGCCAGTGTTGTTCTTACCAGTATAAAGCTATAAGTAACAGTTTGGCTTTTAGTATGAAGCCATTTTAATTAATTACAATTAAGCTAATCTGGGCATGTTGTTGCTCTTTTATAATGTTCTATTTTGACATTCTCAGTGTAATATTATAATTAAAATGAGTTTCTACAGCATATTGCATACAAAAATAGAAAATGACACCAGCTTATTCTGGACAAAAAAGAAAGATAATCTGAAGGCAACGTCAAAATGATATTTTCTTTTGAGGCAGTCCACAATAAAAAAGTTGGTCATACTAAAACTTCCCTAGAGAAAAATAAAGTTACTGGAAATTTTGCTAATATAAGACATGTATTTCATAGACAGGAGAAAAGGTGCCTACTAGGAATTTAATTTCAGAACATGATTCTAGTCTTTTGCTCATATTCTGTGTTACCAAAATTTACTTCTCAAAATATATTCAATTGGTTTAATCCTGAAATAGATATAACATGCAAAATAAATTGTTAGTGCAAACTATGTCATTTACGAATGGACCAAAAACATGGAAAAGTGGTTCAAAATCAGTCAGAGCCACAGTTCTGAAACACAAGGTAATGAGTCCTAGCCACTGAAACCAAAATATGGGAAGTTATGCTAAGCTTCAAAACTCATTTATACGTTAATGCATTTCATGCTGATTTCATAGCTTATATGCAGGATTCAGCCTGTCACACTAAAACCAATAATGATCCATTCACATTCCATAAAAGCATTGATTATACTGAATGTAGTAGACACCATAACCAAATATTGCATGAACATAGTAAGCTTTGGTCTAGGGCAACATCCACACTTTGAGTTAGCCTTCCATAGTTCACTCTTTCCTAGTTCCACTTGTTTGGTTAGAAAACGTATGGATAAGCAGTTCATTTTTGTAGCACATTACAGTATATGATAAAATCACCTGTAAGCATAATCTATGTTTAGAAATAAATGGTGATCAGGGAGATTACTTAATACATCTATGCCATATGTAGGGCCTCTTGACCTATAAACAATACACAGGGTTATTGGTTATTCCATCCTGAAGAAATTACATTCCCAAGATGACCTTGTAATACACAGTGCATTTAAAGGCATCTTGCTGTCTTCATTCAATTTGTCCATATTTGAGAAATGTCTTTTGCCATCCTCACCTTTGGCTTTTAGTCTGTAGGCTTTCTGCAGCTTCCTTTTAGATCAGCATGAATGAGATGTGATTAATCCCTGACCCTACTGACGGCCTCTTCAAGTGGAATGCACACACACACTACTGCAGCACTTTACACAGTAGGTGGAAAGTGAAATACCTACAGGGGGAAAAAGGAAAAAAATAAGACTCCCACACTTTATCAAATGTGGGAGAGATGAAAAGGAAACAGCTGCCACTGCTGTCGTAAGCAATTTCTGTGTGATTGAATGGAAGTGTCAGGGAAAGGACTGTCCGCTGGTCACCTGTTCTCCTCCATCAAGCCTCATGTCAGTTTGAGCTGTCAGGATGGAGTGATGGCTCGCCAATTTATCAACACTGCCAGTGACCTTGCAGCTACACCTGCAGTATGTGGGAACGAGGAACACGGGGCTCTGCATCGGCTGCATGACAGTGTATACCTGTGTGTGTGTGTCCAGTGGAGTGCACTTCCACTTACTGCCTGGGAAGGAGGGCTGTGTTACAAGTTGATAATGGATTTCTTCCAAGTCTCTAAAATCCACTCATTCTGACAGTGTTGTTCATCACTGCTGAAGCTATAGGTATTTAGAATAAAGTCCTTATTAAACCATTTCAAAAATTTAACTTAAAATTAGCTGTGATTTTATCAAAATTCACAATAAATTTTCAGATATTTCATTATTTTTGTATGTTAGCTACTTTATAACTGAATGTTTCTTTAAACAATATTTATGAAATAAAAACAATTTAAAATTTTATAACCTAGTAACGAGGATCTGTAAATTCTATGCTCTTACATGCATATTCCCTCAGCCCACTATGCTGAAGCTAACACTCTGACAGGTGATGATAGCAATGAAGAGAAATGGAGAGGAGACTTTTGTACCCACAACCACACTGAAGGTGTGTTGCTTTGGCACACAAGTATTACCTGCACTCTCCTCACTGTAAATAAGCTGCTGCTGAGGATGCCTGAGGTTTCAATATACTGACCTTCTTTTATGCAGTTCTGTACGTGTGTATATCAGTTATGATTTAATTGGCATCAATAGATTTTGAAAATAATTGTGACAGATCATTTTTAAAATTACCATTAAACAATATACTTTTCCAAACCTTATATGCAGAATGCAACCATTTAATCATTTTTATGTACTGTGCAACTATTATAGTTGGTTCATCTGTAATAACAGCTCAAATAGCTGGTAGCTGCATTGCAATTGTTCCCTCTTTCTGAGGAATATTTTTTTCTTTTACCTGATGCTTTTCTCCACAGTTAAGTTTGCATACTAAGCTACTTACAAATATTTACATGAATGGGTAGCTGTTACCAGAGCATTTCTGGGTCTTGTGTACAACAGCAAGGGTGGGATTTGAACCTGGGTCTTCTAACTGCAAAGTGACAACTGCAACTCCAAGGCCACCTGCTACCTTGAAACATTAAATATGTTGTTTTTGCCTGTGTCTAGCTGATGTCAGAAGCCATATTTCCAATTTTAATGTATATGACATCATTGTAAAGTTAGTCCTAAAATCTGACAAAAAAAACTATATAACGCCACCAAGTGGGTAGATATTGCACCTACATGAACACTGTGTACCGTAATTGTTACCAAAAAAGTCAGCTCATGTTACAAGGTTAGTGCTGAAGAACTTGAATGCAGCACAGGTCATTATCCTGTGCCACAACAGCACTGTAGCACATTATGTGACAGTGGATACTGCTTTTATATTTTATATTCACGGCAGTCTAATTTTACACCATTTGTTACATGTTATTAAACCAAGTTACTAATGAATCACCGTATTATTTTTTTTGAACAGCAATACATTTACAAAGTATAAACTTGCTTGTATGCTACATCATTTCTTTCCTTAATGGTCCAGCCCATGTCAGCTACTAACAAACCATTTATTTTATCTCATTTTGCTGTATTGAAGATTGACACCAACACTGCAAATGTTCATTCTTTGGGCAGAGGGACCAAGTACACAGTGGTTGTGCAAAGTGGCTCACAACGGTAGATGATAAACTGTAGTGAGTTAACCCACCGATATGGTAGGGTATTGTACTGTATCAGCTCAGGATTAAGTACTTCACTGAATGGTACCACAGAACCCAGAGCTTCCAAATGTAAGGATCCAAAACTACACCACTTGCTATTCCCATGTATTTCCAGTTTGCAGTGGGTTTGGGAACTGATTTGTCCAGGTTTTGGGATCTTTGCTGGTAATGTTGAGAATCTATATGGTCATGAAGCTTTGGGCCCTGCTTCACCACGACCCTGATGGCTTGTCTGTTTCGGAAACTACATGCTGAAACACACTGCACAGCCTCCACACTATTCAGCTGACAGCTTTCTCCAGGGTCACTTACAGTGATTCAGGGTATTCTTACTCTATCAACTCAAGGATCTTGTTAGGGTCCTATAGCAGGAGTGGGTTTTGAGGCAAAGATGACAGCTCCAGTTACAACCACTCACTTTCCTACTGTCTGTACTGTATATTTACAAAGACAGAAGAAACACAGTAATTTGTCTCCATTTATCACGATGGAGAAAAGTTTTGTTGATCACTGCAATATGGACATATTGGACACAACCTCACTTAAGGGCAGTTTCAATTTAACAAACCACTGAACAACAGCGGTTCTTGTTATAAAAATCCAGTAACAATTGTAAGAATGAATGCATATTATTTGATCTGTGAAAATCAGTTAAAATCAGCTTTGTATGTTGTAAGATTTGGTTTTGAAATACATAACCTTTATACAAAATATAGCAATTCTTACACTTAAAATTACATACAAAAATAAAATGAATCATGTCACCTCTGCCATTCAACAGTATCTAACAATCAAATAAAGAAATAAAATGTGTTTAAATAAAATACTGTCTAGTTTAAGTTGAAATCAGTTGGTTTTTCACAGCCGACTCACAATTCGGGTTCCCATTTTTTTCCTTTTAACTTTTGGCAGACAGCTGAAAAAACAATATTGATTACAAGACTTATGCCATATTTAAAAGCACTAAGATTACTTGAAGGCTAAGAATGCATGGATACAGCAGCAACTTACAACTAACTGTAAACTGAAAAATATATATAAAACAAAAAAAAAATCCATCAGTCCTAAAATGCATCTGAGAGCTGTGGTTGTATCATACATAATGGAGGATTACAGTAACACGAATGATTTATTTTAAGTGAAGTTTGCCGGTCAGTGAGAGCCTCAGCTAAGCTTGACCCGTTTGGCCTCTGGCTCAGGCTCCGGTGGGGAAACACTCACTCCTGGAATCTGGAAGACAACCAACGGTGCCATTAACACACTTTGCAGCCTCTGCTTGCTATTACACACTTGACTTTAAATGTGACCTCAATTGCAGCTACCAGTTGTGCATTTTGGGATATCAGTGGACACTGCAGTGTGTTCCCAACAGCATGCTGTGTATATGCGTGCCAACTCACCACTGGTTCAAGAAGGGCCATTCGGATCTTCTGGTGCTGGATGTTTGATGCATCTAAGCTGACAGTCACTTTCACTGTGTCAAACATGTGGAATGTGTGACCTTCCACCGTCAGTGATGGAACCTAAAAAACATGGTCTTTTACATTATACTGTAACTTCCACCTCAAGGGGACAGAATAGCACACAGCTGGACAAAATAAAGCAAATACGTAAAGGGGAGGTATCTAGTTTTTTACAGCATGTGAACATGTAGGCATACATGAGGCTAGGGAGTTGGGTCCAATATTCTGGATAGCTATGCAAGCAGAAGAAGTTACAATCTAACTAGGAGTGGCACAGTGGAGGAGAAAATAGCATGTTGTCTCTCTGCTCATGAATGGTGTAAGAGGTTGTGGGTTTGACCCTGGCTCAGTCTGTGTGAAGTTTGCATGTTCTCCCTGTGTCTGAGTGGGTTTCCTCCAAATGCTTTAGTTTCCTCCCATATTCCAAAGAGGTATTTTAGGTTAACTGGTAACTCAACTGGCCACAGTGTATGTTGTGTGTGTTACATTCTCTTCTGTATGAGTGCATCACTACATGAAGTTTACTGGAATGTATCTGATGCTGTAAGATGCTTTAGATAAAGGTGTCAGCTAAATACTGCACAATATTCATTGTAAGTTGCTTTGGAGAAAAGCATCTGTTAAATGCATAAATGCAAATTAATCTACCACAGTAAAATGATGTTCAACTACAAAGCCATAAAAATCAAAGGAGTGCAAGATAAAACAGACAGACAAAGCAGCGAACCTCTTCGTTAAATGCCAGGCAGGGATTGGGCTTGTCCTTGTTTTCAAAGAATACTGTGCCCTCCAGTCCAAACTTGGGGATGAGCACGATGATAGCATTTTTCCTCACAAAGAGAACGAAGGCTTCTTCGCTCAGTACCCCCTGGCTCTTGAAAAACAACTGGAAAACAAAGCACAGCAAAGAGGGTCAGTGATCAGTAAGAAGCGCTGACACACCAACTGTCACTAGGTGTCGTGTCTGCGTACACATCGAAGAGGAAAATGCTATTTCATTGGCTAATACCATGGTGCTTGGCGGAAAATGGTGAATTATCAGGAGACCAATCTGCGTGTCTTTTTTCTGTGAGTGTTTTTACAATGACTCTACAGAGGACCTGCGGGAGACAAATGAAACCTGGAGCGGGAAAATGCTGTAGCTGCGGTACCTGTGTGTGAAAAGCAACTGAGGCCCTCTGAGCATATTGCGCCATCTTGTGTCTGTAGTTCAAGTTGTTGCACAGAGCTGCCTGCTTGTGTTTGTCCATCAGGTCCGGATACGTGCAGTTGGCACCGATGGCCACAGCTAGCAGCCGGTGCACTATAATGTCGGCATACCTGTCAAACAACGCAGAAGAGAATGGAAATTTCAGTTAACCTCAGGGTTACACACCATCTCATTATGTTAAAAAATGGACAACTTATTAATTCACAAAAAAGTTATTTTCTTATTTTAATTTAAAACTTAATTTCTTACCTACCTTCTAAAATGTCAGTTTATGAAGAAGCGAACACAGAGCATACACAATCAGACCACATGTCAGTATAATGTACCCAAACAAAATAGAGGTGTAAGACTGGATTAACACAACTCACTTCCACAGTGTTTACAGCTCATGTCTGGCATTTATGATCAACAAAAACATGACAGACAATGAAAATGTATATGCAATAAATCTGTCGATAACTGGCACTGGAGTTTGCAGAGACAAACATTTTCAGGCACCTTTAATTAAAGTAACGCAGCACAAAGTTAATAAACAAATAAAAAGTAAATAAAAAGTTAAGATATTTTTATTTATTATAGCTTTATCTTGAATAAGAGCTTGCCCTATGAATAAATCTGGGGTAGTTTGTATATTAAGCTTTCACAGATAGTGAGTTGGGGTAAAAGTGAATTACAGACAAAAATTACAAATAAGCTTCTAAGCCCTACTTAAGGTTGAGGAGCCATTTCAATTATAGAAAAATACAACTGTAATCAAACATGCCATGTTAATAAATTAAATATTAGTTCCTACAATAACAGAAAATAATGTATTGCCTCAAGAGATACATAAAAACACAACCAGAAAGGTAATTTCACTTACATATTTTTCTAGTTATTTCTAAGTTAAATAGGACAAAGAAAGGTTATTGTGTGGCTCTCACCGGCGGATGGGTGACGTGAAGTGGGTATAGATGGGAGAGGCCAGGCCGTAGTGGTGGAAGTCATTGTCCATGCCGGAGCAGAAGTACACGGCCTGCATCATGCAGCGTGTGGCCAGGATACGCAGCAGGGTGTTGAAGTAAGGAAAGCCTCCAACATGTGCCGCATCCAGCGAGTCTGCCAGTGCCTTCGCCGAATCTGTGTAAATTATGCAGCCCTGCAAGGGGGAAGAGGAGATTCTGCGAGTGTCACAATTAGGAAAGATTAACACAAAGGTTTCAATTTGAATAAAGATGCAAAAGCTTTGTTCATTTATCAGAAAGAAAAAATACTGACTATAGTTCACTCAATTTTCCAGACTACATTGGTGGGTGGTGTTTGGATATATGGAGAAATCAGGAAAATGTGTACACATAATTTAAGCATGAGATTTTTACTACAATGGTGTATAGTACTGCTCTGTGTAGTGCATCAGGACTTTTATAACGTCATGTAATGAACATGTAATGTGTTTAATAAATAAGTCTTAAGTCTGCAACTGAAACACAGATACAGTATACATAGAGTACAGTGAGTTATATGCAAAAAGCAGTGAACAAGGCACTGCCTTCATGGAACTAACAATGGAGACGGTTTGGATGCTTCTTTTTAGAAACACAGTATGAAAATTGTTTAAAGCAGTATTTTAAGTTATTTTTTCAAAAAAAAAACATTCTCCCCTATATTGTGCTTAAAACAGGTTTCTTCTGAAATATTTTTGTGATGGTCTGTAAAACCATTAATCCAGAAGATTGACAGTAATATTTTAATTTTTTAAATTAGCAGACACTTTTCTAAAAAAGAAAAAAAAAACCATCCAATTCAAAAAGTAGAGCAACATGCAGCAAACCAAATTGTTGATAGACAAAGTTTTCAAAACATACAAGATTTTTTTGATGTGTGAAAATGTTTTGTTGCTTGGAGAGAGTAGTTCCAAATCTACTTAAAATTGTACCATCTTATACTATAGGATACATAATTTTATAACTTTTGAACCTGGGTCTTCTAACTGCAAAGTGACAACTGCAACTGCGAGGCCACCTGCTAACTTGAAACATTAAAAATGTTGGTTTTGCCTGCATCTAGCTAATGTCAGAAGCCATATTTCCATAAATTTAATGTATATGACATCACTGTAAAGTTAGTCCTAAAACCTGACAAAAAAAAATTATATAACGCCACCAAGTGGGTAGATATTGCACCTACATGAAATTGTTTAGGCTCAGTACCTAAACAAGAGGTACTGCAGCAGGGTCCTACAGGTCACATGTCCAAATCCTTAACTACTTTCTTACCTGATATCCACTCTTGATTTTCCAGACTACATGGGTGGGTTGTGTTTGGATATATGGATATATGGATATATGTGATTTTGCAGGAAGTCAGACAATACCTACCTTTGATTTTGCGGCTTTGATGAGAATGTCATAGTTGGAGGGGGGTGGCGCAGGGTGCTTCCTGAGAAGAGCGCACTCTGAAAACTCTTGATAAATCCTTTGTGCCACCGATATGTTCGCCAGCAACATGAACTCCTCAACCATGGAGTTGGTCTCCCTGGTAACAGAAAGAAATAAGTCCATTGTAGAGGAAGTGTGATGAAAACACATGAATATGTTGCTTATTATAATCATTCCGTCCATCTATCTATTCATAACTGATTGTCCAGTGCTGGGTTGCGGTTTTCAAGAGCCTGTCCTGGAAGCATAGGGCATGATGCAGGGTACATTGCTCCTTTACAGAGCAATCACACACATATACAGTAAAGGCAATTTATAGTCACTAACTCACCTGAAAGACATAGCTTTGAACCGTCAGAAGAAATTCCCATGAAAATGGGGGAAAAAAAAATACATACTCCACACAGAATGAGCCCGACTTGAACCCACATCTGATCCCAAGCACTCTAAGGCACCAGTGCTACCTACTGCGGTGCCCTGTATCATCAATAACAACAATAATATTTACAAAGGTAAGAAAGCCAGTTCCACAAGTGACAAACAATGACGCATAACTTCTTAGATGTGCATTGTCAGTTCAGTCATAGAGACGTCAGCACCACACGCCAAGTAGTGCCATGACCCAAAGTCACAATGAAAGTGTTGCACTCACTTCAGCTCCTTGGTTTGCAGATCTATGGGGTCGTGCGTCTCGCTGTCCATATGGAAACGAACTTCTGGGGATGACAGTGTTAGGGCACTGCAACAGAAAAGGGGAAAAAGGAAACTGAACATGAAGAGATCTGTACTTCAGATGAAGACCTGTAACACAGCTACAGCCATCAGAGCTTCTCTTACAGGTTTAACTACAAGATAACATTTAGGTACAACTTTAAAATACTTTTTTGTACTTTTTAAACAATTTTCCTCATTGTTTGACATTTTTACATTGTTATTGCAGCCAAAAGAGTCACACTGGCTCTTTAGAGCTGTTATTACTCCTTGAGCAGGGTGAAATATTTAAAAGGTTTACAGTAAGGATGCATTATGTACCCATTTTCAACTCTTCGCTTTTTGAGAATCTTTGCGAGTGTGTTGAGCCCACGCAGGCTTTTGGTGATATCATCGTTCATGTTTGCATCATCTATCCTCAACTGGGCCTCAGCATAAGTTAGGGATGCCTGAAGAAACAAACAGTCAGAATTCTGCTCTTTCTCTGTCAACCAAAAACAAACAAGAATAAGTATACTAGCTCACCTTGGAGTTTATCACGCTTTTTGTGAATCGCATACTGATAATCTCAGCATTGTGGTTCATTTCCCAAATACAAGAAAATGCCAGCCTGGAGGAGAAATATATTCATGACATTTAAACATGTTACATCAGAGCTCAGCACGAAGAAATGTGATATTTTTGCCTCCACTCTTACCGGTCCACATTACAGCGCAGGGAACACAGATTTGAGCTCAGCAGCTCAGGCACCATGTCAATTCGCTGCGAAACGGAAAAAATTTCAGGTTATTCAAACATTTAAATGTATTTGACTGTACTGATACACAAGCGCTTCATCCACCAAAATCGGCGGTGAGACCAGCACTCCACGTTGCTGGGAGCTGAGGACCCCATGCCATGATAATGTGATCAGCACACCTGCACTACAGCATCACTTGATTCAGCTTTCACTGTCCTACAGTGTTGTCCTTAGCAATATAACCTGTCTTAGCTGCTACTACTGGCACTATTGTTATATGTGTTGAATGCCTAGAAAGGATGGGCAGCTGCTGACTCTCAGACTCCCAGAGGTTTATTTTTTGCACTTGCCTCCTGGTTGGGAGTTTTTTTTTTTGTTTTTCTCTCCTTAGTTGCCAGCAGGCTTACTGTATTGTACTTATTCCCCGTTTAGTTGCTCTCATTTACATTTAACCTCTATCTACACCTTCACTATATACCCATTATCTGTTCTGTTATCCTAATATCTGCTGTCTAGGACTCTGAGTCACTGTATGAGAAGAAGCGCTCTATAAAAATAAATTGAACTGAATTCTGCTGAAGACACACAGTCTGGTGTGAGGAGAAGGAGGTAGTTTCCCCATCTCCATGACATAGTGTGTAACCATTAAGTAAAGTTTATACCTTTTCACAGAGATACACAGTTGTGCCTCGGCTGGCTGCCTCCTGGTCCAGAGCGTTTCCGGGTTGAATGAAGTGACTCACGTCTGCTATGTGAACGCCAACCTGAAACACACATTGGAGGCCTCAGATGGTGTTTCTCAGATACTCAGACACACACAGCTCAAACTGTGGCATTCATTTCCACCTCTAGGTTGCCATTCTCCAGTTCTTGACAGTGAAGGGCGTCGTCAATGTCTGTGCACCCTGGGGGGTCTACACTGCACACACACAAGTTTCTCAGATCGATACGGTTTTTCATGTCCTACAAGTACAGACAAAAGAGGGAAAAAAAGATGTTTTTTTAACCAAATCCAACAAAACCAGCTCAAAATCAAGAGATATGAGTTTCTGTGATTGTGTTCAGAATGGCAGGACTTAGCCCCCTGTGTGTTTCAGATTTAACTGCTGCAAAGTCTACAAAACATTTCAAACGCCATATATGATTTACAGTAAAATATTTATCAGATCATGTTACCTCTTCTGTGATGGCCCACGGCATCTTGGGAAGGAAGCCGAGCACAGCCTGAGAAAAGGGCTGATGAGGAACATCATGTTCGAGCAACAGGACCTCTGTCTCTGTCTCTTTATCGCCAGCACTGCCCAAATTCCTCACAAAATGGCCCTGGAATACAACAATAAATTGTTTCATTTTCTATTTTAGACAGAGCATTCTACTTCAGGAGTGACTCATATATGAACTGCTGAATAGGATCCATGAAAAGAAAAACGTTTCCAACTTTTGTCTACAACATTATCATTTTTCCTTTTATTCACGTAATGATCCAGTCAGTTCGAGTGTTTGTAACTCTTTTTATAGATTGGTACTTGTGCATAGAGTGAGGAACTGAACATACATTGGGGTATCTGGAATTCTTGGGCCAGCCATCGATGGCCACCACAATCCTCTGTCCCACCAAAGCTGATGCCTGCCGTGTCTCTATTCTGATGCGGGGAATTCTGCGGTCAGCTGGTGTAAACAAATGTCTGGTCGCCTGCAAAAAAAACAGAAATATTCATAACAAATTCGTCATAGTACAAGTTAAAAATTGGAAGGCAGACATTTACATTTCAATTTAAGACCTTAACTATTAATGCCTGCTGTTGGAAAATGTGTATTTTGGCAACACATATTTAAAGCTTGGCTCTCTAAACGATGCTCTTTTTCTGTGTGTGTTTGGCTTCACCTCTTTAATCTCAGACTGAGAGAGCATCCCACAGAATGGCCTCCAGTTCCTTTTTATAATGCCCACCACCTTCCCTGTGGACTTCAGTGTCAACTGGCTGCCATCACACTTGGTCTGCGAAGGGGAGGCCATATCACATTATACATTATAAATACAGAGATAGCAAAGCAAAAGCACCATTATGATGTAGGTATCTCAGCCTATTCAATTTGACCAAAAACAGCACTGATACTAACACAGTATAGCTTGTGACCAAAATCAAAAGCAAACATTAAGTATATATCATAAACCTGCATACAATTTTTTGTTCTTCCTCATCCTCATCACTGTCGCCTTTAGGGCCCTCATCCACAAGTACCACAGAGGATGGGGAGACCCACAGGTGCCGGGGCAGCAGCTCCACAGCAACTGTGTCCTGGTGCATGGCCCTGTTCAGGTTCTGGAGGCCTTGGATCAGAATCTGAGGGAAAAATTGGGAAAACAGACCATTGCACTGAGAACTTGGTGGCCACAGCACTGTCCTAAAGGATCCATGCCGTTATGGTGACTGCCTCATGACCTTTGACTTTACAATGCTTGCCTCTGTAGTGTCCTCTTTATCACTTTGGACAAAGACAGTAGCTTCCAGGTAGTTGTCCCTGCTGGCATGGAACACTCCTTGGAGGAAGGTACCACTCTTGATACCAGCCTGAATGCGGGAAAGTGGGAGGTGCTCCGGGAAGAGGATTTTGCCACTACTGATTTCACTCTGAAGACCAAGCAGATTCAAGCTGTAAAAACTGAAACAGCAACACAATATTGTGTACAACACTGCAGTAAAACACCCTAAACTTCTGTTCTGATACTCACCACATCATTTGTGTCTAATGCAAGACGGTCCATCAGTTCGGGGTTAGCTGTCAGACTCTTTATATACTCCTCGACTGCACGAAAGAAATCAGCCGCAAAATATGATGCAGTGTTTTCCAGCAGGAAATGAAATATCAAAGGTTTGTTTGGAAACACAAGCAGAAATGCCTTACATTTATAAGCAGTCAGACCGCATGCCTTGGCCTTCTCCCTGTTCTCCTTGTCATCCGTCAATAGAATAATTCTGAGGTCCTCTGCATTTGGCACTTTTTTCAGGTGTTCGCTGTACCACTTGGCTGCCATGCGTATGGCTCGGTCGTTCCTGTCATTGGCACTCTCTCCTTGCTCTCGTTCGATGAAGGTTTCCCTGGAAAAGTTGAACACAGATGTAGCAGTGTATTTTTTGGGAACACCACAGTAAATGACCTGAAACAGAATCAACATTAGGTTAATGTCCTTTATTATTTGCTGGTGTGTTCAAATTATATGAATGCTTTTAAAAAATTATTAACCTTAATTCAGCTCATGCCTGTGTCCACAGTGACTTACAGTGCTAGATAATAAACTTCACAGCAATATTTAAAGGTGTTCTGACAGTATCAATTCTGAGTAAGTACACTGATGAAGGGGACTACAGTAGGGATGGGATTTGAACTAACATAATACAAATTACATGACAAATAACTAACCACTAAATTACCTGCTGGTGTTTTTAAGTTACAGCATGTCAAGAAGGCCTATTGTCTAGGAGATGTGAATAAACAGGTTACCACTAACACGCATCAGTTGTTTGTGTATTATATAAAGAACAGTTTAAATAAAAGCATCCTCTGGCATAAAATAAAACACTTGAAAGTGACAAGTGACAAAAAGGTGTCAAGAAAGCATGCAATAATATTAGTACCTGTGATGCTCATTAGTGAAGGTGTAGAAATGCTTGGATGCATTATGAATGACATCTTTGATCCTTTTGTAGACTGGAGCACTCCTGTGTCTTACTTCTTGAAGTACTGTTTGCAGGATGATCACATTATTGATCACAGGGTCCTCCAGAATGTCAATCTGAATAAGAGGAGAAAAAAGCGATTTATTGTTATTTCCTAACACGTTTGGCCAAGGTTACTTGCTATATTAGGTAGATAACTTTACACAACTTTACCCAAGGTCGTAAGGTATTCTTATGCTGTCAGTTCAATATCAGGGGTGGTACAGCAGGAGCGGGATTCCAACCAGAAACTTCAGATGCCGACACAATGGTCCTAAACACTACGCCACCTGCTGTTCATTAAATGACTACTAACTAGATTTCCTTCATAAACTGCTAAGGCATCTATATTTTCCCGGGTGACGGCTTGTGTCAGTATGGAACAGCGGTGCAGCCGCAGTACCTGACGAAGGACCACGTTTGTGTCCGGGATGATGTAGTGAGGCGAGGCGCACAGGCTGCTCTCCCTGTACGCGTCCCGCTGCAGCACCGACGTTTCCTGCCCGCACTCTGCACACAGCTCGCTGCCGCACCAGATGTCGTCCCGCAGGTAGTGCTCCCGCACCACCTTCATCACCCTGCCCGATCGCGTCTTCTTCACAAAGGTTTTGGTCTTCAGCATGTTGTCTCGTCCAATCCACTCCGCTTTGTAACGCTACAGACTCCGTACAAAATATAACACACACCGTAACACGCACTGCTACTGCTTTTGAAACACACGTGCAGGCAGCTGACTGGGGAACGTTTCCCGGAGTTTCAGCTCGTTACAGAACACCATTTCATATAGATATATTTATATATATTTAAAGTTACTAAAATTTTAGCTTTTACTTATTTAGTTGTAAAATATAATAAATCATACATGTAAAATGAAGTAAAGAAACAGGATGTGTGTCAGTAACTATCGTTTTGATATTATAATTTCCGAGTTATTTTTAGTCGGCCATCTAACCTGACGGTGGCTTTAAGACGTGTCTTAGCGCTCCTAGAGGTGCGGCTGAATCATGACCCCCCCCTCCCCCCCCCCTTCGGATTATTGACCTACAATTTTTAATTTGCTTGAATGACTATCGTATAGACTTTTTGTTTTACATTATTTCCTTTTGTTTTGAATAGGTCTTTGCTACACGGCGGCACGTTAGCAATCAGTTCTAATTTTCTTTGGAAGCAAGTTTTCCACGGTACCTGTATGGACACATCATTCCAGTCGTCACACGTTCTTTGTTACAGTATTTTGGTTTCCAAGAAAAAAGTGCCTTTGTACTGAATCTGAATTCTAGCAACTGTCATCCATGTAATGGCATTTTATTTGATACACTTGAATGACAAAGAGCACTTAGTAAATTAACACTTTATGTTAATTGTGAAAGTAGGTAACTTTCTCTTGCATCTAATTCTAAATATTGGTCTATTAATAATATTTTTTCCTTTCTTTTTTAAACAAACTGAATGTCTACTGAATTAAATGTTTACTGTTTACTTTTTATGAACTTAGTTTAGCAGTAGACAGCAAGAAATCGACCAGTGGGGTACTTTTATTGCTTAAAATGTGCAGCACAGTTGTGTGTATTGTTAGAGACAAATAAAAATAAGCACATGTTTAATGTAAGCCATAAATAGGTTTGAAATATCTTTGGCTCAGTTTTTAGTGTCTTCTATAACTTTAATGCTTTTTTCTGGCAGCCTGTATATCAACTCCTACAATGTGACAATGTGCCTACAGATGTAATCCCCTCCAAAAATACAATAACTGTCTGAAGTATTCTGAATGGCAGTGGAGGTCTGCTGAAGGGATGTGAATCCCTAAAGAGTAGAATTCTAAAAGTACCATTTCAGAGTTAGCTCTCTGCTCTCTGCAGAAGGAGAGTTATTCCTCAGTATTGTCATTTGCTGCTAAGAGAATTCCTCTTCAATAATGCACAGGCTGACATGTCAGTACAGAAAGGAGGAAATCCTGACATAAAATGATTCTTAGAGCAGTAAATTCAAGAACCTCATTCTGGATTATTGCAGTGACTTCAGTATCATGGTCACATTGAAAGGAGTCATATTTGAGTGGTCCAGGCTGGAGAATATGATTATTACAGGCTATACTACCTCAGTGATCCTATTTGAGCTGCCAATGAACATGCGTGTGAAGTTAACAGAGGTTGAGTGCTAAACTTTATGCATCAAGTTGAGTATGAAGCAACTACCATCGTAGCCTTCATGGATGATGTGGGAGTGACTACATCATCTGTCTCAGGGTGTAGCTGGATTCTGCAGGGGCTAGAGAAGCTTATGACATGCACTAGAATATGTTTTAAGCCAGGAAAGTCCAGCTCTCTTTTTTTGAAGAAGGGAAGGCCTACTGATAAGTTCTACATTAGATCAGGGAAAACATTGATTCTATCAAATCCAGAGAAGCCAGTGAACAGCTTAGGCAAGTGGTTTGGTAACAGCTTGAGGGATTTGTTAGCAATTCAGGTAGCTTAGAGGGTGGAAACTGGGTGGAAAAGTCAGGACTTTCAGGTCAGTTTAACATGTGGGTATAAGTACAGTATCAGTTCTGTGGACCATTTTGGATTATGAAGTCCGATTATAAATGATTGTTGTATTCAGGAGATTGATAAATTGTTACCTGCACATGTGAGTCAGTGTACCTTGAAGCAAAAGGTGCACTATTATTCTTAGAGTAAAATCAATTTGTAATTCAGCAGAAGTTTAGGCCCTGTGAATAGCAAGGTAGGCATGCAAATGTTGAGGATCACATGATTTCCAAAGGTGAGTTTAACTTTAATTGTTAACAAACTTGAATAACCACTTCTGATAGCTGCGTTTCTAAACCACACCATTAATTATAGCAAAAGGTCATTATCTTCTCCCCAGTTCTCAGTGTGTGCTGGTTCATTCAGTACTGCTTTTTAAAAAAGAGATCAGGATCTGTATAACAACCTTAATTCAAACAAGTATTGAGAAGAAATAAACCATAAATATGGTTATAATTGACATTATTCAAAAATCACAAATATAGTTATATGAGTATAATTCTGGTACTTCTTTAGTCTTGAAAGAGTCAAAGTAACTTTTGTGCCAACAGTGACCTTTTTATTATAAACTAAATTTTGAACTGTAACTTTTAACAGTTATTATTATAATAGTGCAATTTTTGTAATTTTATTTCAAGTGAATCTGCTAGCTGGGGAGTTAAACAAGATAGTACACTTTTTACAGCAAATTTCATGACACTAAATGTAGGCTAGTGTGTTAGCCAACATGCGATTTATTTGATCTCCAGTATAAGGTCAAACACTGACATGAAAACAGAAGCAGGAGCCATCTTGCAGCTCTTTAGATTAATTTATGCAGGTTGTGCACTGATCCTGGCTGGTGCAGTTGTCTCATAGGTCTTGCACACCAGCGGGGTGCGATTGCTTCATCCCTGCTTTTCAAACAGGCTGCAGTGCAGGTCAGGGGAGACTGGTGCTGTGTTGCTGTAAGCAAATGCTTTGCATTCTTGTAGATCCCGAGCACAGTTGTTGAGCATACCCAGAGTTTATATTCGGGGAGAAGATTGTTCGCATTCACATAAGGGCTGGATTGTGAGCCAAAAATGACAGATGCTTCTTTGCAGCCGAAATGTTTTAAGATTTAAGGAATTGTCTGTGTTGTTCTAATTTTGGCAAATGAAGACAGATGTACATTTAATGGTATTGCATCTAAAGTTATCCAAGCTGATTAACGAGGACATCTTAGACATCAGAAGTGAAAATGTGAATTCAAAAAAGGCTATAGTTATTGTTTGGTGTGGTAGTCCCAGCATGAATTGCCTGCTGTGATCTGGCTGTCATTAGCACCTGTCATTTCAGTTCATATCACCACACCCAGATGCACATTCATGCCAGGTAGTTTGTGTACTTAAAAGTGATGTATGGGCTGTTTGAACATGTTCATATTCAAAACATGTCAGACCATCCTTTTGTCTCAAAATTGTCTTGAGAAATCATAGTTTTAAAAAAGTGCCTGGTCATTTGGTAGATTATGAAATTTGTGACATAATGTGACATAAACTAACATTTTTCAGTGAAAATTAGTCATTTATCAAGCAAATATGAATTGTGAGTGATCCCCACATACCAGAAATGCATTCTTTGTGCAGCTACTGCATGTACACTGTACAAACCCACTGTTCATTTCAAAAACATTTTTGACCATTTTAAGAAAAAATACATCTCACATCCAGTACACAAACATAAAAACACAATGGACATAGAAAAACTTCGATCAATAGGCAGTAAGCAATGAACAATAAATGTGTTTGTAGAAATTTATATGCAAAAAATTTATTAGTAGGATCAATATATACAGTGCATAGATATCTACAAAATGTACAGTACTTTTTCAGTTTCCTAATATGTCTTTTCCATCTTTAACATTTAACTTTACAATTATTATGGAATAATATACTGTCCAAATTAAGTAAATTATGAAAATACACACACACAAAAACAGTTTAAAACATATGTCTGGTGTTCAGTTTCATAAATCACATTATTAACTGTCCAGGCTGTAATGAAAAATACAGGGAAACAAACGGGTGGTACAAGCGAGTGTTTCCAATGTGAGCAGGTTCTCCTCATCAGCACTGTGCACAGGAGATTTGCCCTTTTCAAGTGTCAGAAAAAGAATGTGTTTTACAACTCATTATGCTTACATACACCAAGAAAGTTCCATGCATGCAGCTAAACACATACGAGACATGTATTAATGATTAATATATATTTATTTAATGCTGTCATCAACTGTGTTTGTTTGAAATATTTTTAAAAGGTTCCCCTAGGGAGTGCCTTTATTTATTGGCCATGTGGATATTTGGTCTACAGTATAGTTCTACTACTGACCACATATGACAGATATTAAAATACACTATTTCTCAGCCATGCCAACAACAATGAAAAAATCTCTGACAGGAGTTTTGTTTTTTCTGTTTGCAATGAAAAAAGTTGAACAAAATGCTAGTGGAGCTGTCCTATTGTTTTCCATGCTGTCAGCTTAAATTCTATTTTTATTGGCAGGTTCACTTGGCAAGAAGAATCACTTTTCAGAAAAGTTGTAAGGAAATGCAGGCAGCTCAAACTGCATAAATTACTGAAGTCCCAGAGAACATACCCACTTCCAGTATTTTACCAAATGTTTGCCACATAATCGCTACACTGCTAAGGTGGTACAGAAAAGCAAATTACATGAATTTAGTACTGAAAGACTTCAAACTGATTCGTACAGTACAGTATGATTTTTGGTAAAACTTGTTTGTGTTATATCACCATAAAATTTTTGAGGTGTATAAAACTCAGATATACTAGCTTATGAAGATAAAATGCCACTTCACTTGACTAAAAAGTAGATAATGTGGACACACAGGAAAGTGCTTTTTGGTGTGGTAAAGGTATGTATGATTGGGCCAATAAAGATGACTGTTTTCCTTTGAAAAGCTGTGGCTTTGATTTCCTGCAGCAGTTTGTCAAAAATGTCAAGTGATAATGTGAATGCAGGTGAGGTGCACAGGTGTTCATGGGAAATTTTTAAAAAATAGTTTTACTTAATCAAAATAATTTGTTGACATTTTTAAATCACAATAGCAATTGAATTATTTTTTCTTTGTTAGATATAAAAATAGGCTTCACAAAGGTATTACATTTCACACTATGAAAGTGGATGCATTTCCTTAACATGTATTATTCAACTTATGTCATATGTGACTTACAACAGCTCAGTCTTTCAACAGGCAGTCCATAAAACTTTTTTTCAATTATTTCTGAATTAGGTCTGAAAATGGCTCTATCTGCTGTGCAACATCTTTGACTGGCTGTGCTGTCACCACACACTGTATTTGAGTGTACAGCAAATTGTGTTTTCTTTACTCACTGCTGAATCCATCTCAACATTCATGAAAGGTCTCAAAACACAATTCTACTGGATTCACTTCTCTCTTGATCTCCTATCTGTACTATGGATGTTCCGTACATTATCGCTTATTGGTAAAAGTACTCCTATCAGTTCCTATATGAAGCTGCTCATATTATGTGCACCATGGTGGTCTTTGAGTATCACGTATCTGTATCAAAACTTGGATTGGGTGAATGCTGTTGCAGAGACTAGGATATGAAGGAAGCTGCAGTCCATCATGGACAATGGCTCAATGAACTCTTTTAGCGAACAAGTTATTACTTAGGTGCAGTAATAAGCATTTATGAGAATCCTTCTTACCAATAACCGTCCATCTCCATAATGACATGCAAAGATGTGACAAACAACATCTATCTATCTATCTATTGATTTTGGAATTTATTTATTGTTTTGTATCTTATGAGTGTGTTATATCCCCTACGTGTTCACCTGCTGTACACAAGAGTATCTGTGTGAGGATCAACAGGATCAGTCTTATCCTGTCTATATTTATCTCAGTGAAATGTGCTTTTGTTCTCATTGAGTTGTACATGGTTTTGGAGAGAGGTGTCAGCTAAATAATTAAATGCCATGTATTTAACATTTCACTTGTGGTTCCACTGAAGTAGCTTTTTATTTGCAATGGCTAGCAAACGAAAAGAGTATTACGGTAGTGCTGAAAAATGAATGTGTAAAAATGTAAATAGTAATAGTGCACCATGAAATTATAATACTGTATAATAAATAAATAATGTGTGAAATTAGTGGAAGTATAACAGAGCCATTTAAATCCTTATGGTTTATATAAAACAGGGATTTTTGACTTACAACAAAGTTATTTTATGACAAGGTTGAAGTTATATACCACTAGAATCCTCCTTTCAGACATTTCTGTAACACTTTTCTTGTTGCGACAGTTTCAGTCAGCATCAGTGTACAGCAGTTATGATGATTTATGAACTTGCTCTCCGTTAATAGGATATCTATGATACTCACTTCACCACATGAGTATCGTGGCTGCACTGCCAATAGTGTGTTATGAAACTCACACGTGCACTTGCTGAATGATGCACTAGTACAAAACTCAAACTTAGAAGTCAAAGTGTCCTTTAGGAGTTGGTTATGAAGACTCATCAATTGTCAGTTAATATGATGTGTTTAGTGCTACTTTGATTCACTGGCCACGTAATTTCATATGCTGAACAAAAAAGGTCATTTCACCACTAGCTCCTCCTCACCCCATCACCCAACTATGTCTTACATTGTTCTTCACCTTCTCTGGAACCAGATAAATCACATGGCATGGAGCTCCCACTAGGAAGTTGTCAAGCCAGTCTGGTCAATCCCCATGCCATGATTCATCATGTGCCAGCTCACACTACTTTTTTCTTCTGAAAATGTTGCCACTTTCAAGTAAAGTGTACTTTTGAAATGCAGTACTTTAACTACATTTAATTCATCAGTTCAACATATTGATAAATGAAAGACACATCCTAAAAGTTTATTGAAATGTTTTTATTTTACATAAAATTTACTGTATGTACTTTAACACACTGTGCATGGGCATTGTACTGCTTTATCATGTTCAGCACACTTTTTTCTTTTTTATTTCACTTTTTAAGACACACAGCCTTCCAGAAAGTTTTGTGTATTTATCTATTTCTCATAAAAGTGTTTTTTCTTCTATGTGGTATTGTTATGTGTTATTAGGTTCAGTCAAAAGTGCAGCAAGTTAAAACAAGTAGATAATGCTCTTTCCCAAAGCAAGTACTATTAATTCCCTTTGAAAACAATGTTAGGGGTCAGGTGAAGCTTAATCAAAATGAACATGTATTTTAGCCTGATGAAAACATGTATCTTGACAAGGTGATTAAAATGGTAAATGAAAGGCAATGATGAAATGTTCTTTTCCTTTGTTAATGGTTTGTGTGGCTCTCAATTTTTCTTTGTACATAATTTTAAATTGTCATCATCAAAGTCAGGAAAAGTTTATGACTAGCAAGATTTAATATGGCTTTAAAAAATTGCAGGTGCTGTTTTTGGTAAACACGTCACAAACTGTTACAGCAAATTCCTTGTTTGTATCTAAAGTGTCATCAAAATATTTTAGGGTGTTACTGAATCTGGTATACTCTCACCACATGTACTGTGGTACAGGCACATGTCCCACTCGAGCCTTATTTGTTTTCTTTGTGTGTTGGCTGGCAAAAAGGCTTCTACCATGTAAATTAGAACTGAACTGACAGGTTCATTTCAGTGCGTGTAAATATTGTAAAATATTTGATGGTCACGCCCAGGGGAATTGACTCATTCACTTATACGGATGTAATTTATAATGCATTCCTTTATTTGTAAGGGGAGAGCCATGTAGCTATTGTGTGATTTTTCTTTAAAAGAGTTGTAACTGTCACTGTCACACCCATGATCTGATGGCACACACTGATCCACCTCAGCCTACACTGAAGTTTGTCTTACATCGCCTGACAGTTATGTTTTAATAATATATTCAGTGGCCAAAGACAAGTATTTCCCATCAGTAGTCCTAAACAGCATAGTCCAGTTGCTGCACATATTTTTCCAAGATAAGTTTCCCTGGGCCAGCACTTCATCATTATATGTCTTTTGTAGATGTGCTGGCTATTCTATTTATCTTGCATTACTATGTCCCACTAGTAGTTAGTCAGTTAGATGTTCCAGGCAGCCTAGTGGCCCTGCTACTGTCTTACAGACACCTTATACCATAGGGTCCACACAAAGGTCCACACCTAACAGCTAGGGCATGACATCAGGGAATATAGTCAGCTACCTTATAATTCATAGCATTATCTTGCTTTCGGGTTACTGAAACAACCTCAGGGCGGAGAATGGGTTCTGAGAAATGTAAGCTTGTAATGCAGAAAACTTTTGGTGTAGTGCTGTGCTACAGGGAATAATCATGACAGGGCAAGAAGAGATATCGGCTTTGCACCCTATTTCCAATGTGCATATTATTACACCTATAATTATCATATGTGTGGATTAATCTTTTCTTGGATTACATTTTAATACTGTAATAACATATATGAAGTTTTGTTTTAAAAGGTTTTGTCCTCTACACCAGTGCTTGAGGTGAAAAAAATGAGTCCTGGTATACCCCTTGTTGGGATATTGGTTGGTATCAGCAAACAAATCATTTTTGAATGTAGGATTTTTGCATTGAATAAATTATACTAGGAGATATTGTTGATGTTCACAATATATATTTTATAACCTGTGGGACTCAAGTATTGAATGAATAGTGGGAAATCAGTGTGCGCACTGAATGAAATGTATCTATGGGGATATTATGAATTATGTCCTTGTACAACAGCAGTCTTTTTCTACGAGAGCAGCTCAGTCAGAAAATCTGGTTGTTCAGGGACAGAAAAGATCACAAGGAACATATGACAACTGCTGGCCTGTAAGGAAAAGTCCCAGTACTTCCAACAGTAAAATTTAGAATTACTGGTATTGTGAGTTCTGGTGGGCACTGACCCACTTCAAGCACTGAAATATCCCTTTAATTAAAAAATATTTTAAATATATATGAGGTCTTCACAAAAGGTTTCATTCTGATGGTTAAGACAGTTTGATTGCAGAGTCTACCAGGTTGTCCACTGGGATGCTGGCTACCACAGAAGCATCTCCTATAGGCCTGCCAAGTATCTGCAGGTCCAAAGCAAGCAACCCTGACAGCAGTGCTCCTCCTCCATTTATGTAAGTGCTTATTCATGCCACTGTAGTATGTATAGAAAGATATCGACTAGGTATGGAGAAGCAGCCCTGCCCACTTGCGTGACTGTACTGACTGAAATGCACTTTTGTTTACTCAGAGTTGTGTGTTGCTTTGGAGAAAAACATCTCCTCAATGAACAAATGTAAATGTAAAGTCCGGTAAAGAGGGGCTGTATTTACTGTTCAGATGTTCTCTGAAGATGTCAACTGTCCAATTAATAAATGTAAAGTACATAAAGATCCTGAATGGAAAAGGAAAATGTGTTGAATAAAACATACCAGATTCCATTTAATTCAAATTATTTTTACAGAAGGCTCTTCTCACCACAGTTAGTTACAGAAACAGTGGGAACACATGGCTGAATTGAAGAAGTAAGCCAGCTAGCAGCTGAGGAGAGGAAAACAAAAACTTCCAGCTACAAAGAAGAAGAGAAAAACAAATCTCTGGGGGTCAAAGTGCCTCTGACTGCTTACGCCTCCAGAACATTCTGTTGAGGTTACAGAGGACCTGTACAGGTATGTCAACAAAAAAACAGTACAGCAAGCAACACAGAGCTGGATTCTGTGGAGACAGAAGTCATGGTCCAGTCCCAGGTGGCTGACCAAACAAGGCTCATTTGTTCTTGGACTCAGGTGGCATCCGGAAAGTACTGGTAGAGTAGTTTGACCACAAGCTTCCCTGGTGGCTCAGGTGTTCAGAAAGGTGCTGTGAATTTCCTTATATTAAAACACTATTTGCTCTGTTATTGAAGAAATGGAAATTACTACTGCATCATAATAATAAAACTTGGCTTTTGTTGCATGAACATGTGAGCTGACATCCAATTATTGGAAAACTGTACATTATTAAACAAAAGACATTTTTAAGGCGTAAAATAGAAAATGGCTTTTTGAAAAGACTGGGTGGTGCAGTTTTACTGCATGTCATATATGAGAGCCCTTAAACCTGTTCTCTAAGGAGATTTCCCAAGGCAAGACCAAGAGCTACTGTGGGTGGACTGCAGTTAGATGCGTCACATCACAACTTACCTGTCATTTAAACATGACATACACAGTTTTATTGCATATTCAGCGGTGGCTGTGTTTGAGTGACACAGAACTGCACTGATCATCAAAATCTTTAGTTCATATATCAAACACAATACAGGGTGATTTTAAAAAAGAACACTTGAACTTATGCATTTATTACCCAATAACTGGATGCAGAAATTTTCAAGCAACTTTCAAGTGTACAAAATCTGAAGAAAAAAAGCATAGGTCTAAAAATTGGTTTAGACCACATATTTATGTGATGCTTAGTTAAGGGGTAATACGTTTAAATGTCCACTTCTTTTTGAATCACCATGTGTATGTTTTTTTCTTGTACAATAATGCTATTTTCCTTTTAATGAATGAAATTCATGCTGTGCCATGTCCCGTGTGTATGTGGATGTCTAGTTGATAACGTTCTTACTTTCTCTAGTTAATAACGCACTTACTTACATATGTAGAGCTATTTTCATCTAAATATTCACTGAATGTTCCCCTCTGGCATCATCTTTGCCGACTTCAACAACTTCCAGTGGCATGTTGGCATAAAGTATGCAATCCAGACAGACAGCTGCACTGCAGTTGAGCTTTCTTCCATGCCAGCACATATGGCTGTGGTGCGATAAATAGAAATATTAAATGACCCAGAGCCTAGACCCAAGCCACTGAAGAGGCATCTGAATTTACCCTGAGGATGCTAACACCCAGTAGGTTTTTACTCTGTAGTGGAAAGTACGCACAATTTACTGTATATTACCATCAAAGGTAAACTCTGACACAAAGAGAGATATAGTGTCCGTCTGGCTTCATAATAATGTGTTATTGTGTCACATTAGGTTTTTCCACGTTACAATATTTATATCTTTTTACGTAATATTTGAATTTTTCTGTTTTGCAATTTTATTGCATTTTGGAAAAAAAAACATAACTAAACAAAATATTTAATATATTTATTTAAATATTCACACCATTGATAATGTCAGTAAACCAAAAATTTTCTAGTCTAATTTAATATTGCGTGGATGGTTTGGATTCCTTAAAAGTAAACACATGTATAGTCACACCCTAAAAGCTTATGATTGTTTTTTAAAATAATGGAGATATTAAAGGTCTCTTTGTCCTGTAATGTGGACAAAATAGTTAATTGTTTTAGTTGCTACATTTGTATTTTAAACTCACCTGGGGTTTTGTCGTAAATAATGCTTGGAATGAAACTCTTTCTGAGAAACAGCAGCAGCAGCAACAACCTGCTACGAAAGTGCAGTATAGCCTGTGAGAACACCAAGATGTCTGTCTCTAAGCAAAACAGACTCTTTGTGGGAACACATTTTTCTGCCCATGAAGTTATTTGTGCTATAAAAATATGCTACAAAATTCTTGCCCCAAGTTGAAGAACTAAAAGCACTGAAGCACAAGTTCACATACTCCATTCACCAGCAGCATCCACAGTGGGGCATGTGGAGTCATCTGTACTGAACCAGACAAGACTGTCCACTCACTGTAAATACAAATATACCCAGTGTGATGCACAGCAAATACGACACTATTTCTCGACACTTCGCCAACACATTAGGTCATTAGGTTATGACTATGAGAGAATAAGTTTGTAATGTTAACTTTACAGTCATGCAGTTTCGTTTAAAAAGAGCCACTTTTAAAATAGCTGGATTTGAACCTAAGGCCAAACACCCTACCCACTGCACCATATAAAACCAGGTAACTGAAAAATTAACTCTGTGTGTAATTTATTTATTTACTATGTATGTTATAGTGTTTCAATAATACACCTTTCTTGTCATACCTGCAGCAGTAGTCCTGTTTCTGTTATTGTTGCTGAATTTTTGTTTAGTACATCATTTGTGAGAATTTACTTACCACATTGGGGTTTCTTAACTAGACATTTTCTTATTCTTACTACTATCAAAATATGGGTGGAATAGAAGGAAATAGTTTGTAAGGTCAAAGTGCCCTAACGTGCAACATGTACGTACATAGTACAGTGTTTTTTCCCCACGAATCTTTAATCATAATGCCTGAGATGATTTATGTAAATATAATTTTTTTTAAATTACATAATTACATTGTATACGCATGTTTATTTTTTTATATTGTTGTTCTGTTTTCCTTTTAAGAAATACAAGGAAAATGTATATTCAGTAAATATATATTCAGTGTGCGCCCTTCGAACAATTATTCATCATCGGCCGTGATCACCCAGGAACTCAAGTCTTTCTGGAAGGTCGACTTTGTAATACAGGGATTAAAACTAAGGAATTTCAGCAGCTGGGCGGGGTTTCACGTGTTGTAGGCGTGGCAACTCTGGCAATCCACACGCCCCGCCCCCTGTTGCAGTAGAAAACCGAGCGCGAGTGTAAACCTGTGAACAGTACAGTGAGTCGCGAGGCAACGTGAGATCGGCGCGCGCTCGGCTGGCACTTTAACTGGGCGGACTGTACTGTACTGTAACACGCATTTACCGTAGACTGTGTTACGCTCGTGGCTGCACGTGGGCTGTGGCCACAGCTGTCATGGCCGCGATGATGACGGTGAGCGCAGCGCTGGGTCCGGGTTCGGGGCAGGAGGACGCGCTCGGCACGCTGCTCAGACCCGCGCTGCTGCCCGAGGGTACCCAGGCCCACGAGAGCGCGCTGTTCCACATGGAGACGAAGAGCGCGCCCAGGGAGGGCGACCTGTGCACAGACTACATCCAGGTAAACTAAACGGCGCTGAAACACACACACACAAACACACACACACACACACACACAGAGTATGTATGGGCAACACTCGCCCATGGAATGATGTAAAATGATATTTATATATTCATAGATTGCACATCCGTCAAATGACTCCATTCAGGTAAATTTAATCTTATTTTTAAACCTGCACTTCTCAGCTGAGTCTTTCTGTGCAGTCTTTCCTTAGTAAAGTACACTGTGTTCTTACACTTATTTACTATGGTATTTTATTGTACACTCTTTTATTTGTATCATGTTTGTGGTGGTTATGGCTGCTGCCTCTGGACTCAGAGGTTGCAGGTTTGAATCCCCCTTCCACTGTAGGACCCCCTGAACAGGATACTTACCCAGATTTACTCCAGTAAAAATTGTGCAGCTATATAAATCGGTAAATCACTGCACAAAGCTTAACAATGCAAGAGAGTTTGCAGACAGTTGGAAACAAACGTCAGCTAAATTAATAAATGCATTTCTATAGGTTATACATCATATATAGTACATTGTACATGATGTATAAATAAAATAATAGATGAACACTAAAATACTGTGTATATATTTATAGTGCATGAGTGTGTACTGAAGGTTTAAGTTTGTATATTCTACTTTTCCTTATAAAAGGAGAGGTAGGTGTGACATGTGAGCCCAAGAATGCTGTTTCTTCTCAGGAGGGTGTGTGGAGGCAGCCTGGTGGGCAGTTGGCCACGCTGACTGCTTACAGCTGGTCACTTGACTGTTGGCCCGTCAACAAGTGACTCCCCCTCACCCACACATACCTTTTAGCCTGGGATGAAGGCTTCCTAGAACTCCTAACCGTAGTCTTACACTGACTGAAAACAGCACCATTGACACCTGGACACACCAGAATACGCAAAGCTATTTATGTATCAACGAGCATTGTTGGTATGGTTTTTGCAAGAGACTGAATTCCACATAAAACAACACATACATTACTAAGGAGATGTTTGTTTTTTTTTTTTTTTTTTTTTACTGAGCACCAGCTGCCGCGGTTTGCTGCAGTAAAACCACAGCAATGGGAAAGTTGCGCCGTTCCCAGCACACGCAGTTTGTCAGCACTTCTGTTTAGGGGTCACATATGAGCAGGGACTTTTTACAGTGTAGGGGGGAATGTAGCATAAACTCATTCAGCACTGCGTGATAAATGTTTCACCGATGACTGCTAGAGTAACATCGGCCTGTCCCTTTCCTACTGCCCACACGGGCTTAGGCATGCTTGCAGGACAGTCACACTCTCAGCAAGTGTAGAGTTACCGTCTCACAGGCCGGCATTACTCTGCTTAAGCTGAAGCCCTCTATGTCCCCCCCATCTTGAGGGACACGCAGTACTCAGCCCTGAGTCATGTCCATCAAGTGGGTTCTGGAAAAGTGTGTTCATCTGGTGTGGCTTCAACAATGACAGGAGGGCCGAGTGAACTGGAGATATAAATTTCCAGATATTGGAGAATAGAAGGTGTATTCTGTATATTTAATCTAAACAGTAAAGTCACTGCTAGTGCTCTTCTGTTATGGTTGTCTCAGTGTTCAGCTACTCTTCCTAGAGTCTACAGTCTCCAGTCTACAGCTAATCTTTGATTGTGTTTTTTCACATGGCTTATTTTCATTTGCTGTGTTATTCCTCAGTCTAAATTAGAGATGGATAAATACCTGACACCTCAGCTGTCGCACTTGCCAGAGGCAAAGAAGTCACGGCGGGACAGCGCATCTGTTGTCGACCAGTACTTCAGAGAAGAGGGTTCTTTCTACAGCGTCAACATGAATGTCTTCCTGCCCGAGTTCTCATACCTGCGGACCAGTTTGTGCAGGCCATCCCGTCCACCTGTCACCCATATCAAGTCTGAGCCCATGCAGTCTTTCCAGCATGCGAGCTGCCCCCATAGTGGCACTGAGCCCACCCTACCTGAGTTCACCAGTGTCTTCAGCTCGTCCAGTGGGACTGATGTCAATGGTGTCTTTGTTAAGCAAGAAGTGCCCTCCATCGACGTCGCTCACGACAGTTCCTTTTTCCAGCTACTGAATTCTGAGATGGATGTGGCACTGCCTGGAGACCTGGAAGGCGTAGACCCTCATTGTGTTCCTGTTTCTGCTCAAGTCCCAGCCGTCAATGACATGCACTTCATGGACCAACAGATCGCACCCAGGCCCTTTTGCAACATGCATAGTGGGGGCTATTCATTGGCCGGCCCCCTTATCCGTCAGGTGCAGAAAGCAGCATATTTGCCACCGTCGCCGCCCAGCTCTGAGCCGGGGAGCCCCAACAGACAGCAAGAGATCCTGCACACGCTTTCGCCGCCCCCTTCCTATGCAGCAAGCATTGCCTCCAAACTGGGAGTACACTGTCCCAGTCGCCCAGCAGCCTTGCCTGTATCTCCTCAAATGATGCCTGTCAGGTATAACCGCAGAACAAATCCAGACCTGGAGAAAAGACGGATACACCACTGTGACTTCCCAGGTACTCAGTACACTCTTTTCCTTATTTATGTCTAAGCAAAAACAGGCATGTGCCTTGGACAAAAAGGATTCAGTCATTCTTTTTGTGGGGTTAATCTTTCAGTATCTGCTAAGTCAAAACGTGTTACTTGGTGAACCTGCAGCCCTTTACAACTGCTAAATAATTAATAGATAATATATTTGAAATTCATGCCGAGTCCCAGAGCATCAGCAGAGTGAAACAGATGAAAACAGCTGGCAGTAAACAGAGTGCATTCAGAAGGCTGCATCAGTCTGGTCATTATTTGCAAGCAGCTGTAGGGGGGGTCTGCCCAGTAACTCAAAAACAGTTTGTTTGAAATGTAGATGATCTGTTTATGTGTCTTTTGTGTTGAGTGGAAAAGCCTGCACAGAAAGCACACCATTACATTTAGTCCTAATCTCTCTTTTTTTTTTTTTTTCTTTGTGTTCAACTAGGGTGTAAGAAAGTGTACACCAAGTCCTCCCACCTGAAAGCTCACTTGAGGACTCACACAGGTAAGAGTTTAGATGACCTGTGTTTCTCCAGGGCCATGACACAGTGACAGTGCCCTGTTTTGGCACCCACGTGTACTGTTGCTAGGCAGAAGGGAGCTTTTGGCACCGAGGCAGATTCATTTACCGCACCTCCAGAATACTATCCCGCACAATTTCGCTATATAAAATTCCATTTATGAGACAGGTGGAACCTGACACATAACTGAAAGAATCTGTCCTGTCACACCATTCTGCCTGTTACATTTCCCTTTTAACCATTGGGAAAAGAATGTTCATTTACTTATTTATTGTTAAGTTTGTACTGATTTACTTTTCATTTCAAGCTTTTAATAAAATAAACGTTTAATACATGAACTGACAAGCAAGTTCAAAAGCAATTTACTGAGTAATTGATACCTAATTACAGTATAAGTTTTTTTTTTTTTTTTTTTTTTTTTTTTTTTTTTTTTTTTTTTTTTTTTTGGGGTATTTTTCCTTTGAAACAAAA